>JACAXG010000100.1:468052-714775 GCA_018881555.1 Amblyornis subalaris
CTTCCCTTCCCTTCCCTTCCCTTCCCTTCCCTTCCCTTCCCTTCCCTTCCCTTCCCTTCCCTTCCCTTCCCTCCAATTCCCATTTCAGGTTTTATAACATTTCCCCAATTAATTTTCATTCATCATTTTCAGGGTTCTTTTTCTTGTTCTATAATTGTTATAGATGCTATTTCTGTTGAGTTTATTATTTAAATGGAAATTGTGACCATATTAGTGAATGAAGACAAACCCAAAACTGTACAAATAACAGATATCAATAGTCTGAGCTATATTAAGAAAAAAAAAAAGATGACACACACACCCCAAAAGCACTTATGTCAGTCCAGCTGTGAAGATGTCATTAAAAAAAGACAGAAACAGGGTTACTGTTATACAACTAGACAGAAACCTCATCCTTCCACAACGCTGAAGGCAATGTTTCCAATCACAGAGCATCAGCCTGTGCTGAATCTCATACCTACAACACAAAAGCTTTGATCCCCACCACTTGAGTTAACTCTGCTAAGAGGAAACAATAGCAGACTATAGTCTTCAAAGTGGAGTAGTCATAGTCATTAAAATGTGGTCCTGACCTGCACCTTGCAGAGCCACTCAGTGTGCAGAAATATTTCTAAGATATTTCTAAACCTCCATAAAATATTTATATTTCAAGGTTTATTAACAATGTATCCAGAAGTCTCAGAGGTTTCAGCTACATTACATCTATAAATGATCTGGGGAGCCAATTAAATGAGGTTATTGTAAAAATATTACAATATTGTAGAAAATCCACAGTCCTGGCATACTATTCTTACTGGTCTAAAACTCGGAATGACACAGTTAAGATCCAAACAGAAAATAGATGTTGTATGTGTGCTTCACAGGACTGTGTTGCAGAACGTTTAACTTATTTCACGAATGCTTGGCAATCCCTTTAATTAAGGGATACAGGCAGGGAACCTTTACAGCAGGCTTGATTTAGACTGGACTTTAGAAACTTTCCACTACCAAGTCTAACAACAGACTTGAGTTATCAAAATTAATCTCTTGTTTCAAGTTCAATTAAGAAACAAGCATGAGCTTGTCTTCAGACTTATTTATTCCTAATATTGCCGCTGCCTGGACATCTGCCTAGGCAAAGACCAGATGTGAGCTATCACCCCTGTGTTGGCAGGGCACAGAAATGCCTGGTGCTCTGTCTGGTGTTCTGGTGAGCGTGGATTAAGTCAAGACACATTTGACATGCATGTCTCCAGGCTTTTTTTTCTGTGTGCAGCAAAGACATTCTACAGTGGAGTTACTCACCTATTTTTTGTATCTACAAAGTAGATGAATACTGTAATTTAGCTAAGTCAGCTTCATGGTTAGCAGAGAGAGAAAAGAGATTGACCCTTCTAGTTTGCTGTTGGCCAGAACTGCATAAACATCTTAAGGATGGGTGTGGTGTATAAATGCTTATTTCCCTTCCTTGCTCTTCATGGGAACTCAAATGTCAATGTCTATGCTGCAACTGCTTACATTTAATTTGAAGCCTCCTGACCCTTATGCCACTTCTGATAGGGTTTGTCTTTCCTGTTCTGTGTGCTTAAAAGTTTAGCCCTAGGAAGAAGAGTTTTGTTTACCTCCATTTGTTTTGGAGGCCAAGAAGTTTAGCTGCTCACTGTTCCTGTCTGTGTCTTGCTGGGAGGTGGCATTTCTTTCATGGACGCGTGTAACGTCTGGAATAGAAATTTTGTTGAAGGTTTCTTTTCTTTATTTCTTTCCCCCATCCCTCCCTCCCAGCCTTACTTTTCTTGCCATCCTTTCATGGGCAAAGGTAAGCGTGAATTTATCCTTGTCATGCGTGACAAGATTTCATTTTTTACTCTGCGGGTGGTAAGGATGGAGGTTGAAATGATGATGCAGCTTCTCTTCACCTCAGTCAGGAACAGGCTGCCTGCAATCCACACACTCAACGTTTCTTTCTTCATACTTTTTTTCTGAGCAAGTGCTGTATTAGGGGAAAAAAACAGAGAAACAAACAAAAAAAAGTATATATTCTTTCTCCTCCAGTGACTCTAAACATTCTTCATGGAGATCTTTTTGTGCTCAACTACTCACACAGGGTTAAAGTATCTATAGGGATCAGTTAGAGCAGCTAACAAAATTTATTTACATACAGAATGCATATAAAAAGGAATTTATAAAAGAGGTAAGGACTGTTATGTGATATAAAGAAGAGAAATTGTACTTAAGAACCTGCAGTAAACTTTGTCTGATTTAGATGGCTTTTATCAACTTCATAAACTGAAAGACAGAGCTATGAGCAGGATGCTGGTAGTTTGAAACCTTCTAGTCTTTGACATGTAGCAATTCTCTGGCAGCGTTTCTTCATGCACTCAACAGGAATGCTACTCTAAATTGACTGGAAACCAGTTGTGGGACCTGTTCTATGTCTTTTAGACTCTAACCTGCTTGTAAAAATGATGATAAAAAGAGAACCTCCACAATTTTCCAGAGAGGAAACTGAGGTAATTATGAATTTTAGGCTTGGACTCATTGTAGCTGTTTTAGTTGGAAGCCTGTGGTTCCCTGGAAATACTTGTCTCTTGCTACTGACAGTTGTAGGAACCTAAGACAACGATGATTCCTATTTCAGCATTTTATTATAGTATTTGCAAAGTGAGGAAAATAAACTAGTTTGTACCGAGATTTATGCAAAGTTTGAATTAGAGCCAGGAATTTAATTGGGATTTGAGCCACAAGGGCAAGCTCCCTTCCTGTTTCCATGCTGCAAAACACAATTATAATAATAATAAAAAAAAAATCCCAAAAAACTCACCTATAGGAGATGAAAAGTTAGTAATTCACTGTCTTAGTCTTCCAATTTAAAAGCCAGACTGGATGAGAAAAAGGCTGGTTGTTTACAACTCGTCCTTAGGCACACTGAGGTATTAAATAGTAGGGACACTGGGTGTTTGTGCCAGTTGGCTGTGATGCCAGAAAAAGGATTTTTGGCACATTCATCTGCTAGCATAAACATAGTGTCAGTTGATTGTTTAGAGCTCTCCCATGCTTTTAATAAAAAGCTTCTATGATATCTTTCCACCTGTTCCACTGCAAAGCAGTGACACCATAACTGAAAAACACACAGCTCTTCTGTTTCTTCAGAGGAAAAGAAATAATTAACTGCTCCTGAGAGCACGCAGGTTAGTTACTTTTCCATGTTGGCTTGCAGACCTTTTAAGGGACACGTGCAAACATAAGATCTTATTCCATGCCCAAATCCTTGGTTGTGGAGAAGAGCAGCAGTGTTTAAAATCCTGACTTTAACAATCTCAGAAGGTCTTACAAACCCCTGTAGACCTGTTATCTTCAAGACTGTATGTATCTTGGTTAACCTTCGTCTGTAAATTAAGGATAATTACCTCCTGCTATTCAGACTTCTCATGTCTACAGATGCCTGGAACCTGAGACTGACACATACAGAACTGTTGCAAGGCCAAATTAAAAGACATAGGCACACGGCAAACAGCATGAGGAGGGTGGAGGCAGGGCAAAGGAAATAAAAATCGTAAAATACATCAGATCATAAATGAGGGAGCAAGTCTGCCATTATGACTTTAAAAATGTAGGATTGTAAGACACATCATCATTAAATGTTTCTGTAGCCGTTAATAAACATGTTGTAGTTATTCTGAGGTTTTTCCTCACCAAACTCAGTCCAGCAGTTCAGTGTTTTCCACCCACCATGAGGGAGACTGGAGAGACTGGATTTGTGAAATCAGTTTTAAAGAATATACACTTAAAATATACAATTATAGGGCTTTGGAACAGTTTATATACAGAAAAATTATAAGAGTCAAATGTTCTGCAGCATATCACCTTTCCACTGATTCACCCTATCCCCTTCTTTGTCTCTCATGCTTGTTAAAAGAAGAATTACTCTTCAGCTGAAAGGCAGGTCTGAGCCCTCCTTCAGCATTAACTCCGTACAGCAGAGCAGAAGGAGGAAGTTGAATCTTGAAAAGGGCTGAAGCCTGAGCATTTTCACACACTGCTTCCTTACTGTTGCTGTACTCTTCATGGAATCATTAAGGCTGGAAAAGACCTCTAAGATCATCAAGTCCAGCACTGCCAAGGCTACCAGTAGGCCCTGTCCCTAAGTGCCACATACACATGCCTTGTGAATGCTTCCAGGGACGATAATTCCGGCACATCCCCGGGCAACCTGTTCCAATGCCTGAACACCCTTTCAGAGATGAAATTTTTACTGATATCGAATCTAAACAACCCTTGCAACAATTGAAGCAATTTTCTCTCATCCTGTCATTTGTTACTTGGGAGCAGAGACTGACCCCCACCTGGCTCCTCCCTCCCTTCAGGGGCTTGTAGAGGGTAATAAGGCATCCTCTGAGCCTCCTTTTCCCCAGGCTAAACATCCCCAGCTCCCTCATCTGCTCCTCATCAGGCTTGTGCTCCCGACCCTTTCCCATCTCTGTTCCCTTTTGTGGACACGCTCCAGCCCCTCAAGGTCCTTCTTGTCAGGAGGGGCCCAAAACTCAACACAGGGTTCAAGGTGTGGCCCCAGCAGTGCCCAGCACAGGGGCACAGTCACTGCCCTGGTCCTGCTGGCCACACCATTGCTGACACGGGCCGGCTGCCTTTGGCCTTCCTGACCACCTGGGCACACCCCAGCTCGTGTTCCGCTGCTCTTGATCAGCATGCAGAAGTCCTTTTCTGCTGGGCAGCTTTCCAGGATCTCTGCCTCCAGCCTGGAATACTGTGTGGGGTTCTTGTGACCCAGGGGCAGGACCTGGCACTTGGCCTTGTAGACCCTCATGCAATTGGCCTCCATTGGTCCAGTTTGTCCAGATCCCTCTGCAGAGCCTTCCTGCCCTCCAGCAGATCAACACTCCCATCCGACTTGGTTTCCTCTGCAAACTGACTGAGGCTGCCCTCAATCCGCTCATTCAGATCCTCAGTAAAGACATTAAACAGGGCTGGCCCCAGTACTGAGCCCTGGGGAACACCACTGGTGATTGTCCCCCAGCTGGATGTAACTCCATCCTCCAGCACTCTCCGGGCCTGGCCATCCAGCCAGTTTGTCACCCAGCATCCATGGCATGCGAAAACTGAGTTGAATATGTAAAAAAAAAGCTGTGGGATTTAACGTGATGTTTGGTTCAAGCTCCTGAACACTGGGAATGGTCAGAGGCAGATTTTATTTCTATCTTATTCCCGTTTCCTCTCAGCTTCATGAAACTTGGATAGCTTTTCTGTGTCTGAGAGGGATTTCACTGGCAGCTTGTAAGACATTTGCTGTACACTTAGCTGTGCACTTCTCAGACTGCCACTAATATTTAATTCATGCCTTCAAAACACTGATGACGTTGTGAAACTAAGAATAGATCTCTCATATGGAGAAGCTGCATGTCACATGTTAAAAGGAAATGTCAGAAGAAACTTAAAGAGTATATGAGAAAATATCCTGTCTAATAAATTCTTACGACACTTAAAAAAATAATATTTAAAAAAACCCACCAAGACCCATGCAACTAACCAAAACACACACACCTGCAAAACCCACTTCAAAGTCTCAAAGAGTATATTTCTGATAAATTGTTGCAAGCCTTTCAGTAGAATTTTCATATTGAATTTTGATCAAGACTTACAGGTTTTGCCCTATTTTACCGTACAACTCTCAAAGCCACTTTTTTCATAGAATTATAAAATTATTTGTGTTGGAAGGGACTCTCAATATCATCTAGTGCAAATCCCTGACCATGGGCTGGGCCATCTTTTATTAGATTGGTTGATGTCACAGACTGACTTAAGGAAAACAGATTATCTCAATCTTAAATTCCCAGAGGGAAGTAATCTAAAATCTAAAATGTGCTTTGAGTACAACTCTCTCGGTCTCACCAAGACCTTGGATAGGCAATGGTCTCAAGGGATTCAGGATCTGACTCTGCATCCTTGGACATAAATGACTCAAAGTCTTCAACAAACACGTGGAACAGATTACAAAAAGTACCCAGTACGGGCCCATATGTAATGCACAAGATACTTTTGAAATTAGAACTGTAGACAGGGTTATGGTAGTGAGCTTTGTTTGTTTGTTTTACACAAATGTTTTTATTTCTTTATTATTTAAACATCAAACATAAGGAAAATCTCTGAAAAAAACAAGGTTGTGAAAGGTGCCTGTCATGCAGGTAAAGGTAAAAAAATTCCAGCATGTAGGATGCCATTATTAAGTGGTTAATTAATACAAATTATGCTACTTTACATGACCAATGGTTTTTGGTTTTTTTTTTACATACAGTCTTTGCTTATTCAGTTGTCACTATTTTCTACTTTAGCAACATGGAACAGAGACAGGCATGAACCTCCTGAGTAAAGAAAGTCAGTCTTCTATGCCTATAGAGACTGTGTAGGATAATTTATAATTAGATGTTTAAATTTACTGATGTCTTCACTGAAAAGGGCTGTTCTTCACCACCCCTCCTCACTAGAAGGCTCTTCTGAAACCTCACTGCTCCAGCAATTTACAATCTTCTTCATTTTATTTTTAGCTTAAATTTGTTCATAGTCAACCCACTCTATTTATTCTTATGCCAACACTAGTGTTAGGTTAAATAGCTCATGTCTCTGCTTGGCGAATTCTTCCTTCATTTATTTATAGGCAACCATCATATCCTTCTAAGTCTTCATTTTTCTTGGGTAAACAAACCTTGTTTTCTCATATCCTCTCTGTTGACAGGCTTTCCGTTGTTTCGATCACCCTAATAGACCTGTTCCACACTTGGGCCAGCTTCAGCTCATTTTGCTTTAGAAGTCTTGTCTTTTACATTCTCTAATTAATCTTACAGACCTTGAGATGCTTATTCATGTCCTTATTTTTTCAATCCACCTCTACCTATTGTCATTATTCCTCTCACACCCTAACACCTGTACTAAGAAGATGGATTCTTGATTTGTTTTAGACCGTATTCCAGACCTTCTCTTCATTCAAGATCCTGATCTCTTCAGTGCAGCTAGCTTCTCTTCATTCATCAGAAGCTATCCTGTAGAAATTTAAACCTCAGTTTATTTAGGTTCTGATTTAACTTCAGTTGAATCAGTTTGCATTTGGATGATTCAGGTTTTATTTATTTCTACACTACCACATTTATAACACTCTGATTTCATGTAAATGAAACATCTTTACAACTTCTTCAAAGAGATAAAACAAGGGAAACCTCGGGACAGACTGTATATAGCTGTCTCCAAGAAGAGCAGAGGTAAATTGTATTATCCTTATGACACGACAATTCAAATCATTAAGAGAAAACATTTCTCGACCACAGTTACGTGTGGTGAACCCAATCACCAGTGCCAGTTTATCCCAAGATGTTGGTAAATTATTTTTATAACTTAAAAGATGTTACAAAATGTAAACAGTAGCTAAAAAAAATTAAGTAGAAATTAATTTGCTGTGATGTTGATTGGCAAACTACAAACATGATTTTGATCCCTGGGCTTTGAAGTGCCCGAGTTTCCTACAAAATAGTGAACTGTAGAATCAATCTGCCTGGCAACAAAAGGAGCTCAGCACTTGCCAGAGGTGGTTATAGCTTCCCCAATGAAATATTTCGTGTCTAATATAAAAATGGAATGATTCCATTCCCTGTTATCCTTTGTTCCCCACTGCCATATTCCAAGGTGCAAATGTAAAATGACTCCAGGAAGTTATTTTATCTGTGCTTCTGGATTCCACGCCATGCTTAACTACTTAGGTGCAACGTGCACAGACACAAGGAACTGAAATAGCAAGAAGCACATTGTCTAAATATTTATGGGCTTGAGTTTCAAAATGAAACGTCTGGGATTCTTTGGGTTTTTTTTTGGTTTTTTTTCTTTTGTTTTGTTTTTTTTCTCTTTGACACTACTTTTCAAAAAGAAAAAGAACAAAAAAAAAACAAGAAGAAAAAGCCCAGATACTCTTCTGTTTAAATATAAATGCTGACTTTCCAAAGAAAGAGAAAAAGCAAGAAAGAAGAGTGAGGGGCATTGACACCCTCAGGGAAAATTTCATCTCAAGAGAACTGACCTTTCAGAGAAAGCAAATTAAATTATCTTTCTCATCTTTTACTAGTGCTGTGACATCATTAAAATTCACGTTATATACCAGCATGCTTTCTTTTGTATTCATAACCTTAAACCAAAATTAATCAGTTGTCACATAGAGTTAACATATTTGTTAATGGTGCCCAAGCTGAAATATGCATTGTCTCAAGAGAACTAACGTTACTGTAAAATAACACAAACATTGTAGGGCAGTCTTCCTCACCTTGTATCAATCTTTGGAAAATCAAGCCAGAACATGTTGGGCTGGGGATGAAAGAGTTCCTGCATGAAGAGAAAAACGTAAGTGGGTTAAAAAGTATTTAATAAATAGGGTCCCCTGATGCAGTGAGGCGCTACCACTTGTGCAGTATTGGAGGAAAGAAAGGGTGAGAACGGTAACCTCTGGAGATCTGCTGCCATCTTTACCAGGGGTCCTTTTATCTCTCTGCTTGAGTCATTGAATGCCGTGTTCTCCCAGCTGTTACTCCTATATTTGCTATGGACCATCTCCATAACCCCCTATTTGGGAGCTCAGTTTAGACTTTGGATTTCCAAAAGAATAGGATGCTGGAGTTGGTGAAACAATCCTAGTGCCTCAGGTGCTCAGGCTGTTCATTCAGTCAATGGGGAGAACTGAACACTGTGACTACGAGTGAGAAAGGCTATTTGTAAATTCAGGGGGAAAAAAATACAAAAGAAGAAGGAACAAGAAAAGAAAAATCCAACTCCCTTTCAACAGAAAATCTTATGACTAAGAATTCCTGTTGTTCTCTTTTCAGTACTAGTCCGTTTAAAATTGAAAAAAAAAAAAAAAAAGAAGAACAGAAGGATTTTTTTATTTGGCTGTTTTTGTTTTGTTTTGGATATATATGTATATGTGAGAAAAATGTAAAGGCAGAAAGGCAGATGGATGAAGAGACCATACTCTGTATTTCAGGGAGGATTCTGCTGCTGTGCATGAGCATTTTAACCTGTAAGTTTTGTGGAAATTATTTTATATATCCATATAGCACCTTAGTAAAAACATAATAACACCATAGAGTCAAAATATATCACCATGGAAAAGTAATGGAAGGGAGACCTTAAAAGTTTTCCCCAGAGTAATAAAACATGTCATTGAAGAGCTCAGAACTGGGTTAATGCACCTGCATGTCCAGATGCCTTTCTTTATAACACTGCAAATAAGAAAGTAATCCTTACAATATAGACTTGACTTCTTCCTGAATAAGATATTTATTTGTTTTTGTAGAACAGTCTATGCCCATTCATGTTAGGAAAATACATTTCTTTTTTAGTATAAAGTAAGAAATAATATATAGTATATGTCCTACTGATTTTATATAATTTAAAAAAAAAATTCAAATATTAAATTCTTCAGTGTATGCTGTTTGGACTGTCTGAAGGCCAGAACTTTTCCCTTCATATATTTGCAACAATCCTTCAACTACAATGGCAACAAAGATTTTACTGTGAGGAGAAAATGATAATGTCAAATCCTTGTACAACATGAGAAGATGTTCAAAGCCAGGCAGATTCTGAAGGTATTTCACTTGAGAAAGAGAACATGTTTTTTGGTATGTTCTGTACGTCCTTTGAAAATCAAGGTATTTGAAAGTGTCACAAAAAATCCACTTTCCCAAATCACCTCTCAGTAATCACTGCCATTGATTCAAAATAACATCTAAAAACTGGGGTACAGGAACAAAGCTGAGGGAGAAGGATGAGACTGATAAGCTAGTCAGGCTATATTCAGTTCCAAGAAAAAGATAAATCATACAACATTTAACAATTTGTAAAAGCCTGGCAGTCATGGAAGTGTTATACAACCACCTGAGTGGATTTGCCAAGAACAGTTCATTTACTTCCCACCAGTACTAGTTCGATGAGTTCTGTAAGAAGAGGAGTACCAGGAAAGAATGCATAGTTGACAAGTACAAGTAAAGTTCAGATATCACTACTTTTGTTCATTGTGTGCTGCCTCTTGTCCTGTCCCTGTGTACTGCTGAGAAGAGTCTGCCTTGTTCACTCCTTCAGATCAGATATTTATACCTACATGTAAGATCCCCCATGAGACTTCTCCGGACTGAACAGTCCCGGCTGCCTCAGCCTCTCTTGGCAGGACAGATGTTCCAGCCCTTTATTTGTGTCTGTGGCCCTTTGCTGGACACTCTCTGTTGTGTCCATGTCCCTCTTCACTGGGGAGCCCAGTGCTGGGTACCAAAATCCAGGAGTATCCCACCAGTGCCGACGGAAAGGGAAGGATTTTCTCCCTTGTCTGTTTGCAAGGCTCTGTTTAACGCAGCTGAGGTGGCTGTTGGCCTTTGCTCCAGCGGCACGTTGCTGGTTAATGGTCAGTTTGGTGCCACCGTGGCCATCAGGGCCTTCTCTGCTGCTTATTCCCCAGAGTGTACACTTCCCAGGTGTAGGGAGAAGAGAAATGATCAGCCAAGAAGGATCAGCGGATTGAAGGAGGCACAGTCAGCTACATAAATATTGCTCAGACAACAATGAAATATGTGATTTTCTCAATCGTAAGAGAGGGATATGACTTTACAGTCAGTTGAGTTGCGTGAAAAAAAAAATCAGAGGAAACTTTATATTACGATATGGGCATTACATATGGAAAAGAACATTGCAAAGAAGACATATGAACTCATCCCTCAACCTTACAACTTAATGTTGCTATGTTATGATACCCATTGTTTTCAATTTTGGAGTTTTTTTTAAATGAATGAGTTGAAATAAATTCTTTGTCTTTGTACAGATAATAGAGATGGACAGTGGAAATGGCCTCAAGGTAAAAATGGAATAAGGAAGTGGATCATTTGTTCACTGTATAAAATAAAGATTGGGCTTAAAATCTCAGCAAGAAAATTCACACAAGCCTTTCCAATGGAAAGGGGAGTGAAGACCTGAAATCAGTTTCTGGGAAAGCTGTGGAGACGTCATCACTGGATTATTCTTTATGAGTTATTTGAACAGCCTCCTGTTAGAATGATGAAGGCAGAGCTGAACCTACCATAGGACATGAGTCAGATAGTATCTTGTGATCCTGTACAGCCACACTTTGATATGATTCTAAGATTATATTACATATGAAAACACATGTCCTTAAAGATAAGTGTAGGTGTGAAGGTCTGCAGGCTCAAGATTATAATATCAAAAGAAATAGGGAATATTGGAGGAGAAATAATCTGAAATCTTAGATGGATAGTCTTCCACATCAACAATCCTGTAAACATTTGCTTATTTGAATCAATCTCACATCACTGGAATCAAATTATTTAAATTATTCAGGATCTAAATGTGCTAAAATCCATGTGGGTCCTGTTTGCAGTTAGTTTATGCCTATTAGGCACTCCAGCCAGCAATAAAGAAGAAAGCATCTGGGTACTTGCCAGCTAGAGAATGGCATTGTGTTCACACATCAAAAGCAATAGAAATAAGGCTTCATGTTTATGTGCTCACGTTTGCATGACAAGACCTTTTCCCTCCCTTTTTATTTAGAGCTAAAGCTCTGAAGATTCCTTTGAAGAAAAAGGAAAAAAGGCTCCTTAAGATAAAAATATTGATGATTAATTTAACCCCTTAAGCTAAAAGTAATCATGTCTATATCAACCTCTACTGAATTTTGAGCTACATTTATCTTAACAGAACCTATGAAGAAAAGGGGTACAGAACCCAGCTATCCAGTGAGAGCTTTGTTCTCGTGTATGATGCACTGGCAAAAACCAGGCTTCCACTGCAAAAGGTTTTGAATAATAATAATAATGGACGTATTTTTCCCATATGCTTTTTTACTCAGTAATTTCATATTCTAGGATAACTGGAAAGTGAGTTTGTTATTGATTTATTTATCGTCCTCCCTCTCTTCTCTCTCTCTTCCACAAACCTGCACAATACACTGACGCTTACCACTCCAGTTCCCATTTTATGGACAGGGAAGATACTGTGGTTTTATGTAAACTGGCTCAGCATTGCATGTGTGTGATTTTAAACATGTGAATAGCTGTAAACACAGCTATTCAGTACTATTCGAACACCTCTAAATTAAACCTTTTTTTTTTTTTTTTTTTGGTGAATGGGGTCAGTTGTTTCTGGGCCCTTTTAAGGATTTGTCAATCTTTCAAGGACAAAGAAACCCCAAAACACAAAACAACACAACCTCTCCTCAACAAATTAAGACAGGTTTCTGCCCCACAGCATGTCCCCTCCTCTGGAAAATCCCCTTTAGTACAAATACATATAACAGTACACATACATTAAATTAAATTGTTTGTATAGCTTACTTTCAACTCCAGGCAAATAGGTTCAGGGCACCCAGCTGTCTGCTGATTTATGATGGAGACCCACAAGTTGTGGAAATCTTGGACAGGTCTGGAAGATCGCCATTGCACCAGTGAAGGTCTCCTACTGCCAGTGTTGGAGTTTACTCCCATGGGTTCCCAAAAAGAATCAGAACCATGCCATGCTATTGCCCAGAACACACAGATAAATTCTCCCAGTGCAGTGCATTCTGTTATTGTGGTCCACAGTGGGGAAATGCTGCTGCCTTGTGCATTTAAGAGATCTATCCCAAAGAGAGCTCTGATCTTGACAAAGTTCCTAGTTTTGACATTGATAAGAAAAATTATAATCATAATAATTGCAAAATTACAGTAATGATAACAATAATAGCAATAAGAACTGCAGTGGTGATTTAGTGTGGTGATTTATCTCTGATGATGAGGGTAATAATAATAAGAGCTAGTTCTCTGTGAAAAATTCTGTACAAAATGCATGCTTCACAATTGCATCTTTTGTTAGGCTTGAAAATCTACTGACAGTACCCCACCCAAATATGGTTTTAAAGTATATATTGACTGCACTGAATAAAAGTGAATAAATAAATAAATGAACATGTTTGAACTCAGACTTATATGAAATTTAACTGGCCTTCTCGGCCTGTGTTCTTGATAGGCATGCAAAAACCATGACAGTGTTAATGGAATGTTAATATATTCTTAAAATGCTGAGAGAGTTGCCTTTGAAGTGATTTGAAATTAAACAAAAAAAAAAAAGAGGGGGAGGGAGGTGGAAGGAAAAGAAGGAGAACAGAGGAGGGAGGGAAAAGTAGAGAGAAAAAGAAATATATATGGAGAGAAGCAGTTTGATTGTGGGGTTTCAGATATTCCCTAAGGGGAAGGACAGAAGGACTACGAAACAGCTCTTTTCCTTTATCATGCAAGCAATTACTGGCAATTTGTTCTGGCCAGTAAAACTTCTGATATTATCATGGTTGCTGAGTAATTTATCATCAAAGTTTAATGTGAAAACAGGTGACTGTGTAATCACCAATCTAGGAACAGAAATAGAATCATTATTATTTCTGCCTGAAGAGAGGGGTTCTTTTTTTTTTCTTTTTTTTTTTTTTTTCCTTTCTGTCAATTGACTTAACGGCCAAAAGGCTGTTCATCACATCACCATGAATTATAAAACCTCTATTAAATATTCATAAAAGTTTTGAAATGAATGTGTGATAGAGATGAAAGCCAGGCTAATTTAAATACCTACCAGACCTGTCTTAATTACAGAGGTAAAATGAGATATAAAAATTATAGCAGCAAGGAAAGGAAAAAAAAGAGTTGAAACCGTTCATTCCATACATTATGTGCATCTTCTTTTTAACCAGTGATGTGTAATTTGTACACAAGCTGAAGTATATAAGTCTATTGAAATAAATAATTTTTTAAGTTCCATGTTGTTTATACTGGTGGGACATTTTTGGGTCTGTGGGAAGTGAGACTTAAATGCAAACTTGTTTCTTGGTATGTGTTTCTGTGAGTATGTGTGGGCGTGTGTAAGGAAATTGTTCAATTAACTTTAAAATGGTAAAAACAAAACCGTCACGAGTGTCTGCAGGTGTGAGGCTGAAACACAGTAAGTTGGGAAAAGCTGAGATGTTCAAATTCTCCCTCTGATAAATAACTATGTACTTGTTCAGTCTCCCAGTCCTTATTGGATAGTATGTGGGATGTTTGAAGAATGGAGTAGAGTCCAGGCTTAATTATGTCTGACATCCTTAGGCAGAGCACCAAGAGGTGTTTGTATAAATACACAGAGTGGGATGCAGAATCAGGCCTTTGCTTTGCAACACAGCTTGTCAGCTGCACATACCTAGGACGAAAACAACACTCTAAAGGAACAAATCCCAGACTCACAGGGGAGTGCGCACTGCAGAACAGCCCAGCTAGCCTGGGATGTCGTAGCTGTGACTCCTTTCATTTGGATTTAGACTGTCATCAAATTGATGATAAATCTTATACCGGGCATCCAAAGTTTTCCTCCTTAGAGAAAACAGGATTTCTAGTGCGTGATTTATCTCATCCTATCTCAAATAATTGCTAATTAGGTGTACATGATATTTTTTTAGAGGACTGACCCAGATCTCAGGTTTCGTTGTAGCAAATATGTGAAGTTACGTTCCAAACCCTTGTCATAGCAGTGCAGCATGATGTGTCTTTGAAAGCTGCAGTCTGGCAACGAAAGGAAAGTCCAAAGATGGAGCATGTAAAAAAAAATCTGCCTAACTGGTATTTGTATTAATATTTGACTTTGAGATATTTTGATGAAAGAGCACGTTGATGTAGTTAGAAACAAGACTGTGGCATTTTTCATTAAAAAAAAAAAAACCCTTATATATGATAGCATATAGTTAGGACCACTCTTGAGGAGGTAGCTAGACTTCTCAAATATATTCCAACCATTTTCCTGTGTCACTAGTTTTGCAAGTAGTAGTAGGAGTACTGCTACTATCACTGCCACTATGTTCTATCATTACTACTACTATTAAACTGCTGTTACTCCTTTTACATCACAATAGTAATTCATTTTCCTGGTATGGAGAAATCATCATGTCCTATAAATTAAACATACACTTAATAAATGTTCTGGCTAGCGGTGGACTCAGTTATTCATGTAGCATTTTCCCAAACCACAACTCATGATAGAGGAATTCAGCACAGTGCAAAAAGAAAGCCAAACCTCAAATCCTTTGAGAAGCAAAATTCAACAGAAAAAGACAGCTGAAAGTTTGTGTTCATAGTTATCTTATCTAGGACATGCAATCTATTTAGATAGAATTGACTTATTTTACTTCATTATTCCCCATGTCTCTGTGATCGACAGATTAAGTTTGTCTAATAGCAGGACTTGAGTTGATTTCATAATTAGCATAGTTCTATGTCTCCAAAAATTCTTTGTTAGAAAGGACTGATATGAAAGAACTGAGGTTTATAAAGAAAAGGGGAGGAAAGCTTCGCTGACATCCTAATAATTACAAATTTGGACTTCCATCAAACTAAATAAGAAAGTCCAGCCTGCTTTGATTCCATGGAAAATTAACTGGTTCACTTTAATGAAATGCAGCCTTTATTTTTGTACATTACTCTGTCTTGTTTCCTTCTATGAAGAGTTTTGAAATACTCTTACAAGATCATGGAGCTGGCAGAACAGTTCAGATAAAAATAGTGTTCAGAGCTCTCAGTCAATATTCGAAGTAATTTTGAGCTAGTCTCAAATGTAAAGCAAAATTGCCTCACCTGTTTGCTGTAATTTGTTTTAGTTTACTCCTTTACTTGGTTCTGACTGGTCCCATGAGACTTTTAGTCTTATTCCTAGTGTAGAGGCAGGTCAGGTAAGAGCCTGAATAAATGGCCATCAGCCGAAAATAACTGCTACATTGATTCTCTGAAGGGGACTGCAAAAATATCCCTGGACAAGTTTTTAGAGTATTTGCATTCTGCTTCTGACTATCAGAAAACTTGGGCTACGGGCTACCGACTGACTAAACTGCACTTCAGTCCCAATTTAGCAGACACTAAACAGGAACTTTGTATACAAAGTTTGGTAAAGACAGTTTTCATGCAAACATATTCTGATCGCAGCTCACTACATGCAGCATCTTTCTAACGTAATTTCAATTTTGAGAGCTATAGGTTTTGACCAAGTACCATGACTGTTCAAAAATGCGGATAATGAAGTCTCAGGATCCAATCTGCCACATGCGGTCCTGTCTTGTCTTGTTCAGTCAACACTGAATATTGTGCAGAGGTCATCAGAAATTATCTGGATGCCGAGGAGGTGACTTCACACATACTTGACAAGTGGTTACAGTTTTTAAAATAGTGATCCGAAGACATGAATCCTGCAGTATTTTGGGGTGGGACTGGGGGAGGGAGCTAACGAAAAACCATTAAATTTAGTTGCCAGAAGCCGTGTTTTTTTTTCCCTCTAGCCAGATGTAGTTAGCTGAAGTCTAACAAAGGTTTCTGCAGCAGGTATTTCATCTGTCATATCAAAACATTTTCAATGTTCACTACCAATACAACACTAAATTTTGGTCTCACATAAATGTCAGCCCATTTATAATTTTGGGTTGCAGTACTGCAAAAGGGAGATGACAAGCTTGTATTTCACACTTGCTATTGAAATGAATAAAAATGACTAGTCCCTTAAAAGAAAGGCTTTGAGGAGGAGTTTATGTGGGGTGGTGTGTGAAAGTGTGTGTGTTCGGGCTCGCTTGTGCTTTTCAGAAAGAATATTCTGGCAAGCGTGTGGTAATTTGCAAATCCGTTCCCATAGAAATTTCACCCAGGGTGCTTAAAAGACTAAAGCTGGGCTATCTTGCTAATATCCCCAATTAAGGTGTGATATTAGCAGCCATGCATACTTTGGTTAGAGGTATTGGCATGAATAAGAAGGACCTAAAATGGATGAGGGAACCTGAATGCAGTGGCAGGGGTAAGATCAGGGATAAAAATTAATAGGAGATGGAACTCTCTCTTCAGGTGACACAAATGCATACTGCTGGAAAAAATAGCAGGCACTCATTCATAATGATCACCACCTAATTGGAATCATTCTTTTGGATACATATCTTTAACAAAATGGTATGTTTAATAGAGATGGTAATGCAGTGCAAGACGTGAGACCTACTAGACTGACTGAGCATCTTATTGAGCTGCACAGAATGTGATGAACGTGAACTTTTATTTGGATTCTGCTTACAGATAGACCCAAAATAAAATCTCAGAAGTCAATATTTTATCAAAAAACCCCTGCCTCCAAAAAAAAAAATTAAATAAGAAGAGAAATAGATAGGAAATATGCATGTGGTGTGTGTCACTTTTCTACTCTGTTTATATTCTCCATATTCTCCCCTTAATGTGAAAAAAAGAAATACACAGTTTTATTTTTCAGCATTTCCCATTCAAAATACAGTCTTTAAAATAAGAAAAAAAAAAAAAAAGGCAAATAAAGTTTGCCTTTGTCAGTTTGTAAGAGAAAAGAATAAATGGATTTGAATTTTTGAGGTGCACGTGCCCCACAGAAGCTGGAGTATGGAAACCTTTGTGGATCCTGGGTTCCTGGGTGGTAATGGTAAAAACTAATGGTAGTTTTTTTGGTTGAAGTGTGAGATCCACAAGAAACCCTCATTTCCCCAGGTATATAAGACACAATGTATACATGACAAGCAGGTCTGGCTATCAACTCCAGAATACATCAACAAAGAGGTAATGAAGCACTTATTTAAGTAAAGTACTGTGGTTTTCATTTCCAAATGCAGTCTGATTTACACAGAAAAATGCTGCATTTTTGAGTACTTTGAGAGATAAAATATTTTGGATGCTCAGTTTGTTGTTTTGGCATTTAAAACTCCACATTTCTGTGTGTTTTGTTGTTTTTTTCTTTTTGACAAGGTACTTTTGAGAAAGAAGAAAAAAGTTATTTTTCACTACATGATACATTTGGTCTGATGACTGTTTCTATAAAACAAAAACCCAGAGATGTTGGACTAGATGGCTTTAGAGGTCCTTTCCAATCCAAACTATTCTATGATCTCATGATTCTTTAATTGCTTATTGTAGGCCAAATATGTCTTATTTAATGTAGATTTATAAAACTAACATGTAAATCGAGCTGCAAATAAGTAGAGGTGAATTTGCTACAAATCTTCATGAAAAAAATGTTTGTTTCTTTCCGGTAATCATTAAGAATGATTAGCTATGTGTAGTGGGTCTGCAATCTAGGTGTCTGAAGCTAGATCAGATGATCTTTGAGCATCTATGTAAAAAGAGATTTGGCAACTGCCATCACATCTGTCCCAAAAAAGTGGTCTTTATTTCTCTTGCGAAACAATGACTTCAGCATTCTACTTCAGAAGACAGTTCTGATTAAGGAGCTGTTTCCCTTACTAGGAAAGGTTTCCTTACTAGGAGCTAGTTGTGTCTCAGAGCTACATAAACACTTAAAGCTGCTACATTTAATTTTAGATTTGATGTCAAATTTGCAATCCAAATAGTCCAAAAAATATATACACTAACTCTGTCTCCATCTATATTGGGAAGTTGTGTGTCTTTCAGCTCTGAGGTAGGCTAAAATCCTCTTTTCTAAGTAAAGAAACTCTTCAAACTGTTTTGATTAAGCAGTGTGAATATTATGAGAATAATATATTTTGATGAAAAAAGTAATAAATATACCATATATATAATAATATATATATATTTGCTCATATACTTACATATGTTTGCTTATATCTCCCCATCCATATATGTAAATATATATGAACAAAAAAGGTCATGATTGTGAAGAAAGAAGTGTTTTCCTCCATCAAGGCTCTTTTATCCATCGAGTTATGTGGGCAGATGACTGGTCCTTCGCAGGAGGTTTATTTCTTTGAACACAGGATGAGAAGCCACTAGATGTAACAACAGTAATTGCTGGCTGTAAAAAATCAGAGTGAGAACCTGACAAAAGCTACAGACTGTGATGGTGGTGTGCCTGGATTTTGCAGGCAGTCAGAGAAGGGTTGTGGAGAAATGGCCAACCCTCACAGAAAACTGAAGGGGAGTTCTGGAGACCTTTCGGAGAGTAACCTTGCAAGTCCATCACTACTACTGAATTAGGCCAAGATTAACTTAGTAGCAAGAACAGAAACACCAAATTTAGATGTGAATGTCTCCAGTCTGGATCCAATGGGGAAAATGTAAATAGGAGTAAATTGATTTGGGAGGAGACTGGAACAGAAGAATGCGGGGGTCAAGACAGATATGAGAAGGGACCGGAACAGAAGAATGCAGGGGTCAGGATAGATGTGGGAAGAAAATTTGCACGGATGTGCTTGATAAAGGCACTGCTCCCTGTCTTTGCTGCTCTGTGTGAAGTGCATGTGCACATACGTATGTGTTTGTTGGGCCCACATGTGCACCTCTGTTACCAGCCAGATACACAGGCAGCTGCTGCCTGGCTTCTAGTAGAAGGAGACTGCTAGTCCTTGAGTCTTAAAGTCCACAAGATGCTGATTTTCTTAAATATACTGCTGGTTTTAGTGGATAAATATCTTCTAATTCTAAGAGAAATTAAGGGAAGGTGAGAAAGTGAATTACAGCACAGTGTAGTTTTTTGCATTCTTTTTTCACACTCTTTTTGTCAGCTGCTGTTGTGACCTCTTAGTTTACCTACACTGTTGCATCAAAGCTATATTTTATGTTCCTTTGGAAAAAAGATGAGCTGTCTTGGTTTCAGGAACACATTTTTTTGAACTTTGTTCTGACACTGAGGACAGTAGCTGGAATCAATTTGTTCTTTTAATCTCTGAAGCTTGTCCCTCTTCTTCCTCCTTTGCTTCTGTTATAGTAAATCTGAAGTAGATGCATGTGCCTGTGGCTCCCTTCTATTTGTTTTTAGAGGCCTCCAGGACCCTTAGGAGGACTAGACATAGAATTAAAAGGAGTTTTCTGTGCTCTGTGTTCATGTCCTAGGAACACCAGTGGACAGCACTGCTTGTATGATCTTCTGAGGAAAGCAAGGAGCCAGTTCCTCTGTTTTCCTCTTCTCAGACAGACCACACCTTAGTAACTGGTCTTTCCCAGCATACAGGCAAATGAACTACAAACTAATAAGCATGTTTCTATGTAGACTTTTCACATCTGGCTACCTGGAAAATAATCCTACAGGTGCTGCCTCTGTGTTGTTTGCAGAAAGGATGCCTATTGCCTTTCATTAACAAGGCTGTTGGCCAAGCAGGGCTCAGCAGCTACGCCATTTGCAAACCATACTTAGAGAGAAGCAAACACAGGTGCTTGCTGCCTCTTTTGGCGCTTTCCAAGTTTGGGTGTTTTGTCCCATACAAGGTACTTCCTTCACGCCCTGGAGAAAACTTCTTAAGGCTGAAATCGTGATGCGAGGTTCGTGGCCAAGAGTGTTCACTCCACCTCACAGCCCTGCGTGCCTTGAAGATTTTCCTGTCCTGATGGCATCATATCTACATTACTAGTCCTAATTAACATAGGTGAAAATGAAAGAGGTTTTGCCTCACTAAGCAGGAGAGAACAAAGATTGAGCCTGACTTGTGAATGCATCTTCTCTTTCAAGACTGAAACGTAGAACTGTTCAGTACATCAGATGAAATTATCAGCCATCTGTGAACTCAGCATCAAAGACACAATTAAAATACCAACATGAATTCTCTTCAAATAATTTATAGCAATGCTTTGTGCACACGTTTCTGTTCTTCCCTGAGCTCCAGACCTCTCTGTAGTGATATATTAATTTGCATCCAGAGTATTGGGAAAAAAAACCCAGTTAATAATAATAATACTGGAAAGAACGTGAAAAAAATAAGAAGGAAGACAAAAGTTTTAGATAGGTTACAGGTATCTTGGCTTTCACTTCACCATTAGAGAGTGGTAAACTCAGTGTCAAGGTTACAGAACTGCACCTATCATCAAAAATAGCATGAGAGAGACAAGGGCAAGGGCACAAATGGGTGCACCAGAATTTTTGTGTTACCAAGAGATATTGGCAGTGATGTTGACTCAAAGTAAAAACTTTCTTCCTCTCTTCCTCACTCTCTTTGTCTTCCTCCACAAGAAGTGAGAACTTACAAAAATTATTTCGGGGGGAAAAAAAAAAAAGAAAAGACGAAGAAGAAGAAGTTGCTGGCACAACTTTCTGGTTACACTGAGACTGAAATCAGAAACAGGAAAGAGGGGAAACAAGCAAATGCATAAAGATGCTGCTTTCAGCCATGTTGTTGGGTAACCGTGGGTTTATCAAATATTGACAAACATGAAATGATTGTAATCAGTCACTGTCAGAAGGGAACAGGTACCCTCCTCTCTTTTACAAATGATCCAATTAAAGGAAACATGTTGGCTATAAAAGTCAAAATCAACAATGCACTGTACGCTGACAGCCCATCCAACATATAAAATCAATAGTGCATTCTTCTTCTAGCCAGCACAAAGCAACAGTAGCAACTTTCCCACCTCTTTAGTCAAATATGACACTGTATCAATCGATCAAAACTTAGTATTTATTGAACACTGGCTTCAGAAGAATGCAAAATGTATTGTTCTTTCCTTATTTTATTTCAATAAAGTTTAACTTAAAGGCATAACACTTGAGAGAGCTCAACTGTTTTATTGTGGTTAGATATAGCTATAGCTAGCAGGATAGATAGATCTAAATGTATATTAATACATGGTTCTTGGGAAATAGATTACATTCTTTGCCTGAATGGGAATAAAAGTCTTTCTGATGCTGGTTTGCAAGAACCCTTCCCCCCCCCCCACCCCATCTTCTCCTTTGTGTTTTGTTTGCACCAAAATTTAGCTTTCTCTTGAAGTGATGTTTCTGTAGAAGAAAACTTTCTTATCCCACAGAGATTTCATCAATACAGGAAGACATGATAATTCTGCTGAAATTGAATCTCTGTTTGTCATTCTCCACTGTCCTTGATACAGGAGAAGAGTGTTAAACATGACTGTGTGTCAGCATATGGTCAAAACTAAGCTCATGTTTAAATATGGTCCTGGTAAGAAGTACCTTAAGTATTTGTTAATAGCTTTTGATGACATTGGGTAATTAGCCCCAGTTATAGATCAACTAAACATTATTTTAAGTAACTCCTTTTAGTTTAAACCCACTGGCAACTGTAATGGCTCTGTATTTTTGTAGCTATTTTCCCTTTCTTTTCAATGGGGACTAGGAATTCCCAAAGACAAGATTCAATTAAATCGTTTCAGCAATTAAATGAAGAAACAAACAAACAAACAAACAAACAAACAAAAGTCTCCAAAGCTTCGTTTATGTAGATGTAAAGCGCGGGGGGGGGGGGATTGGGGGTGTGTGGGGATGTTCTTTGTTCCGACGAGTTTCTTTTTCATTTTGGTTCAAAAAGACTTTTAAGATCATCAAATCCAACCATTAACCCAGCATTGCCACCTCTAACACAAAACCAGGTCCCTGAGCACCACATCTACATGTCTTTAAATACCCTCCAGGGACGGTGACTCCACCATTGCCCTGGGCAGCCTGTTCCAATGCCTGACCACCCTTTCAGAGATGAAATTCTTCCTAATATCCAGTCTAAACCTCCCCTGGCACAGTTTGTTTTCCCTAATTCCATCACCCCTTACTTGAAAGAAGAGGCTGACCCCCACCTGGCTACACCTTCCTTTCAGGTCAGTGTAGAAAACAATAAGGTCTCCCCTGAGCCTCCTTTTCTCTAGGCTGAGCCCCTCAGGTGCCTCAGCCACTCCTCATCAGACCTGTGCTCCAGACCCTTCCCCAGCTCTGCTCCCTTCTCTGGACACGCTCCAGCCCCTCAATGTCTTTCTTACCATGCGGGGCCAAAACCCAGCACAAGATTCGAGCTGTGGCCTCAGCAGTGCCCAGCACAGGGGCACAGTCACTGCCCTGCTCCTGCTGGCCACACCATTGCTGACACAGGCCAGCTGCCTTTGGCCTTCCTGACCACCTGGCCACACTCCAGCTCACGTTCAGCCCTGCTGACCAGCACCCCCAGGTCCTTTTCCACTCAGCAGCTTTCCAGGCACTCTGCCCCAGCCTGGATCTGCAGGGAGATGTGACCCAAGGGCAGGACCTAGCACATGGCCTGGTAGAACCTCACACAACTGGCCTCAGCCAATGGATCCAGCCTGTCCAGATCCCTCTGCAAAGCCTTCCTGCCCTCCAGCAGATCAACACTCCTGCCTTGGTGTCATCCTTTGCCCCTCAGGACTGCCTCCCAAGGGCGTCTGTCAGCAGGGCAGACCTCCCTAAACAGGCCAAAGCCTGCCCTCCAGAATCCAAGGAAACAGTTCTGCTGACTCCCCTCCTTAGTTATCCCAGAATCAAAAACTGTGCAATTTCGTGATCGTTATGCCCATCACAATCTCCAACCAGCACATCTCCCACAAGTCCTTTCACTGTTCAGTAACAACAGCTCCGGGTAATTCCTGATTTGAACAGAACGGGTCTGATCTGCAAGCTATCAATATCACTGGAAAAACACTTCAGCTAGGTTCAATCACACCCTAAGACAATCAGACTTTTTATTTTCTTTGCTGAAATTCAGAGTTCATAAATTATGCACATCTCTGATATAATGGACATTGCCTAATTTCTCACATTGGCTGCTTGATTGTCATTTTACTTTTAAATCACTAGCTTTCCCAATTACAAGGCAAACCAGTTCATAAAATATTGACGTCTCAAAGAGACTTGCTTGTACCAGTTGAAGAAATGCGTGTCTAATTTTAATATGCCACTTCCCCCTTTCCTAAGAACATGGACAGTACCAACAAGGAAAGTGAAACACTTTTTCAGCCTTTGTTCTTATGAAATAAAGCATTAAGCTGTACATGCGTTCGTAGCAGTTTTATATCTTATAAATAAAAATTGCAGTTATGATGGACACTGTCAAAACAATGTTTTTACAAGTAAAATTTGTCCTGTAGACATTCAGTGAGATCAAAGCCAAAGTTACTTTGATAGAATATAGCTGACCTCTCCAAAGTGTTTTATTTCTTATTATTTAATGGTTTCTCTAAAGTTTGCAATATACGAGATGTCTAGGGAAGGTACAGGATAGACAAAAGCCTGTCTTGTATCTTTATGTTTTAAAAATTTAATGTGGAAATATAATAGCATTTTTAAAAGGCAGCATCAAAGTATTTAAATCCCAGAAATTATTAATTTTCAATTTTTTTTCTTTTGTGGAAAATGCATCCATACTTTAAGAAGTACCATATATTGAGATTTACTGTCAAGTTTTAGCTATGCTAGCCTATTAGTATGGGACAGGTTAGTCTTCAGATATTATAACTTGAAATGGTTACAGTGCAACTTATGTGGTTTAATACCCCTAAATGAAAAATGCTATGTTAAGAAACCAGAAATTTAGACCATAACAATGAGAAGCAAAGACTTATTGTCAAAAACAGAGAACCAACCAAGAAGAAAGTTTTAGGGTCTTGGGAGATAATCAATTCAAGAAGTCAATTCAGTAAAAGGTCTTGTGATACAGCCAGATGTATCCAACAGTGAATAAACTGTTAGACGTAAATCTTTTATTTTGATGTAAATTCTTTATTTTGATGTAAATGGAAAAAAAAATCTATAAAACACAGGCAAGACAGTAGCCTGTCTTCTGTATATTTTAAGATTTGACATTAGAGTATGATGTCTACTTTTAGTATTCGTGATTCAGTTTGTTGAAGTAACAAAAATAGTTCAGAACTGCATATACAAATTAGAAACAGCCAACAGATTGGAAAATGAAATCTAAAGTATGACCAGCAAGAACTAAATTTATGCAATAGGCTGAAAGAAAAGCAAAGAGGAGTTTTACAATAACTTCACACATGTATTTGAAACTGGAAAATATCTGTGGTTTAGACAAAGGTAAGAACAGCAGAAAGAGTCTGTCTATTTCTGATATGGGCAATATTGTCTTCTGGTCTAAAAAGACCCAGAGGAGTGTGCTACTGCTTGCCCTGGGGTTCTCATATCAGAAAACTGCTGGACTATGCTAGGACTTTCATCTGACCTTTATTTGGAAGCCATAGTGTGTGAAGGAGCTACTGTCCTGCATATCTCTCTGAGCTGGAATGATGATGCAGACAGGATGTGCACTTGAATGCAGGAAATCAAAAATGCAAAGTCAGTCCAGCAAGTATACATGTGAAACTTTAAAACAATGTCCCATGAAAATGGTTGATGCGTTATCAACTCAAGAACTGATGGTGATACCAGGTTTGGTTGGTTTTTTTTTGGTTTTTTTTCTCTTTTTAATTTTTTTTAAATAAGGGTTTTGATATCAATTTTAAGATCAATTAATTATTTCTGGAATTTAGTGGGAGTCCCATATTTATCCATTCTATAAGCATAAGGAAATAATAAAGTTTGCATTGTCTTAAGCAGGGTTTTAATACACAGAATTCTGCCTGAATACGTTGCTAATAAGCAAATCCTTCACTATAGACAAGTACTTGGCAGGGCTAAAAGGATTTTTTTCCTTCAGTGCAATTCATAATTTCAAAGCATCTATTTCACAAAAAAAAACCAAACAAAACAAAAAAAAACCCACCAAAACAAAGAAACAAACAAAAAAAACCAAAACAAAAAAAAGAAGAAAAAAACAAACCAAAAAAGGAAAAAGCAACAAAAAAGAGCAAACACCCTCAGTCTGAGATTGATAATGACTAAAACTGTAACATTAAGAGTACTTAGCGACAGAGAATCCTTTTTCATCAAACTTGTGGAAAATTCTTATACTGATACATTGACTCTGGGTCTCCTGACTTCAGTAGCAGTAATGGCATTAAAATGACTTTGACTGCCATATTAGTAAGTTAGCATTACTTTGACTTCACTTGGCAGGCAGCAACATTACTTTCAGTATTAGCTTTAATGTTCTTCTGTGTCAGTCACATATTCTAGGGTCTCATCTATATGTACATAGATAATCTCTCCATAGGATCTATTCTAGTGTTTATGTATAAAAATTTTAGATTAAAAATTTAGCTTAATTGCTGTTTGACTTGTTTTGAAAACTCTGCCAAATCATGCTTCCACATTCAGAAATGCAATAAATGCATGACTAAAGTCTAATCCTAGAAATTAGATGAAAACCAAAGATAGAATTCAGACTCCATAAATTACAGAATTTCAGCCCATTACTCTGTGATGAAGGATGTAGCACATTTTTAAGGTTCATTTATTTCCTCATGTACTGTTATTTTCAATCTCTGCATCAGTCAGAACAATGCTCTACCTTTGCTGTTCCTGCTTTCAGTTTGTTTATAAATAGCTGTTTGGTGTTCTGCTTTTCCTCTGTGCTCCCCTGAGATTACCTATACCAAAAAAAAAAAAAGTTTTCTCAGCGATAAGAAAAATTAAACTCTGAAACAGATTGTCAAACGACATGATGAGGTCTCTACCAGATTTTTAAAGTTAAATAAACACTTGGTTAGATCAGTAGTAAGTTAATCCTTATTTTAGGATAGAAGGATAAACCTTATGTTCCCTGAAATTATTTAGCTGGGTTTTTTTCTCTCCAAAAGCACAGGCCCCACATGATGACTTGGTGTACTAATCTAATACAATCTGAATACCAGAGAAAAACACTGCTGAATTCCTTTCCTTTTGTGTCACTCTGTATTTTCATCCTGATGCTTCTTTTTCTCTTCACACTTCTTTTCTTCTGCTGGTTGAGTGTTATCTGGATGTCTTTAAGCATACGATTTTAATCTGTGAATCAAGGGAGTATTTGCTCAGTTACATATATACATTCACAGTTAATAATGAAGTGGGACTTGATTTTTTCAGGAGGACAAATTTTACCCCAAGCATGTGGCTGAGTCTGCTTTTGTTTGGTTAAGTGCTACTTGCACACATTTTGCGTGGTTTAGACTACAGACAAATATACATGGATTCCAGGGATATAGAGAGAAAGAAAAAGATCTTTTCTAACCTATTCTTGGACATACTTGCAGGTGTAGCTGCTGTAGCTGCCTTTGTTTATTTTGTCTCCACATTAATTACCTTACACTGAGAGAAAAGTTTCCTCACTCCTTAGTCTCTGGTTATTTAGTCAGTTAATTCAATATTCTTCTCTTTGATGCCTGTCCCTCTAGCGAACAGCTTTGTATTGTGTTTACCATAAATGTCAGGGTTGAGGTCATGCCAGAGCTGCTTTTGTTGAGGGAACATACATACATAGATATGTAAGTATTTTATCTACTTTGTCCCCGTCTTTGTAATAGACCACAGAATCCTAGAATGATTTGGATGGGATGGGATCTTTAAAGGTCATGCAGTTCCATCCCTACTGCCATGGGCAGGTCCACCTTCTCTTAAATCAGGTTTCTCAAAGCGCCATCCAAGCCTTTTTAAGAGAACTATTTAAGAATTTATGTTCTGCCTGCCTGATCTTGTGGTCTTCTACAATGGAAGGACTACATCAGTGGAAGGGTTTGATCTGTGGCTATAAAACTTCAGGCTCTGCTCATACTAAGGTTAGAGGCACTCTGCAATGCTCAAGCAAACAGACATTGTGAATTTTGGACATGATATTTTGGTGATGCCTTATATTGTGGGCTCTGTATTTGTCAAATGCTGATAATATCTGGGTGAACATTCAGACTGTAGAAAATACATTTGTTTTCAGTATTTGTGTATATGAAAGGTAATGAGTTGGATCCCCAAACATACTTTTAACCACAGCAAAATCATTATTAGGCCTTTTCTTTACAGTTGAGTCACTTATAGTTCTACAGTCATAGTTACTATTAATGAAATGTGAGCCATACATGCCGTTCTTTCATTTTTTTATAAATTTAAAGTGACAAATATAAGCTCAGCCTCAGAAATCATTATTCTAGAACTGAATAAAATGAGTACATCAAAATAGTCATAGTGTATAAAACCAAAATGTGAGATAAGCCTGTATCTTCTCTGCCAGAATGACTGGTCAGGCATACATGGGAAAAAATATTGAAAAAAATACATACAAGCACACACCTTCATTTAATCTGTAAATCAGTCGTTTATCACCTGTCTGTGATTAAGACTGAATTTTAATCACCATAATTAATTTGTACTGTTGGAATTCTGCTTTCAGGAATTTATGTAATCTGGTTTATGGTGGTGGGGGAAGGGGAGATAATGATTTCTACAACAGTTAATCTCAGTGAGTCCTACAATTTATTTTTCCATTGATAAAAAACATGTGTTTGGTTTGGTTTCAGACAGATGGCCTGACAATTCTTTGAGCTTTTACTCTTGCTTCTTGGCCAACCCTTCACTTATTGAAGTTGGTGGAAGGATATGGATGCCTAATTTAGGCAATTCACATTTATGCCTGTTCCTACTTGAAGATGGCATTGCAGCCACTACTGAGTCACTCGTTAAACTAGATTCTATCTAAATCAGGCTTAAATTAGGCACATGAATAATCTCACTGCAAGGAATGAGCATGCCTTTGCATACCTTTTGGAAGGATAGAGTTGCAGTAGGCAATATTTTTTGAGGAAAAAAAAACAACACAAAAACTTCATTTTCTTATTCACTGCCTGCAGGATAGAGGTGCATTTAACATCTATGGCTAAAACATAAACTTTTATCAGTCCACCAGACTCGCGTGCCCGTGTCCAGAGCTGCCCCATGCAGAGACCCCGATCTTTGTAGCTCTGCAAGTTTGCAAGAACCTATCTGTAGCAATCAGGCCTCACACAGTCAGGCTGTGAGCTGGGCTTGCTCACTTCCCTGCCCGAGTGCATTTCTCTTTCCATGACACAGGGAAAGGAAGTGTGCTTTGCTTAAAGGGGCAAATATGACAGTAAAACAAGAGTTTTGGATAAGGAATATAGAGCACCTGAGCCTAATTCCATTTTAAGAAGTCTGAAATCAACACAGTGGCTTCTTATAAGCAAGAAGAATGTTGAACTCTTACGGGGATCTCAGAAATCCAATACATACAGTATGAGAGGTGTTGCAGCATTCGATCTTATCTAATTATTATAGGTCCTAAGACTTCATGCCTCTAGGTCAGAAAAATGAAAAGGACAGGTATACTGGGTAACAAGGGCTTTTATATACCACAGTAAAAGTGTAATCTTATTTGCAAGAAACGTTAGAAAATATCAAATGCATATTAAACATCCTTTATGTGGATAAATAATTAGATTGGACAGATAAGCAGATCGTTATAATTGAAATAATATTTTCTGCGAGGAATGGAAGAAAGGAGGGAGAAAACAGAAGAAAGCTAACCTCTAAAAGCTGAACACAGGGGAGACACAGATGATTTTTTTAAGTGCTATGCTGAGCCTATTACTGCAGTCTTCTTGTAGCAAACAGACAAATAAAATGCAGGCCGGCATTGCTTTTAGCAACCCAGATAAACCCTCATGCGCATTGAACATGCCTAGCTTATTTCATACCAGTCTTTAAATTTGCAATACAGGTTTTAAAACAGAATTTATGTTTCTAAATGCAGTTATTAAAAATAAATCTGTGGTAATCTCCTCAGATTTCTTTTCTGTACGTACATTTTCTAAGGTGAGGGAGTAGGGGGGTGGTAGTAGGTAGTGTCCTGAAGTAACAAATAACATGTTTTGAGTGCACAGACTCTGCTTTGTCAAAGTAAAAATGCTTTCTAATGTTGGGTAAGGAATATTGTCTAGTGGCTTATGTAGTATTTTCATGTATTTGCATATTTACTGATGAGGGAATAGTTGAAAACATAGCTACAAATAGATTCACACAGAGAAACCAATACAGAAAGGAAAAAAAGAAAACAAACCAAACTTAAGTGTACAACACAAACACACCACGTATACAGTAAGGCATACTAGCGAAATATATTCCACAGAAGGGAAACTGGACCAGTGCAGGCCATTTATTTTTCATTTTCCCATTAATTTTAATTATGGAATTCAAATGTATTACACTTGCTTTAAAATTTTATGTTATGAATGCATGCTGAGAGCTTTGCAAAAGCACATTTCAAACAATTCAATTTCCAAGATCTGTGCCTAACAAGATACAGAGGAACTGGTACCATATCCTACCCAGGTTTAAATTATTAATATATTTTTCATAATTCTCCATTATCCTTCTTGGAAAACAGCACAATTCAAGTATTCTCAAGCGATGAGGGTTGTTTTTTTTTTTTTTCTTTCCAGATTCTGCTTTTCCTTCCATGTCTAACTTTTTTCTCATTTCAGAAGTCTTTTTTTTTTTTTTTTTGCTGCTGACATTAACTGAGTACATTATTTTCATATTTCTATATTGAAAGTGGAATATCTTCCTGAAGTTGAGAACCATCTTGATTTTCCTACATGTAGACAGGAGTGGACAAAAGCCAGGGATGTGCATTTACCTACCCACATATGCATCGTGTAAGGGTGAGACAAAGTATGCAACCCACACCTGGGGATGCAGTTACACTCTGATTCACACAGTTTACACAAACTGTAAGGCTTCAAATGCTGGAAAGCTTCAACCCTTGAGAAAGGATGCCTGCCTGCTCCCGAGCGCCCAGCTCTGTTACATTAGTTTTAATAGTATAAACAGAAAATGCAAATTCATACATACCCTTAATCATACAGACGAAGGGCCTCATTTGCATACCCTTCATAATTTAATTTAATTTTTTTTTTTTGTCAAGAGTTGTGAATGCTTCATGTTTGCTTTAATCAGAATGTTGACATTTACACTGAAGCCAATTTCTCTTTTTCTATTCCATGTTTTGTTTAACCGTGACAAGTGACAGCAAACTGGAGGGAACAGACTTTTTAAATTGGCTCTTTGCCTGGAATGCATCATTTCTCTTGTAGCTGTTTCCCCACCGCCCACCCCCTCCCTGCTAGGCATTGCAAAAAGAAACGTGAAAACATAGTCGGCGAACACAGGAGTGAGGTGTTAGTGCTTTTAGATAAAGATTTGTGTTGTATTTTAAAACTAGATTGCTGTATAGTTTCAAGCTATTAGCAGGAACCTATTACACCATTGCTTTGGGTCCTTGGAGAGATGTGCTTAGTGTATTTCAGTAATTCAAGGCAAATAGAAAACCTACATGTGAAAATATTTAATGGCAGAGGCACCAAACGCTCAAGGCTGCTGAAGAGAGGAGGCGTGCTTTCTGTTAACTCTTTCCTTGGGTTTTTCAATGCCAGAGTTTCTGCTGCTCCATCCAAAATTCTCAGTAGGTCTCCAGTCTTCTGTGGATGTAGGAGACTGAGAAATTTTTCCCTGACTTCTTCAGTGGTCTGTGTGCATGTAGGTATCTGCTCACCTGCCCACAGCGATTCACTCTGCTCTTAATCTCCCTGAGAATTCAGACATTTCAAGGCACATCCGGAATGGAAAAGAAAAAGAAAAGTTATCTTCATCAGAAAAACAAAAATCAGAGAAATTAAATAACATTAATACCCACTACACCTCCTTGCCCCAGCCCAATGTTAAATTCAAGCCTGGGAGAAAAGTTTTGTGGTACTAACTGCTACGAGTTTACCCACTGCTTAACTCTTTAAGTTTTCTTTAACTGGGATAACATTCTAAACAGGACCACTCAAAGGTTGTAACACCAGGTCGTTTACACCACAGAACAACAGTTTTAATATTAGTGAGAGAAATTCTGGAAGATAAACAGAATTTTTCCACAAATACTTTCATTTATTTATATATTTATTTATTTATTTATTTTCCTTTGCTCCTTCCCTCAGATGAAAATGGATAAATTAGCCACCTCCATGTAGGAAGTTCTCCCGAAAGTATACTTTGTCTTAGAGGCCTTGCACAGACCATGCAGAGATCTTGCACTGGACTGACTTGCACAAACCTGTTAATATGAAGACAGTTCTGGCAGTGGTAAAAAGAACCAACATTTTTGAAGACACAGAATCCAAACCAGTAAAATCCCTGTTTCAGGGTGAGATTGGATCCTGCTCTGAACCGTATCAAACACCCCAGTGCCTCCTGGAGCACTGCTTCTGTCCACTGTCTATTGTAATGAGATCCCAACATACCAGGTACAAAACAGGAATTCAGCACATAGGGGACGTTTGAGGTGGTAGAGAGAAGGGGTAAGATATAAGACAGAATCTTCTCCATAATGTGACTAAACAATTGATGGAAGAGTTTTCAGGGCTTTGAACATCACTTTCCATTTACTGTGAGTATAAAAGGCGTTGAGCAAACATATCCCTCTGTATCACAATTGTCTGAGTGTCATATGTATCCATTTTCCCTTGCTAAAACATATATATGTATTCAGATTAAAAATAGACATATGATTTCTTAAGAATCTACTTATTGAATATTTCTGTAACAACCTTTACATATAAAAAGATAATGTACCTGACAGATTATGACAGAGCTAGTAGGAAAAAAAAAAACAGACTAGGGGAAAACATGCTGTGTGTTAATCAAAGGAAACACCTGAAGCTGACAAAATAACAGCTAAAGCAAGAAAATAAATATGAACCAAAACTAACAACAGTCAGGAAACAAGGGACCAAAGGGATCCTGCTTACATTAGGTGTGAGTCAGGAGAACACACGGCAATTATTCAGTATCTATCCTTTATATTTGTTTGCATTTGTAAGATATCCATCTGTGAGCTATGTACAATAAATGCCACATTTGCTTCTGAGCCAGGATTTTACATGTGCTGAAGCGGAGCTGGGAGAGTTTGGATAGCTCAGGAGTTGAGTGAGAAAGAATTAAATACCTAATCACTCAGTCTGTCTGTCTATCTACCTGTCTGCCTGTCAGCCTAACAGGTGGGCTTGTATGGTGAGCAGCATTCTGCTCTAGAAATGAGTCAAGTCTTTGATATTGAAAGGGAATCTAAATTCAGGGTTGGGTCTAGGGCTCCAGAGTCACTATGTGGGGGAAAATAGGGCCTAGAAAGCCATGCTTATGGCTCTTTTCCCTGGACATGCTGCACAGAGTCAAACTGTTAGTGAGGAGGAATTATATTGTATAACCACTGTAATTAACCAGCATCAAGCATTGAAAATTAATCATTCATAAGGTCTTTCAGACTAATAATTTGAATGATTTTTTAAATTTTTTTAAATTGTATTTTTAGAAAAAAGCATAAATTGCAACATTTGTAATTTTCACAAAGGTGTAGAAAACCTACAATTAAAAAAGGTGTTCCCAGGTAAACAGAATCGCAGAATAACTGACTGATTGAGGCTGGAGGGGAACTCTGGGGGTTATCTGGTCCAATTCCTCTGCTTGAGCAGAGACAACTACAACCAGCTGCCCAACCACGTCTAGACAGCTTCTGTGTATCTCCAAGAATGGAGTTCCCCACAACCTCCCTGGGCAACCTGTGCCAGTACACAGTTATCCACACAGCAAAGAAATGTTTCCTGACATTCAGGACGAACCCCCTGTATTCCACTTGGTGCCCATTGCCTCTGGTCCTGTCACAAAAGGATCTGTCTTTTTTGCACCTTCCCTTTAGGTATTTGCATCCGTTGATAAAATCCCTCCGAGCTGTCTCTTCTGGAAGGCTGAACAGTCCCAGTTCTCCCAGCTTTTCCTCTTACGACAGATGTTCCAGACTGCTGTTTTGTGTCATCAGCAAACTTGCTGAGGGTGCACTCTGCTCATCCAGACAACTGAACTGTTATCTGGACAAGATGGGTCTGCACTGTTCTATGATAAGGGAAAGAAACCTGTACACTGGTTGCCATGGTTGAAAGCTCTCTGAAACCCAGAGAACTGGTGGACGTCTTTCTTTCTCTCTCCATTGGAATACCGCAAAAATTAGGCTGCGGATCATGTCTGTGAGCCGCCTTGACGAATGGATAATTTTATAGGAAGCGCAAAAATTGAACAGGAGGGATGGATCCAGGGTAAGAATATTTGTAGGGTTACAATGATAAATCAAAAAGAGGTTTAAAAGTTATTTTATTTGGTAAACAGAGAGGAAGCGCACCCAGTTACTTGCCGTTCTAGGTAGAGCAGTGGGAAGCAGACAAACTGTTCTTCCCAGACTAGAAATAGGTGCATGCCATTCATTTATCAGGCTTTATTCTCATCATACAGCTGTTCATATGCCAGAACAAAAGAAGTTTAAGTACATTCGGGCGTTTTCCTTCCAATGTTCATTCTGCACTTCAGGTAAGACCTGCAGCTGCCAGTTTGTTACGGTGGGAGGCACAAAGTAGTCTTCACTTTTTAAAAGCATAGCCCATATTCAGGAAAGGGATTAAGGCTCTTGGACACCCAGAATAATGTACAGTATTCCTCAGGGTGATATGGGACTCATTCTCTCTTTTTGGCATTACCTGTGTAATGCAAGGTCCTACCAGTCAGCACTGAATGAACTGAATTTCCTTGCTGACCCATGGAGTATAGGCAGCACTTAAGTCTTGTCAGGAGTGAGGCCAGACAGCTAACTCCCCCTGTGGACTTGGTTTGAAGTAAACAATTTTCCATTCAGGAACTCCTTTCAGAAGGGATACTGCTCCTTCCATGTGAAAAGTTACAAATGTCATCAAGGGGATGAGATTTTAGCTTGTGTAGCAAGCTAAAAAATGCTCAGAACCTCGGATAACTCACACTTTTTTCCCTCTCTTTTGTTTTGAGGGTTCGTCTTATTTCTTGTAATTAATTACTGGAGAGTTGTCCATTAAATAAATAGACAAATAAATACTGGAAGTTTCCTTTTTCCCCTTAGATCTCACTAACAGCAATACTATTTATGAGAAAATTGAGAAGGTATGAAGAATATCTTTTTCTCACTGGTTATCACTAAACAACACGTGTTTTCATGAGATACACTATTAGTTTACCCCAAACCCTTGTGCAAGCATGTGCTGATATGCCCATGTGCTGTGGTTTGACCCCAGGTGGCAGCTCGGCACTGTGCAGTCACTCACTCAGCCCCCACCATACACCCAATAGGGAGGAGAATATGAAACAAAAGGTAAACTTTGTGGCTGGAAATAAGAAATAATAATAATAGCAACACCAACAATAATAATAACAACAACAACAACCATAACAATAACAACAGGGAGGGAGAGGAATAAAGCCCAATAGAAACAAATTATTCACAACACATGAGTGCTCACCACCCACTGCTCAATGCCCAGCCTGTTTCCCAGCAGTGAGCAGTGACTGCCAGCCAACTCTCCACAGTTTAAACATGGGGATGATGTTCTGTGGTATGGAATATCCCTTGGGCCAGTTCTGGTCAGCCCTCCTGGCCATTCTCCCTCTTGGCTTCTTATGCATATGCTCACTGGAAGATGAGCACAGTACTCTGAAAAGTCCTTGATTTGGTGAGCTCTAATGAGCGACAACTAAACTATCATTCTGTTATCAACATTATTCTCATACTAAATCCAAATTTCACCACTGTACTGGCTACTAAGAAACAAATTAACTCTATCCCGGCCCAAATGAAGACACTATGGGATGCAGCATGCAATCGCTCACAGACAGACAAACACACATCTAGCCTATTAGAGGCCCAGAATTCTGTGTGGGAAAATATTTTTCCTGGAAACTTGTCTCGCTTGGGGGCATGCAACTTCTTCAAGCCAAAAAGTGCTTCTCCTATCTGTTTCTCCCCCTGCATATATGTAAGGTGGAGTGTTAGATAATAAGCATGGCAAAGATGTGACTCTTGAATCTGTCACTTGGTGTGGAGACAAGGCTTCAAGAGGAGCGCAACAGCAGTTTTCAACAAATGAGAAAGTTTTGCTTTCATGGACACATACCAGTGAGTGCACAGAATGAGTGAGCAGCTTAGAATCATTCCATCCCAGTAGATAAGCTTCTGTAACTGGTCACATATGTATTCTTGGCCTGTGTGTCATATGACCTTAGTCCTATTTTGGCTGAAATATTATTCCTGGAAATTGTGGCATACTAAGTGTGCCATAAGTGTGCTATAACTGGTTAGTTATAGCAGCCTAGCAAGTGGAGATAATTTCTGAAGTTACCAGACATTAGCATGGTTGATTGGTGCTTGTTTTGAGAGGCAAGAAATTGTCTTTATTCCTGAGTTTTTAAAGCATATGGGGTTTCTTATTCCAATGTAAAAGAGCAATGAGTTTCACACGTAGGAGAATGCATGAAATACCAGGTCTTGCTGACATTACTTTCTAGCCTTTCAGAAAATGCCCAGCCCTTCACATTTACTCATGACCTAAAAATTAGCCCAAGTGGTGTCATTTTTCAACCTGTTCCCACCATTGCCTGGGGTTATCTCTAGAATGTCAAGGTCTTATTCCTCTTGGCCCTGCAATTTGTGTCATCGGTGACATCCATGTGTAGGGAAATTCATCAATCTCTTAGTAGACAACTCAGTGCAGTCAGTCACCAAGACATTTCAGTCTAATTCTCTGTTACCATTTTCTTGCTGGCATCATAGGAAAAGATAAGGAGGAGATGTAGCCAAAGACAAAGAGAGATTGGTACCCTTTTCCTCAGTGTTTATGGGGTGCAAGCTGTCTTCTTTCAGGATTTCTCAATCTTCCTCATCTTCTAGAAGCTGCCAGCCTGAAATAGCAAAAGCAGCAGCTAATGAGATTCAGGTCTGTTTGCCTTCATTTTGCATGACTTGATTTACTCCTGTTAGGCCTCTGAGCTGCACTCTAGGTAGAAGTGTTAGGTTGAAGAGAGAATGAGAGAAGCCTGCCCATGGAAACTAAGAGGAAAAGTTATAAATAACTTTTTTTATTATCTTAAGTTTTGTGTGTGGGCGTGATTCTTCAACCTTGACCTTGGTTTAAATAAGAATAAAATTAAAAAGAATCAGCTCTTTCTTTACAGCAGAGACTTATTATGTACCATCTATAATGCTTATACAGTTCATGAAAGTAAATTTGAAAGGGAATGAAGGAGACTTTAACAATGCAGAGCAGCTGAACAAATATATAACAATTCCTTGAATGAATGATTGGATGATACCTAATAGCAGGGAGTTTGCAATAGTACAAGATTATCCTCTGATAATTCTTCAGTTCTGACTGTGGCTGCCTGATAATCCCCGAAGCTTCTAATCTGCAGGATCTGAATCCATAAAGAATGACAAAAAAAAAACTTTACAATCAATTATAGTTACTGCCACAGAGCCATTAGTGAGCAGGTGAAACAAGTATGACCTTTTTAACTTCAAAGTCATGTCGGAAGGAAAAAAATATACATAAAACCTCTCAATCCTCTTGGAATTTGAAATAAAGTTGTGGCAATTTTTAATATAAAGTTTATTGCTTTTTGAGTTCAGAAGATAGTTTTCTTTTTATTTCTTTTCCATATGTCAATTTGTTTCTTTTTGTCAGGCAATCATATTAACTCTAAGCCTGCAACCAGAATCTGTTCATTTAATCGAAAGGCGAATGAACAGTATCTATCAAAATGGTGAGTGGTATGGTAAGAGAGTCTTTGCCCCGTGTTTTCAAACCCTTTCTAAACACATTTGCCCCAGTCACTTTTCCCAAACTCAAATTTAATCTTTCAAACCTTTTCTTGAAATGATTGTTTTCCAGAATATTCCTTCCGTTATCCAGCTTGCTTTCATCACATGAGTGGCTTTTGCTTTCTTGTTTCTACTTTCAATGCATTTTATAGTAGGAAGTATTTTCCTTGTTAATTCTGTAGTAGTGAAAATGGTGGGAAGAACCTCTCCTCTTTTGCTCCTCTTGCAAAAGAAATCTAGAGTCATGTAGACTGCAGCTACTGCTCTCTGACTCACTTTTCAATTTCTGTAGGATAGAGTTTTACAAAACATTAGAGGAGCCAGAAAGGTATTAAGAATTTTTAGCTTAGGACTTGGTGGAAACTGAAGCTTCAGAATTCAGGCATTTATGTAAAAGCATAGTCTGTACCTACCTCAAGATAAAAAATACAGAACTGCATGGCAGTTTAGCTTACTTGCTTAGTATTTTGTCTTGTTATCTACCTTTGTTATGTATTTATCAACAAATGTCTGAATATCAATTTATATGGCGTATAGTTGAATAGAAATACCAGTTTCATGTGCAGAGCTGGATCATAAGATAAAAAATACATAAGGTACAGAAATTACTAAGAGATAAACATTTACATGAAGTCAATAACTGTGCCTAAATGACTTTCTCAAAATCAAATGAGAGACCTATGACTAGCAAAGTAAAATCCTCATTTTTGAGGTCTTAGATGAACATCCCAAGACTCTTGACTCTACTGTGGGCACCTGTAGCTAAACAAAGCAGCCCAATGTCCAGATTAGAAAACCTGAATTATGGGACACTTCCTTTTAGCTATTCCTAAAAGGTTCCGTTTTTTTCTCACCTTTAATGTGGGAATTGAGAAATTCATAAAATAACGTTATTCACTACCACAGTTTGATTGTACCAACACTGCATTCGTGTCAATGTTACAAACAGCTGTGCTTTACTATAGCTTGATAGAGATGCACATCAGAAAGATGATGGACATTTTATCCAACACACATCATTGCCTTGATTTGTATTCTGGCAGAGAATGAGTAAGAAACTGGAGATGGAGGGAAAAAGGACAAAGACAGAACAAAAGCTAACCCCGGCCACCTCCCTGACAAGATGAGATAATCATGCTGTCCACAAGAAAAGCCCTTCAAATGAACAATAATTTAAGTGCATTTCCTCCTTGAAGTCACCTTGACATGCTGAAATACTCAAGTTTAAGAAGAACAAGGCATCAAAGGGCGCTCATTAGAAAATGTGACTTTTGATGGATAATTTAAGTGACAAAGTAAAGTTAAGTGTTTGAAGCAGAGAGGTCTAGCTATTTCACAGCTGCAATAAAAGTGGAGACTGTTTTGTGGTAGCTGCACAAACTTGTTTGTCGACAGTTGAAAATTCAGTTGGCCAATTCATTGCTGCTTTTTAAGAAAATATCCTGTCCTTCAGTCCAACAGAATCAGCACCAATTTGCAGGTGCTGTACGAAAGGATATGAACTAGGTAAAGGATAAAAAATTCTCAATAAGTTAGAGCTGTATTTTCATAATGAGATGCTCCTTGGGATGTGGATGGGGTTAAACGGGGAAAAGTTCTTGCTGGTGCTCATGACACTTGATGATCTATTTAGTTCTATGGGAATAAAAGGATTCCTTCAGTCCAGAAAGAAAAATTGTAATAAAGCAAAAGTTTATGGGAGATAATATAACAGTTGTTGGGCATCTCTTTTAAGGTAATAATTTTGATTCCATCTGTAGATATTGAAAATAAAATCAGTTTTATATAAGATTTTACTCTATAAGTGCCATGCCACTTTGAGAATGGATGTGTGATCTTACAGAAATGCCTTTTACTGATGATGCTAGAGGGATTCTGGACAGCTACCTGGAAAGTTAGTACAGATGAACAAAGCTTCAGTTAGTAAATGAGTTTCATGTACCTATATAGCAACATTTTCCCATTACATTCTCTTTAATTTCATAGAACATGCTTTGGTTTAGGTCATTGATGCCTTGTAGTACTGTGAATTTACCAAAGTTACTATGTGAGAAGTAGAAAGTGACATGACTTAGTGCCAGAAACTGAAATCCACACAGCATTTTTAGTCTGTCTCCACTTAACAAGCATGCTGGTAGCACACTCCATAAGTTAGTGGTTCTCTCACCCACTGCTGTTTGTAGAGGATCCCATCCTTGATTTCTTTAATCAAATCACAATCCATTGAATTTCAAACAGAACTGCCCACTGATGCCAAAAAGCCCTGGACCAGACTTCAGAGTCAGAATAATCTTTCAGTAGACCTGCTCATACTCTTCTATTCTGCTCCATCACTTTTACCTCTCTATTCCCACTCAGGGAACTCTCCTATGCTAAGTTCTGCACTCAAGAGACTAACAGGTAAATTTGAATAAAACAAGCTCAGGAAATTAAAGTGACCTTTCTACTTTTAATATGCGTAAGTGAAAAAACAGCACTCAAAATTCATAATCGATGTTCCCATTATTAAGTAAAAGAAAAATGGATAGTTTTAGAAGCAGTCAGTGACTCTTTAAATTGTGACAATAACATCATGAAATCAGTTGGAATTGTAGATTAATTGCACTCAGAAAATTGCCATCCATCATTCTAAGAATGCTTTAATATGTTGAACTCCAAAGCTGAAAGCTGCTTTAAAAAATAACATTTTTGTTCGTAAAAACTGAGGAGGCTTCTTAAATACGGGAAAGAACCGAACAAAGATAAACTGAATAAGGAATAAGAAAGGAAATTTAAAAAGGCCTGCAGCTAAATTAATTTCATAAATCCTAAATTAAAGGACTATACAGAGATCCTTACGGGGGAAAAAACAACCACAACCAAACCTGCCAAAACCCCTTCAAAATGATGAAGCTTAAAATTCCTTGTTTAAATGACTACTAGCACAGATACATAAAGAGATAGTTTTAACATGTCAGCCAAACTGGAGAAGTGAAAAACTAAAAAACCCTTCTACACCTGAACAGAAAAATCTGACACATTGTGCTGAAAATTTCTCTCGAGTTCTTATTGCTTTGAAATAAAAAAGCAATAAATCCTAGGATTAAAAAAAAAGAAGATGGAAACACTAGTGCCAATAAAATTTACAAACTCAAATAAAGGATTTCTCCATCCTTTTAAATATCCTACAATAAACTCATAAAAACCTAGTTTCTTAAACAAGAGGAAAATGCTTTCATTTATCATACTCACTATGTAAAAGCCATTGTTTCAGAAGCTACACTCTTTGCTTCTGATAAGGTTATACTATTACTTTCCAGCTCAAGTCTTACCTGAGGCCCACAGTAATGCTTATTACATACACAATAGAGCCAAGGAATGAGTGAATTGCCTCAGTGAATATCCGAATGGACTAGCTCAAGCCTTCAGACAAACTTTTAGATATATCAGTAGTCACTGTTCTTTCTCCTTATTGAAACTTTTTACACTTCGAAGTTCCGGGAAGCAGCAAATATTAAAAGATATTCTCTCAGTATAAAAACTTGATCATCTATTTTTTCCACACTATCATGATTTTCCTATGTAAGTACCTTTATAAGAAAAACAATGCCAAAGGATTCTTTCACTTAGCAGTAAAGGCCAGATAAACCAAATTTGAAAGGTAAAATCAGGTCAACTCAAATAAAAAATAAGTATACTTTCAATGAAGAAGGAAAGCTATGCACAAAAGTGGCTTATTCACCATTTACTGGTTCTCAGATCAATACTGAATGCATTTCTGGAAAAGATGTTCTAATCAAAGACAAGATACAAGGCTCACCACTGGAGTAAAGCGTGAAATTCTCTGACTGGTGCTACACAGATTAATAAATTACAGCAAGGCTGCCGTAATTATTCTTAGTTAAAGATGGTGAATGTCCAAACTAAGAGAGGATTCACCATTCAGATAAAGCAGAACTGTAGAGGAACATGAGAGTTTCAGCCTCTGCCACAGTGACCATGAGTTAGTATTGAGGGGGGAACAAAGGAAGGTACTACCAGTGTAAAGATTCCGTATATTAGGAGAGCAGGTTTAGACAATTGGCATGTGTGAAAGCTTGAAGTCTGCCCTGGAAGACAAAATCTTCAAGGGCAGCCTCCTCAAAGCACCAGAATGATCCATCTTGATCTACACAAAACAGGCTGGCATGGCCAGAGGCCAGGTTAGCTCGATGTGGAACTATGAGTAATAACACTGAAACATTGTCCAGGCATCCAAGGATTGAATTAAGAAGGCCATATCCCAGCTGGAGTTAAAATTGGTGAGGAATGTCAAGGGCAACACTGTTAGCAAGAGAAAAGAACACTTTCAGCAAGAAGAAGACCAAGGTTAACTTGGGGTTGCTGCTGAAAGGACAGGAGTCCTCATGCTGAAGACTACAGGAAAAGCTTAGACTCAACGTTTGCCTCACTTTGCAAAGACTAAAGTCAGGTTTACATGACTAATAGTAAACTTTAAGACAGAGAAGTACTACCCATAGTAAAGCAGAATTGAGGTAGAAGCAGATTAAACAAATGGGCTACTTAAAAGTCCATTATTTGTGACTTGACTCATTCAAACGTGCTGAGGGGACCTGGCTGATATAGTTAAAAAGCTGCTCTCTAGCATCTTTGAAAGCTTATGGCTATGACTGGAGGAAGGCAGATGTCATATTATCTTCAGAAAGGGTGACAAAGGTTATTCAGGAAACTACAGCTTCATGTCCACCACAGGGAAAATTATGGAGCAAAACCCTCGCAGAAGCTACCACCAGACATCTGAGGGACAAGGCAACAGGTAGCACATATCTGTGATGGGCAAATTATGTTTGACCAATTTGATTGTTTTTTATGATGAAACGACTGATCAAGAGGAGAGAAGTGAATGCTATCTAGAGTCCAGTTAGAGCCCTGCAGTCAGTGATGTTCCCCAGGGGTCAGTACCAGGTCCAGTCTTATTCAACTTGTTTATCAACAACCTGGACGAAGGGATAGAATGTACCCTCAGCAAATTTGCTGGTGATATGATTTGCTGGGGGGAGTGGCTGATACACCTGAGGGCTGTGCTGCCATTCAGGGGGACCTTGATAGGCTGGAGAGTTGGGCATTGAGAAACCTAATGGGGTTCAACAAAGGCAACCATAGAGTCCTGCACCTGGGGAGGAATAACCCCAAGTAGAAGCACAGGTTGAGGGCTGACCTGCTAGAGAGCAGCTCTGCTGAGAAGCACCTGAGTCTTGGTGGGTTGCATGTTGACCACGAAAGGGCCGTGTGACCTTGCAGCCAGGAGGACCAATGGGATCCTGGGGAACATCAGGAAGAGTGTGGCCAGCAGGTTGAGGTAGGTGATCCTGCCCCTCTACTCAGCCCTGGTGACACACATCTGGTGTGTTGGGTCCAGTTCTGGACTCCTCAGTACAGTAAAGACAAAGAGCTACTGGAACAGGTCCAGCAGAGGCCACAAAGATGATTTTTGGGACCAGAGCATCTCTCTTCTGAGGAGAAACTGCAGGAGCTGGGCCTGTTTAGTGTGGAGAAGTCTGAGAGGGGATCTCATCAATGCATAAAAATATTTCAAAGCAGTTGGACAAGAAGATGGTGCCAGATTCTTTTTCACTGTTGCCCAGCAACAGGACGAGGAGCAATGGCCGTAAAGTAAAACACAAGAAGTTTCACCTCAACATGAGGGAGAATATCTTTATGTTGGGGGTGACAGAGCACTGAAACAGCCGCCCAGGGAGGGTGTGGAGTCTCCCTCTCTGAGACATTCAAAACCCCTTGGATGCATTCCTGTGTCACCTGCTCTGGATGACCCTGCCTGGGCAGGTGGATTGAACTGGGTGATCTCCATAGGTCCCTTCCAGCTTTACTGATTCTGTGATTCTGTGAAGTTGGAAAGGCAGATGGTTAATGACGAGCTTCCCCTGGAGTTGGTACAAGTAGTTTAACACGTTTTTCAGCACTCTGAACTATGGGATAAACCATGCCCTCAATCAAAGCAGAAGAACTGCATGCACCAGTACAGGCTGGGGAATGGCTGTGTAGCAGCTCTGCAGAAAAGGATCAAGACTCTTGCTGATATAAGCTAGTCATCTTGACAACCTAGGCCAAGAAAATGTTGAGCTTCATTAAAAAAAGTGTAACCAGCATATTTTAGAAAGTGACTATTTCCCTCTATTTGGCACACTCATACGCACTCTAGAGCCTTGTGTCCAATTTTGGCCTTCAAGTAGAAAAAACCCCAAACAACAAAAAAACAGTGAGTTTTGGGAGGGGCTGGAATATACTGCATATACATTAGTCTGGAAAAGAGAAGGATAAGGGGGACTACATTCCAGCCTTCATCTACAACCACGATAGAGGTGATAGAACTTGACTGCTCTCAGAAACATACACAGAAAGTACAGGAGCCCATAACTCCAATATGCAGCGAGAGAACTTTTCATTGCACATAAGGGAACAAGAAACAACATAATGATAAAGAATTGTTAAGCACTGGAACAGGTTGCTAAGAGAGATGCAAAAGGTTGTCATCCTTGGCATCTTCAAAATTTCTCTGAAAGAAAAACTGAGCAACTTGACCGAGATTTGCAGCTTTCTGTGTTCAGCATATAATTAGATGGTGTTCAAAGGTTACTTTGAGACTAATTTTTTTGTATGATTCTGTGAGTTCTTTTGACTTTAAAATCTGTGAATGTATATTTTGCTCTGATGGAATAGTGAAGAGTTTAGACTATATTACACTGTTTTTATGGGAAAGGATTTTGCATGTAAATGTCAACATTTTCTGTTCTCACTGTTAACAGAAAAACGGATGTACATATTCACTGCATTTTAGTAAAATTAGACTTTACAAGTCCCTGTATCCATAAGATGTTTAGGATAGGTAATACTCTTTTTTTTTTTTTTTTCTGACTGTAAAAAGTCCTGGATAAGTGGAAATCTTAATTACAAACTTAAAGTTAATTCTGACAAATCACACTCAGGCCAAAAGGTGAACTGAGTTAAAGGGGGGAAATAAGTTTCAGAAGAATGGTTTGAGCACAAGTGTTTGGCTAAGAAAAGGACACAGTAGAAATAGACAATAGAAATAAAATGAAATATGATAAAACATAAAATAAAAAATAAAATTATTTTCGCTTAATGATAGCTAATTTTTCCATGAAATCTTTTATTCACACATTTATAAGCTGAGATCTAAAAAGAGCTTTGTAATCTCTGTGTTCTGAGTAGCTGTACAGAACACTTTTTCGAATAACTTCTGAAATAGAATCCACGGTCATAAATCAGGTGTTTATGCTCCTAAGAAGTGCCTTGAGAGAAGTGCATCTCAGCATGATATTCACAAAAAGACACCTGTTAAATGACTTCCTGGAATCTTATTTTTTCCTGCTATTTGAACTTTATTCATTACATACCTTCCTTAATGCAGGACTGTATCTCAGAAGTCTCTATAGGTGTTGAAAAGGGCTCATTCAAAGCTGATTTTATGCAGCAGCTCAAATATTTGAGCATTTGTGAAGAATAAAGCGCAGACTCTAGAAAAGAAACTGATAGCTTTCTTGTGTCCATACTGTATCCAACTTTTGAATTATAGATAACAGTGATAACACTTCTTTCCATTCCACTTCTTCCTGTTTCACCTGTATCAATGTAATTTGTAATGCTGGGGATGGGAGTAGAAATTTAAAAGTATTTATATATGTATATAAACATAAAGCATGAATATCTACTCTGGATGCCACAACGAGTGTCGTGCTCTGTAAGGATTCCTTCTTACTTGGGAGTGGTAAAGTAAAATATATTTTTTAATGTTGTAAATGAAAGCTCTACATAAGGAACTTCCTACTAGCAATGAAGCTAAAGTGATCCTCACTTTCCTTTGTCTTTGTTCTCTTGCTCATTCTTTAGTTAACCTTGAATTCATTCATACATGAGAAAATGTCAAAGGTGAGAGTACATGTGTCTGCTGGTGTTTTGGTTTTTTTTTCCTCAGAAATACTGACTACATCCCAGAGGAGAGTAGCAGAAAGATCCCTCCACCAACGCTCCGTATTGCTGTACCAAGATAATTCACAGGATATGGCTTGTTTACCCTATTGACATCGGGGTTTGAATGATCCCCTTACCGACTGCAGATTTAGTCAAGAAATTTGGAAAGCTCCTCAAAAAACTGACTGTGAGTTTCTCCTTTTCTGGTGACGTTTGATATCACTTTGTACAGACAAAATCTTTCATTCAACTGTCTACGCTGGGTCAGGGCCATCTGACATTTAGCTCCATACTTGTCCGAAGGGCAGAAAGTCCTTTGTGAATAGAGTATTTTAAAGTCATCAGATACATATGTACAGACAGCTCTACAAACCCTCACTCTGCAAGCTGGACCCCTACCTAGAATGCAGTGGTCATTTATTTGTTGAATTTTCCAACACACAGTAATAATAATAATTGCCATACTTGCCATTACTATTTTAACAGAACAGTCCCATGCAGTCAGTTTACAGTGTGATACACTTTAGATGTAAATCACAGAACACTGGAATGGGAATTAGGAAATCTGGATTATATTTATGGCTCTACTATAACCTGCTCTATGACCCTTAATAAATCACAACACCTTTTGTTATCCTATTTACCGGTCCATATTTATCTCATAGTACATTCAGAAGACAAGTTTCTTGTGCAACAATCTTCCTTGTTAATATTCCTCAATGCTTATTTAGATAACTTCTTAATAACTTTAATTATATTATTATTAACAAATAGTACCTCTGAGTGATATTACACTGTGTGTAGCCTATATAAATCTTGGACAGAGATAGGGCTATTCTTTTTGCTAATGTAACATTTCTGTAAATGTTAAAGAGCTGTTAGAATGCAGGGGAAATTGAGAATAAAAGACAATATTGTACCTTCAGCTAAACCCAACCACACAGACTCAGGAATCACTAATAAATCCATTAATTTTAGAAAATTCTACAGTGACTGTGCTGAGACGATAGCTTAATAGTCAGGTCAGGGAAAAGGAGATAATTTCACTTTGAATACAGTTTACCGAAGGAGCCACAACCACTTAGGGGATTTTAGCTGTATCTGAATTTCAAATGCTTCTAAATTTCAGCTCTGGTTCTACAGAGCATAAGCTTCAGCATGACCCCACCCTTAGCTTTATTATATCAGGCATTCTTTTGATCTGATTCTTCATCTCCATTTTGTTATGGGTGTTTATGCAAGAAGCAAGTATATACAGTGAATGACCTAAGCATAAATAGCATATTTTGTATCTGAAACCATATTTATCTTGCACTGAGACAACTGGCAGCCTAAAATATAAAGAAAATATAAAGAAAAAGAGAAAACATGAATATGGGACTAGGTTTAAAAAAGTCCACAGAGTAAGTAAAAGCAAGGTCCATTAAAAGAATGTGAAAAGTTTTCCTAATTTTATCAATCCAGATTTCACTTAAATCCTAGGTAATACATTAGATTTTCACTTCTGGTGATACAAGATCTGTTTCACATTAAGTAGATCACAAATATATTTCATGAATCTTTCATCCTTCTTCGTATTCTGTTCATCATAACTGCGATACTTAATCCAGTCTGCAAATGAAAACTATAATTCAAAAATTGCAGTAAGTAGAGGGGTTACAGCTCAGGATTGATTTAAATGGACTGATGTAAATGGACCTTCATCAGGTCCTGATTCAGTAAAGCACTTGAACGTATGTGTAGCGTTTAGTGCTTGATCAGTCCCACTGCTTACCTGAAGTAGATCTTTAGATGCATTAAAAATGGTTCAGACCTCTTATGCTGGTCTCCTACTAGCAGGGAAAGAGCCATTCATAAACATTAGCTGAGGTTTGCTCTTGCACAAAAATGGACTGGCAACTTTTTAAGTACAAAGCCAGACTGTGGACTGTAAATGTGAAGCAGCTGATGTTGAGAGGCTGTGGATAGGCTGTTCTATAAAAGGGGGGAAATTGAAGTATGTCAGACAGCGCAATCTGCTAATCTGTCTGGCACTGGAATTGTTAAAAAAAATGATTCTACGAAAAAGAAATTCCCACAACACAAGTGGGAGAAAAGAAAAAAAAAAAACAACTTGGGAAATTAGAAAGGAAATTCCATTAAAAAAAAAAAAATTGTTTAGGTGTTTGTTTGTTTGCTTGTTTGTTTAACTGGTTGGTTTTTTTCTCCAGGAACTTTATATAATTATTTTTTTCATAATATTCCAAGTTTCTCATAATCTTAGCGTCTGGTACCACAAGATCAAGACTTTCAGAAGTTCCGAAACAAACGGTGGAATGGTAGAAGGTACTATCAGTTTAAATTTGGGATCAATACGGTATTAATCATAGAATCATAAAATCATAGAATGGTCTGGGCTGCAAGACACCTTAAAGATCATCTCATTCCAACTCCACTGCCATGGGCAGAGACACCTTCCACTAGATCAGGTTGCTCAGAGTCCCATCCAGCCTGGGCTGGAACACTTCCAGGGATGGGGCAGCCATAGGTTCTCTGGGCAAGCTGTACCAGAGACTCGGCATCCTCACAGTAAAGATTTTTTTTTCACAACACTGAATCTAAAGCTACTTCCTTTCAGTTTGAAACTATTCCCTCTTATCCTGTCACTGCATGCTCTTGTAAAATGTCCCTCTCCATCTTTCTTGTAAGCTCCCTTCAGGTACTGGAAGGCCACAATTAGGTCACCTCAAAGCCTTCTCTTTTCCAATCTGAACAAACCCAAATCTCTCGGCTTTTCATCATAGGAGAGATGCTTTTGTCTCTGTTTTAATGCAAAGCAGCCAGTAAATCTATGCTCCTTACATTTTAAATGACTGTTGAGAGCACCAGGTTACAAAGGCAAAACCATTCACAGCAATTAATATGTCTACACTGCAGGGATAGTGAGCTCAGCAGCATGCTCAGCGTTCCTACTCCCTGCTCATCCATGTTGAGGAGTCAGGGAGATACTATCTCCCATCTCTTTCTATGCACCAAAGTAAACAAACTTCTGCATGGCTGGGATGGGCATCTGAGAACCTTGACCGTGGGGTGTATCACAAACACACTTCTTCTGTAATGAAGACACAGCTTGACTCCTTCTTCTGCTACCCCTAAATGATGCCTAAAATTGGTAGTACCTGAAACAGAGACTGAACAGGTTAGTGGATAAAGGTATGAATTTATTGAAGGCCTTCGAGTGGCACACCTCTGCTGCAGAGCCTGGCCGAGGCTAGGCTAGACCAAGATGGACCCCGATCACGAGTTTCCCCCCCCCAGATATAGGTTTGGTACATTTTCATATCAGAAGTCAATTGTCCATTTACAGTTCCAGGTAATGAAGTAATATTCCCCCATTCACTCCCTCCCAATTCACTTTTGTTTATACTTAGGCCTAGGATGGTGACCTTGGTTCCCAGGCCTAGAAGGGATGTTTTGTCTAACCAGAATGTGAAGAGAACTTACTTAGCACACAATACGGAGTTCAGAATTACACACTGGTACAGTGCAGGATTAGAAAAATCCAAAAGCTAATACTTAAGGCATCATAAACATGAACACAGCTGAGTGACATCCTGAACTCAGGCTGGAGGTTGGTTCTGAAAAGTTACAGCAGGACAAGGCTCTGCATGTAACATAAACAATGAAACTCTTCAGCTCTGGATACTAACAGGCCATATGTACGGACATGTACTGGACAGTTGTGCAACACAACTCAGCAATGAAAGCTTGGGATGTCTAACCACACCGGCTCCTGTGGAGCAAACTTCTGATCCGTGCTGCTGCAGATGATGACCTTGTAAATAAACCACGTGGACATCTTGTAGAGTTTGGCAACCACAGCAGTAATTTTAGTGCATCAAGGATCATCCATTCAATCCGAAGATGAGTGGCATGGAATGAGCCTTTCTTTGTATGATTAACCGATATTAACTTTCAGAAGATCTGGGCACATTCCCTGGCACTGTTTAAGTCACTGATGTAGATATAATCAAAGTGAGTGTATATACAGAAGCATTCACATTGCTAAAATTTAAACATAGTGCTTCAGATCTGTTGCTGCTTCAGTCCTCCATCCCTGTACATGAGTCTTGCTGAAGTTCACACATGTCTCATGTTGACCCACAGTTTTCATGAAAAATGAGGTGTGACCTTTAGGAGAAGAAGACTTTTCCAGTCCTACTGTTATTGTCAAGTCAAATGTATATCAGTCTTCAAGGTGGACAGGGCGTAGACACTGGTTGGGAGATTTTTATCACTTGATTTTATCTGGCTAAAAATAGGTGTTTAGCTAGCTAAAACAAGCTAGAGAAATTATGTGCTAAAATTGCCCACCTACTGATTCTAGTGAGGGCTTAAGATGGTGAGTTTACACGTCTACATTATCTGAAGTTTTGTAAAGGGAATTTAGTGTGTTGTGCTTAACTGGTACCTCTTTTTATCTCTGCTACTATTCTGACAATGTCTCTCAACCAGGAAAACTCTCCAAAGTGAACCCCAGCATTGCCTGCTGCCAAGTGGGATTTGTAAACGTAGACCTCCAGAATGTGAGTGACAGATACCCTGCAGGCAGGAAAATGTTTGTGTGTTGGGTCTGTCTGGGTTGGAGTCACTGTTCTTGAAAGCTGCTTGTTTGGTGCTGCTCGAGATTTGTGACCAAAATGTCACTGACAACAAACTAATATTTTATCTCTTGCCCAACTGTATTTACACAGCATCAAGGTCTTTGTTTCTCACATGCCAGTAGATAGATAGGGGGTGCACAAAAACTGTGAGGGGCCCCAACCAGGCAGAGGATCCAAACTCTCCAGTGAGAGATTCCATGCTGTACATTGTCATACTCAAAGAAAAAGGAGAGGAGGGAGGTTTGAACACCTAATTTTTTTGCTTGAGAACTGTCTGGGTTTTGATCTACGGATGGGAGACGGTGAGTTGCTGTCTTTATATAAAGTGTTTTGGTTTGTTTTTTCTTTTGTCTTCCACTTCTCCACTTTTTAAGCTATTTTTATCCTAACCCATGTGTTTTCTTGCTTTTACACTTCTATTCCTCTTCCTGCATTCCACTGTGGGTAGGAGAGAGCAGTGAAGGACTATTTGTAGGGTTCTTAGCTGCTTACTCAGGTTAACCCACAGCAGCATGGAAAAGCATATGCATAAATGTCCTGGGGAGTGCAGACATTCTCTCAAAGTAGCCACCCACCATCTTGCACAAAAAAAGGCTTCTCCATAGCTTAATGACATACTCTGCATTTACAGCCTCCAGTTTCACCCACAACATCTGGTTATGGTGCAATTAGTGCTTATGTACACCCTTCCTGTATTTAACCTTTTATCTTAAATGATGATAGGTCACAATTCAGACATGGCTTTTTGCCCAGCCAAAGATAGTCTTGTCCGATAAAGTACCATAATTACAACATATATCCTACGTCAGAAGTAAGAACACCATAATTCCCTCGTCTGTTATTGCAAATAATAATGCCAGGACTCGAAATAAATGCTTTACATAAGCATTTCTCTAATAACTAACAAGAAATGGAAGGAAAAGTTATACTAATTTATTTGCTCTGTAATGAACATACCACATCATTATGGTCTCTTTTCTCCTTCTTTCTTTTCTTTCTCTTTCTTTTCAGATTTTTTCTCCTGATTCTCTCTGTCTTTTTTCTTTTTTCTTTTTTTTTTCTTTTTTTCTTTTTTTTTTTTTGTTTCTTCCTAAAGGGACGCTTGAATAGAACTATCTGGTTTAGAAGATGAGGCTGACTGATTACTGTAATTCATAGGGCCTTAATTAGCTGCACAAACCATTAGCTACAATTAGACTATTATAAAACACTTGATGCGCTGTGTCAACCATGGGGGCTCATTTATTCTTGTGGCAGGGAAGGGGAGGGCGGGGGAAGGGGAAAAGAGAGCACTGTACAGCCAAGCATGCTAATAAAGAATGATTTTTGATTTAAGATGTTGCCGATAGTCCCTCAAAATTAATCTCAATAGCTGTCTAATTTGTGTCGGTGGATGGTATATTTATTGTAAAATGACACCAAAGCTAAATGAGTTACCTGAAGCAGGACTGCTAATGTCAGCGCCTGGAGACGCAACTCCATATGCCATAATACAGCAAGGCACTGGGGCTGAATACTCCCAGCGGAGCACTTTGCTTCATCTGTCTCTTGAAAATGCAGCAACCTGACTTACACTTTATGATCCTTAAATAATAATAATAATAAAAAAAAAAAAGAAGAAGGAAAAAAAAAAAGATATGAGAAACAAATTCCGGAACAGCTTTTCAAAGGTGAGGGGAGCTTACCAAGGGCATGTTGCATGCAGAAACCTTATTGAAATTGGCTTGGGTGTTGGCATATGTAAACGTGGAAATTATGAGATTTGCCTTTGAGGCAAAAGAGAGAGGAAATAATATAGATGAGGGGGATTTTTCTAAAGGGCTTAACACAGTGGGAATGCGAGTATGACATTCTTTAACTTAGAGGCCTTTTTTGTTTGTTTTCCTATTGTATTTTCTGATTCATATTGTATTGATCTAACTTTCTAGTTGCAAATTGCTGGAAATACATTTATAGATTCCTTTAATTTCTTTCTTTCTTTTTTTTTTTACCCTTGATTAATTTCCTGCTAAGCACCTTTGCGACAAAAAGTCAGGAGCTTAAAAAAGGAGAGATTGGTTCAATAATACATGGCACTTGGTCTTTTCTGTACCATGCATGAAAGTATAAAAGCACAGAGGGGAAGAAAGCAGAATCTGTAGTTAATATGTTAGATTGGGACTCAGAGACCTGAATTCTGTTCCTGTTGTGCCCTACATGACCTTGGGCAAATCCATTTCTCTGTGCTTTTGTGCAACATGGGGACAGTCACACTTTCTCTCCTATTATGCTTTGTTTCTTTCAACTCTGGGGCCCAGATTCACAAAGGTAAATCAAGGTAATTTATCTTGATGGACTAGAAAGTAAGAGCTGAATTACCTCTGTGGATCAGGGTCTAAGCTTTTTGGGGCAGGGATTGCCTATTGGTTTGGGAAAATACAGCACTTGGCATGCAGGACCAAATGTCATTTAGAAACTCTAAATCTTCTTGCAAAAAAATCTCACAACATGCTGCTAATAGGATGGAGTTGTTACACTGCATACACTGTGATTAACTAACTGATGATCTTCTGCAATGCTGCAGCTGCCAATACACTTTGTACTATCCTCAGCCATTAATATCTCAGCAGAAACAGAGCTCAGAGTGTCCAGCCCCAAAATTACAAGCCTCTGTTGCTGAAGCCAAAAGAAGGTGAGTCACTGATAATTGCAGTTGAGTGTCCTGTCTCCCACTTAGGATGCTAAACACTATATCTAGTCCAAGAATCAGAGACAAAGGAGTTGGAGCACGACCCTCATCTCTCTACTTACACAGTGAGATGCAAATGTGAGATGACAGATAAATGTTACCTGACTCCGATACAGAGGTGGCAGCCACCATTCCCCACATGTAGAAGTGCCCCAGAGTAGTTTGGTATGATACTGTCTCTTCCTGTGTCTGGCCTGACTCTTCCAGAGCAGAGCAGGTATCACTGTGTGCGTCTAGAAAGTGGGAGCTCTAACCTCTGTCGCTTGTTGCAGCCTCGAAAACCAAGCTTTTTTCTTTGCATATCTAACTGCCAAAGGATAACATTGACATAACTTTAACAAAAGTTGCCACATTAATGACTGTTTACAATGTATACATTCATTTAAGCTAAAATACTAGTCTCGTATGGAAAATTTTGTCTCCCTTGAGAGGAAAAAATAAACACCCACCTTTCCACCCCTCCAAGATATTATGGAATGTAAAAATGTCCTAGAAAAAAACCTCAAATTAACCAATCAAAAAAAAAAAAGAATACCAATCAATAATCAGCAAATAAAGCATTTTGTCCTACTGGTGTATGGGAGTGCGTGTAAATGTATTCATGCAAGTAATAGCTATACACATATATGTGACTCTAGGCATTGACAAAGAAAAATTTCATATAAATTATCTTCCATCCAAAAATCTAAAGAAAAAAATCCTCTTGCACTTTACAATCAGTCTGTCAATAATAAAATAATTTACATATAGGCACGGAGCTCTGGTAAAGACTGGTGTCAGAGAGAATTCAATAATTAGTAGTTAATTATAAAAAGAAATAAGTTAGATAGGGTTGCCATATTATAATTATGGTGGAAGATGAAAAAGGATTTTCTGGATGATGAAGGAAGGATCAGTCAAGGATGACCAAGAGCTCAGTTCAATCTAGTCACATGATTGCAATTAACAATCACACTCATAAACAGTACTCCGTTGGGATTTGTGGAAATATCCTGGCCTTATAATAAAAAAAAGGGTAAGTTCTGCTGTAGATTGATGAGGTGGGACAGCTGGTATTTGCAAAAGGAAGAAATTTAGTCTTTTGCTTTAGGACTAATTATCAACATATCTTCAAAAGAATCCATGGTCCACACACAACTGCAGGGAAATTCTGCATAAATTACCTCAAATTCTTCATTAGATTATATCAGGAAACAGCCTGGATGAAATAGGTGGGATAGGTGGCTCTTCTGACAGAAAAACAACACCTATAAGATGGGAAAGTATATTTGAAGTCTGTGGTCTTATGAAATTTATTAAACGTTTCACATTCAGTGATTATTGAACAACCCCGTTCAAGCAGCAGTTTGTTCAGTTTCCAGGCAGTCACCTTCCAGTAATGATGACAGAAGACATGGATGCCTCAGGAGATGTTCCTTGGGGAGTTTTTCTCAAACCCTCTTAAGCAGGATGAAAGACTGCCAGCATAGGGTGAAAGTTTTGTGTTCTTAACAGTAACAGAACAGTGAAAAAAGCCAGAAGCAGAGTTACAGAATCACAGAATAAGCTCAATTGGAAAGGACACACAAAGACCATCATGTCCAACACTTAACCCTGCACAGGACCATTCCCAAGAATCCCATCCTGTTCCTGAGAGTGTTGTCCAAACATTTCTTCAACTGTGTCAGGCTTGGTGCTGTGACCACTGCCCTGGGGATCCTGTTCCGCTGTCCAAACACCCTCTGGGTGAAGAACCTTTTCCTGATATCCAATCTCAACCTCCAGTGACACAACTTCATTCCCTCAGTTCCTGTCACTGGTCACCACAGGGAAGGGATTAGTGTGTGTCCCTCCTCTCTCCTCTTCCCCTCACAAGGGAGGTGTAGACTGTGGTGAGGTCTCCCCTCAATCTCCTCTTCTCCTAACCTGCTCCTTTTCAGCTCCACATGAAATGACACAAGATTTTGTCTGAGCATTTAGACTCCTTGCCATGATTCCCCAGGTTTTGGATTTCCATTTCTGAAGCAGTGCCTTATTTTGCTTTCTACACAACGATCTACATTTTCCCTCCCTCCTTCCTTTCATGTCAAAGGGTGTGCAGGCCTTCCATAGCTGTTATGGCTATGGCACATCCACATGAAAAGGAGATAAAGGATTTCAGGAGGATGTTTTCAAAGGTTCAAGTGGCAGGCAGGCCTGATATTGCTATTAAGGATCTATGTGTACTGAGAGTCTTGTAAAGTCTTGCATTTAATTTCCTGCCTTCTGGAGCTAGCATCACCCTGCTTTCTGCTTTCTTTCCTTTTTCTCCTAACTTTCTGTTAAATAAACTTACATTGTCATTTTCAGTTTGGTTGGTATGTTGTTTGTTTTTTTTTTTTTTTCTTTTTTTTCACTCCCCTGGGAAGTCAAACTGTAGACAGTATTACTTAGTGATTCATCTATAGTTCCTTCTTGAACCAATTCCTGCTTGTTGCTCGGGACTTACAGATGTTTTGTAGAGATACTGTAAAAGGCAGAGTCCTCAGCGTCAAACAATACAGATTTTAAAGTCATATACCCTCCAGTTTCTGAGAAAATAATGGAGAAATACAAAGAGACCAGGTGGAAGGCGGAAAGATTAAGAAGATGCAGAAAAATACCACCTTTTTTATTTACTGGGTTTGACTTAGATCTCATGATTTCTCTTTAATGTATTGATATCATTTTTTTCTTGTTCCAAAGGAAAAAAAAAAGGTCTTTCAAATCAAAATTTATCACAGTCAAAAAAAAATGAAACCGATCAGCATAAAACATTTAACAGCAACATTTAATAATGTATACAATAAAATATTGCACTAATATATTGACAAATACAGCAATAAAGTATTAATGTGATTATGCTTCATCAGTTCAACAGCCCTTCCTCCTTGTCTTTCAAACAGTTTGAATAAAGTCTCTCCCCTCTAATCAACAGTTTCACCATAATCCTTTAAAAACAAACAAGCAAATAACAAGCTGGAATTTAAAATAAAGATTCCCAAACTAATTTTCCTATGACAACATATACAGATACAAACTAAGATAGCTGTAATTTATTTTTGGTTTACACCAGGGTAAGTGAAATGAGAACTTATTCCATAACAGCTTAATTAGGAAGGTACCATAACTGTAGTTCTTTTACTCTTATTTTCACCACCCCTGGGAAAAAAATGAGAGAGCTACTGTCACCACTCTCCAGATGCTGACTGAAGCATGGGAAGAGAAATTGTGCAACCTATAAATGAGATCTAGTCTTGATGAGGCAACGTCCGGCTCATTGCTGCAATGTCTGAAAGCAGACACCTGAGATGGTCACAGGCTCTTGAGCACACAGATGGGTAAGAGTGAGGCACCTAAAACTGCAATTCATAACAGACAGTATCCAGAAACATCTTCAAATTAATTGCAGAGACAGAATGTGACTCTGGGCTGCTGGAGGCCCCTCTCAGCTTGAAATCCTCTCACATAATTAAGCAAGCCAGGTCAGTTCTTTCTCATATCAACAAGGAAAGGTTCATCGGGCTAAAGCACTCTTATAGTCCATGTCTGCTCATGATTCAAGCCTCCTTTTTCTCTGAACATCTAAGAAACCATCTGCATATAAGAGATTCTATTTAACGGTTGGAACATAAAGGGTAAAGCAGATAACTGAGTGAGAAACCCTTCTTTCAAGCATTTTAATTATTATTTTCATATAAGCTCTGTATCACCAGATCTTATCAGCGGCTACTTCATATATCCTAGCTGTCTTATGGAATTGAAATGTTCAGGGAGGATAAGGCCACTTAAAAGTACTTTTTTTTTTCAATATGACTGTTTCTTCAGTTACATTTACTCCTTAGGATTGAGAAGATCCTGGCATGTTGTTCTGGATGGATGAACCAAATGGGATCTGGTGCCACAATTACACCAGATGTGTGTTCTGGTGTCCTTAGTGTGCTCACAGACATGTCATTGCTGAAGCCAATTTGGGCTTTTCAATACAGAAAGCCAGATATTTAAATCACGTATAGTAAAAGACTTCATCACCCCATGCTTTGTGAGAAGGACACTTCAGAAATCTTACCTGAAAATATATGTAGGAATTCAGTCTTGTGTTTCCAAAAAGTCAGTGCCTGCTTAAGCAATAGGAAAGTTACATGTAGCAGAAATAATAATCTTCAGGTTTGTGAGAGTAGCTCAGATAGCATTGTTAATGGCTTTCAGACGTGTTTGGAATTAATCCCTTGCATCTGTTTGTCATCTTTTTCAGATTTAATGACTTGATGTTTTTCTAGGTAAACAAAGAAGCTCTCTTACTCATACGTGTTACTTAGAGCAGTGTGCATACCTGTAAGATGCAAAGGTGGCTAGACTGAAAATTGCAATTGCTGTGACTTTGTTATGACCTTTATTTAAGCCAAGTTCCAGTTCAACACGAGTCACAGCAGTCTGATGGATGGAGTTGCAGCTATTGAGTCTGCTTCTGCAAGGCCAGGAAAGAGACAGGCATACTTGCAGCCAAATCTAGACATCGGTGGTACGGAAATCAGTATCTTAGCTACTCACTCATCTTCCATTACACTTGGTGAAGAACAATGGACACTTCCAGGTCACAATTCACCTGATCTCTTTTAAATATCTACTCTGGTTTAAGATGAATTGCATCCTAGAAATGCCCACTGTCTATGCAGAGCCCCTAAGGTGATATCTACATTGTAGACATCTACAATTAATCATATGAATTCCTGTATAGGTTTAAAGATGGTGGAAAACCAAAGTTAATATTGGAAGCCCCTGTCTATTCTTGATGTTAAAATCATTATAAACCTGCTGCTTCATAAGAAATAAACCTTTCCCTGATAGTCACAGCAGCGAACGCCTTTTGTATGTAAAGAGGATCACTTTTAAGTGGGAAAAAAATATTGCACGGGTGAAACAAATGCAGGAAACAAAACAGAGTGAATTGATACTGATTGAAATTGATTCTCTTCTTCTGTTCTCCTTCTTGATACTGGCTGCTTGAAAATTAGGTGTGATACCAGACCTTAGGCCAAATCATCAGTACTGGAAATGACTTCTATATTGTTAACACTGGAGATTTGTTCTGCTTCTGTCTTTCTGGAAATCTCAGAGTGAAGGAGGCAGATTCATAAAACTTGACATTTTCTAGCTCAGCCTCCTACAGAAACCAGCTGTCGATGAACACCAGCAGCCATCGAGCTGAGCCTCTTTCCTGGCTCCTGCTGTCGTGTGGAGAGCTCCCATGCCTGACACGCACAGGGCTGTGTTTCTGTGTTATTGCCTCTGCAGGTTCGGCGTGGAGGTCTGGGTCAGTCCCCCTGCCACGCTGCGGCCATCAGGTTGGAATTCTGCTCCCCATTTCCGTAAGCGTCGCAAGATATACAAATGGCTTTTCCGTATCATTTTTCCGGTTTATGTTCCCACTCTCTTCTGACTGAAAAACAACTAGAACAAACTGAGAAAATATCTAGATGTAGCAGAAAATGCATGCCAGCGATGAAAATGAGAATATTAATTTCAGTGCGTAAAACTAGAATGTTCTGACAATTCTGAATTTCCCATCATTATTCCCAAAAATCAAGATATCAAAATTGCCGTCAAAAATAATCCTGTCTTCAGAATATTTTTTGGTTTTTTTTTTCCTGGTTATTGGTTTGTTTGTTTGATTTTTTCCTTTCTTTTTGCTTGTTTTGTTTTGTTTTGTTTTGTTTTGTTTTGTTTTGTTTTGTTTTGTTTTTTCAGTGTTTTTTCTGTGTGTGTTTTGTGCAAATTTCTTTACCTCAAGTTTAAAGGCTGTCCCTCAGGACAAGATTACAAAATGATGAGGACCATATTGGCTCGTGTCCTTGCAGAAATAATTTTTTATGTATTCCAAGTACGATAAAAAATATTGGCTGTATTTCTTCCAGTCTATCAGGTAAATATGTATATGTGCAGTTCTCTTAAAACATTTAATTATTTACTCAGGAGACCAGAACAGCTGTTCTGCCAGGTAAATACGTTTTGAGGCAGCTTTTTAAGATGTGTATTATGTTAGATCTATTTCCACTTAAATGCATTTTTTTGTAACGCAAATTCTTTTAAAAGGCAAAATCTATTACCTTCAGAGTCTTTCTCTTCTATCATGTAAACACAGATTTGGGGGTCATGCTTTGCATAATAAAACAGCACCAGCAAAAGTCTTTGAAGAGGCATTTTGCTTGATCGTGTGGGCCAGAGTCTGATATGTTCAGTTGTAAGGGGAACAACAATCTTAACTGATTTTAGTTGAAGTTTCTTTACATACTTACATAGCAAAGCAGCTTCCTGCATAGCACTGTAGCACACAAGAGTGAGTTAAGCATGAGTAACATGAGTGGACATAGGGGAGCTGAACTCTTACTCCAGGAGAAAAATGAGTGTGCTGAAACACTGGTTTGGGCCTCAGCATTCAGTCTGCCTTCCAAGTAGAAAAATCAGAAAGTGGTTACTTGATCGCAGCATCTTACCAATTGTTCTAGAGCTGGAAATGCCTTTGGATCTAGGGCTGTCTTCTTCAGTTTTATGTTCACAGTATTTCTGGGAAAAATTTGTCCTCTTTTCAGATGAGTTAGCTCATCAAAAAGGGTGATATGTCTGGCTTTTGAAGGTGATTTTTCCCTTAATTGCTTTGTGAAAAACCATTTCTAAAATTTAGCTTTCCTAAGTTACTTTCTTGCTCATTTTCGTTAAAAGTAACAGGGGACTATCACCCTGGCTATCAGTATTAAATGTATTGCAACATGTTTAGGAGTAATGGTATCCTTGTGCTTGAGGTAGTCAAAGATAAAGATTTGTAGCAGAAGAAATCAACTTTATTACAACAACCAATATCCTTCTTCTCCAGTTCTCATGTGCTCAAAGGCTTGCTCTTTTTTTCCCTTTTCTCAGTTTTCCTGATCAAAATATTTGTTTGGCTTTATTTTGCTACAGATTTTAACCTTTCTAGTACCATAACTTTGACCTTATGCCTTACTTTTTTAGATATTGCACAAAGGGATTGCAGAAAGAGAAGCCCAAAAGAGATTCACCTTGTAAGCAGTGGTCACCTGATTCTGATTTTATACATTCATTAACACATCCATTTGATGCATTACAAGCTTTTTGAGTTATTAAGAATTTTACACTAACCTAAATTGTGTAAGAAAATGGAGTGCGATATAAGGAGAGGGATACTTGGTTGGTTGAGCTGCAAGTGATTGTTGAAAAAATTTTGAAAAATCACTTTGATAGTGAACACGAAATGAAGTCCTGAAAGCTTTTTAGCTTCAAAACTGGTTGGAAAGAGTCTCGGAAAAATGGATTCCTCCCTTTCGAAGTGTTCTTGTTTTGACTAAATTAGGAGTACTTAATGGATATCTGGTTAAGATGGTATAACTCCAGTGATTTTAGTGATGGCATCTGATGTTTATGTTTTATTTGATGTAAACCTGTGTTTGTGAGCCAGTAAGTGGTTGTCAACAAATAAGCAAATTAAAACTGCTGAAGTCCATTCTAACAGTTCATTAAAAAAAAAGAAAAAAAAACCCCAAAATTTCTCCACCCTAGTGCTTTTCCACATTTTCTGATTTCACCCAGAATGTTCTGTCTGAAAGTTAAACAATGTTTCATATATTCCTCTTTCCATTTGAAGTACCTCGCTAATCCATCCGAACAACTTTAATAATAACTCAGCAAGATGTCTTTTGCCATTTTCCCTCTGCTTTTTCTCTTTTTTTCTCTTGGGCTACTATGAGAACTTAAATGCTCCAACAATTTTGTCTTTAGTCAGCTGGGAAAGCTGCAAATTTTATTTGGTGGAATCAAGGCATTGGAAAGATACTCTAAGTGAAACATCAGGACAAATTGGTACTCTCCAAATATGTTATGTTCAAGCTGGTTTTCCCAAACTATCAGTCTTTCCTCGAAGAACAGGTCTTGGACCACCAAATCTTTGCTTATCTTCAGTAGGTAAAATTTAAAACTTTCTATCTTTTCACCAACATTCTCCTAAATTGTTTGATGTAAATTTTTCTGCAAGTAGGAGAGCATTTCAAACTGAAAGGAATTAATTTGTTTATATATATAAGTGAAATGACATCTCTGTCACATGACTGAAGACCAAAATTCATTTGCATTTCAGCATTTTGATCATGTGCCGTTGTTCAACATAGCTTAGAGCTATATAAACCTTCGCAATGGTCTACATCAAAAAACTGGTCTTTATTATCCAGGATCCCATCTTGGTCATTAGCCAGTATCTGATGCTTCAGTAGAAAAGATAAGAAATCAGTGACTCTTTAATGATGTGTGTGTTTCTCTTTCTTCCTAATCCCAATGTTTTATGCATTGAAGCATCTTAGTCTATGTGTCAGATTTGGAGACATATTTAGCTGTCTAAGCCTCCATTAGTTTCAATGGAAGATTTAGCAACAAAATAAAGGTTATGCATGTAAAATCCATCGAGGAACCTCTACTTCCACCACCTTCCTGCCCCATTTAATTTAATTTTATGTGGGCTCTTTGTATGTACAATATCTAAAAGCTCTATCGGATGAGATCAGCCAGTCCTTGCTTCAGTGGTTTCAGATACTGCTGTCTCTTGCTGTCTGCTCTTCCAGATGCCTTCCCTGCTCCCAGACCTGTGGGAACACCGGCAAAAGACTAGGTGTGATTAGACTTCAACTACACCATAGGAAGACTAACATCTTCATTCAGATCACAAAAAACACTTCCAACATGGAACATCTCAGGGAAGAGTGTATTTTTCTTTTAACTGGGTGCTTCAGTGTGCCTTGGTTGCAGTGTAGGGGCAAGGTGAACTTCCAAGCAGGGCAAAGCCATAAACATCAAGAGATTTTGGAGAGAAAATTTGTCAGCATCCTAAGATTTTCCTGAAGTTTTGCTTTCCATGTTATCTTGAGGAAATGATGTCCACAGAAGAGTTGGTGTCAGTTATGAATTGGCATGTACATTTAAGTATGTATATATAGAGCTATTTTCTTCAATATTATTTCCTGAATAGAGATAGAAATAATAACTATACACTTGAGGAATTATTTTAATGCTAACAGGGTTGAGTGTAAAGTATACTGTCTACTTTGTAAGAAAAAGAAAGAGAATTTATGGACTTGAATGAGTAAAAATAGTTTAAATATAAGAATACAAAGTTTTTGTTGTTTTGTTTGGCTATGTTTGTTCACTTAGTTTGGTTTGACTGTGTTTTTTTAAAGGAATGAGTATAGTTCTATTCAATATTGACTTTAAATATTCATGTTGCATTGTTTCTTATTTCTAGTGTTTAAAAAATGGCTGCCATAAATTCTTATATTCCTGTCCTTTAAAATGTTTATGATTTAAAAGTAAGTCAGTCAGCAGTGTTAAGACACAGCCTTTTAATTTAGGTAAGAATTGCTTTTGTAGAAGCAGGCTTTTTTATCATACCAAAAAATTTCGGGGTTAGAGACAAGCACAGGTTAAAAATAATTTGTAAGTCCAGCTACAGAAAGCCTGAGTGATTCATATAGTTTCAATTCTTCCTGTGAATTTGTCCTTTGCTTTCAATTGTTCTTATTTACATATAGCCTAGTTTCAGAGCAGAGACCTTTTAAAGACATCGATAGGTCAATAAATCTATGCTTTTAATAGGGATGTACTTTTGTCCATTCTTTATTTTGGAGCTTTTCATTATGCACTGTCCTGCATGACTATACACTGCTGCACATGAAATGTTTACGTTGAATTGATTGGTTCTTTCAACATGTTTGATTATTAGAAAGTGCAAAAGGGATGTTTTCAAGGTTTATAAAAGCATATGTTGACCTTTCTTTGAGAATATAAAAGGCTGATTCTATTGCCATTACACCCTCTGCAAGGGGATGTGCTGCAGTGCCTGGGAACATATAAACTCTCACAGAAGTAACATTTCCAAGGACATATGATTTAAGGATGTTCTTTTATAATGGATGTAGACTTTTCTTCTACTTTCTGATGCCTTCCTCCCACTGCCTTTGCAAATCATACATAGAACTGAGAACGTGGTCCAGGGTCTCACATCTAATAATATGAAGCTCTGCTTAAACACAGAATAGCTGTCTGAACTTTGAGACACTGCTCTCAAAAAGGAGTCCAAGGCATATTTCCTATAAGCATGGCCCACTTTGCAGCCTGCCTTATTGCCTTTACACAGGGATCTCACAAGCGTACCTGTACATGTGCCCGAGCAAACAGGTTGCCTTATGGCCTGGGAATCACGCTCTTTTCAACCTGGAATGCCATTGCAGGGTCACCATCTGGGAATCCAGTGGGCTTAGAGAAGTTCTGTGGCATCAACAAACTCAAAATCTCTCAGGCCAGGACTCTCAGGTGTGTTAAAGCATCAGCTCCTACTGAAATAAAAAAAAAAAAAAAAACAACAACAAACATTTAAAGGTATGTCTTTAAACCTCTCTGTAAAGAAATGAATTTCCAATGCCACCTTACAGATACTACAAATAACTCTGTGCTTGTTATGACCATCCCTATACATAAGGGGAATATACTTTATGACCAACTAGGGACCAAAGGCAGAAAATTCTCAAAACTATAAGAAATAGTTTCTGAACACTCTGGTAGAGGAACCAACAGAGAAGGGAAGAGATAAATCTATCAAATTCGCTGTATTTTACTCCACAGCTAAACGGATAGCAACAACAGCAAAGAGAACAGATAACCGGTTATCCTTATGATGATGCTTTTCATCTTGTCTTTTAGTTATATCCAAAGGCAGATTCACAGTGCCTGTCACTTCCTTTCTGCCTCCCACTGCTTGACATGGCTATAGCCATGGGATGGTTCTTCCCCTGGACACTGTGGCTGCACCTGCCTTTCCCTGTTCAGTCTGGGATCAAGTCAACGAGCTACCCAGGGTCTCAGAGTCCATAATGTTAAAGAGTGCAGCCACTTTGTACCCTTAATGACAGCAACAGTTAGTGGGAAGGATACCTTCCTCTGCTGGGTCATATTTGCACCATGAAGCTGAGGGGAGTATTCAGTCAAGAAGTTTCTGATTTTTTAAAGGGAAAATGTGTGGCTCAAATCCCTAGCTATTAAGAAACATAGCAAAGCAAAGCATAACACTGTGAAAAGTGTTTCTACAACACCACTGATTTTCTGAAAGCTTCCATAAGTTAAAATTATAGTCTTCTTTAATACCTGGGACTGAAATAGAAAAATCAGTATAGGAATAATTTCCTGTTGGATTGCAGCAAACAAACCAAGGAAATCAGAGTCCGTGCTTCGAAGATGCACAGGCTCTAAACTTTTCCTAAACAGGGAAAAAAGGCAAGCCAATAGACAATATCTCTTTCTCCAGTTTGGGGTAAAAATTTCTGGTTTGCCTCCTGCATTGTAGATCTTCTTAGTCGGGTTGACTCCCTCTTGCTCTCTACTTCTTACGGTTTTCAGACGGACTAGTAAATGCTGGACAATTATAAGGTTACCTGTGTTATGCTGTAGCACAGTAGAACTTCTGCAGGTCACAGGAGTTTTTCTGTCTTTCGTATTATCATTGTCCCATTTCTCTCACAAGTGTTAGAGTGTATATCCTGGGACACTGTTCCTCAGTCAATCTATTCTCCTAGGTTTATTTTTATATCAGATCATCATCAAGTGGTCTCCATTGTACAAGACACTATTCTCAAAAGTGGCTATTATAATTCAGCTTACAGTGATGAACACAATTACCTTTAGGTTCATTTAAAAAAAAAAAAAAAAGATGAAGAAAAGAAGGAGAAAAAATAAGAAATTCATCTGAACAAAGAAAGTCTTTGTAGAAAGGTCAATTGGGTAAAGGGACAGTTTTTTAAGAAAAAAAGACACATTGATCTAAGCTTCAGAAGCAGTAAAAATATACAAGGAAAATTGATAATTCTGACTTACATTTAAACGAAGGCAGAGAAAATAATTGAAAAGTTTTAAGTTTAATAGAGTATCAGAAGCTAATACTGTTCTAAAGTCATTATCTGATGTTTTCAAGGAGGAAAACAAGACAGAGATTTGTGCTCTTCAGTGAATGGTTTTGAATATGGATGCAAGAGGGACTTTAAAGAGGAATTCACAACAACTAATAAATTGAGTAATTTTTTTTACCCTGTTATTTAGGCTACATTTCCTTGTATGGTGTAGAAATGTAGTACCTCCATTTCACAGATGACTGATAGAGTCATGTGAGTTACCCACTCAAGGTTGCAGGGAAGTGTATTTATACCAAATCAGTGCTCAGAGCACTGGATCATGTGATTTCCCCTCTCCTTAGGGGGGTCAAACAGGATGGATTGAATTTGAGCTATAGGATAAGCTTTCATATTCAACCCTATGCAAATAAATAAATTAATTAAGAAAAATCTAGGTCAGCCAAACCAATTCAGTATAATATGAGTGAGTAAAATATGAGTGAGTATAAAATGAGTGAGTAAAAGGGTGTTCCTCTAATCGCTGGAAGAAAAATACTGTAATATTTCACCCAGAGTTGAAGTACCAGAGTTCTGAAAATCCTGGAGATCCAGGTCCTCCAGGAATTTTTAATTTCCTTCACAATTGTAAAACAACCCCTTTGCCCCAAGAGTTTTTGAACAAGGGGGATCAATAAAATCTCATTTTTTTATATAAGTACAATTTCACTGGAAAAGTTTTAGCCTTCTCTATCCTGTTATTCTTATATCTGCATTTTTATTCAAAGCAGAAAAACACAGTGCATTCTGTTTTGCAGAAATCTTAGGCTAGAAGGAGGGGGTGACTGTTGCTGTTGTTGTTTTTTATCTCTTTCCTCATTTTTATTGGTAAACTATCAAGCAGGATGTTCCCCCCTCCTGTTTTTAAACAGCTTAAACTGATTGTATTTCAAAAAAATGCAGATGCCTATATCTTTTATAGGAGCAAAGTCATTAAATTTTGTAAATGTTAGAAAAAAAGAAACTATGAATGATATTCTGGAAAGTGACGGCATCGTAAAATATGCGCAATCTGGTCAAGTTCCAATTAAAAAAAATGTGTTAGCATAAACAACCTTTAAAAATAGCAATGTAAAATTTACGAGCGCAGAGTGGATTTGGAAGTTGTTGCCACGCCCAACCACATTTTCAATTCTCATCAACCTGGTTTCTAATTCTGCATACATTTTAGATTTGCTGACATTTTCATATAGAGAGAAACTTTCTGCAGCTGATGTGGAAATCATCAAGCCCTGCACAGCACTGAAAGGGGATTTTTTGGATGTGGAAGAACACTGAGCTGACAATTCCGTCTTTATCTGGCAAACATTTCCTTTCACTTTTGTTACTTGCTGCTGCTACCTCTTCAAACTGCTTGAAAATTAGTTATGGGGGATAATAGATTAATGAAAGCTGGAAAGGACCTCTAAGATCATCGAGTCCAACCATTAACTCACCACTGACAGGTCCACCACTAAACCATGTCTAAGTGCCATATTACGTTTTTTTTTAAGTACCTCCAAGGATGGTGACTTCATCATTTCCCTGGCAGCTTGTCCGAACTCTTGACAATCTTTTCACTGAAGAAATTTGTCTGAATATCCAATCTAAACTTCCCCTGGAGCAACTTCAGTTTCATATTCACCATTAGAGAGAGTTTAGTTATTCATGTTTGAATACCTAACAAAGGGAATTTAGGGGAGGTATCTGCTAAACCCAAGGCTTCTGATCAACACATCTTCCTTGATCTGCTGCTCTTCTGTGAGCCTTTTTTGAGGAGAAAAATGGCTAAGCCTTTAGGAGTTTGTGGCTTTTTTTTTTTTTCAGTCTTTTGAGATGTCATGAAAGTTCCCAATCACTTTAGCTCAAATCCTCAAATTAATGTCTGTCACTAAAATTAAATTTAACTACCTCTTCATTCTTAAAATCTTTGTTCTTCTGTTGCATAGCCCCGAAGTTCCTTAGAGCATAAAGACTTCTAATTTATGAACATTTTGGTTTTTCTGGCACCTGAAGTTTTAATTTTGGGTGTCTGTGTGCAGTCAAGTGTTAACAACATTTCAATTGCCATTCACCAGCATGTTCCTTCATTACTCAGATGTTCCAGAACATCTTTCCTGTCCTAAGATGGGATACACCCAAGGGCATCAAGAGCTATATCCAACTAATATTAAACCATTACTTAATTTTATTCAACCTAATGTGGAGACTGAAATTGTTCTGTATAATTTATCTAGACCAAGGCGCTGTAAATAAGAAAACTATGACAACATACCTCCCAATGGCTAGACCACTCATCTGAGAGGGCAAAATCCTTGAGCCCTGAACTAAAGAAATATTTGAATTTTACATGAAGCAGTCACTGGGAAGAAACTGTTAGTAACTGAAATGTGGACTTGAATCCAAGACCCTCCTTCCCAAATGAGTGCACTAACTACTACACAGTCTCTTGCCTTATATTTTGACTCTAACTAACTATTAAAACATTTGAACAAAACTACAATCCTGCACATGAAATGCTGCTTCTGCTCGTCTTTATCCCAAGAGATGAACTTCAATGCTTTTGCCTATTTCCCTCCCACTCTGTGTAAGCACAGCAACAGATGGACTGGTTTTAGCTCTTCCTAGTTACTGAGAGAGGATGTTCAGGCACTTTACAACAAATCTGTCAGTGCCTACTGACAGAAGAAAGGTCTTACTGATAGTGGAAAGGCAAAGATAATCCCAGGTCTGATTACCAGGTTATAACAATCAGAATTTTATTTTGTCCAAAAATGGTCATTGATTTCTTTCCAAAATATCTCAGTTCCTCACCTCTGAAGAAAGCTAAGCCAAAATATGTTTGATTTGTTAATTCAACACATATTTGTGAACTGGTTTGGCTGACCCATACTTTTATGTTCTGGCAATTCAGCTATTAATTAGAGAAATATATGACTCTTTTCTTGCCAAGTGAACTCAGTACCTGCCTCTGCTTTGCTATTCATAGTTGATGAGAAAAGCAAAGACACAAACAAAGAAGTATTGTTTGCTGAATAGAAACTGCTCTTCAAAAGATTCATCTTTTCTGCTGTGTATTTATGCCCTGTCTTCACCCTCAGAATCCCACTTTTTTTTTTTGGTTTCTATTCATCTCATTACCTAATATCCCATATTATCTTTCTATCCACCTCTTCCCTGAAAGGCTAAAAAAGTCAGAGAACATTGCCAGCCAAGAGATCTGTGTTTGTAACTAAACAAATGAAGATTCCAAGGAGAGCCTGCTAGGAAACACTACAGCTCTCAGTGGTGCAATGTTTTGCTGCCTCTTCACGTGATGGGAGAAATCACATTTTGAAGAATACTTTCCACGCAAGACATTTTTCTTCCTATCCTCTTCATTCGCAGCACCCGCTTCAGGAAATATATATTTTCCACATACTGCTCAAATGAACTAATCTATTTTCACTATGTGTCCTTTTTGGCAAAATATCTACAGTATTTTCTTTCATAAAGACAAATTCTGCTCTTTTGATATTTTCTCCCTTCCTTTTTTTATTAATAAAAAAATATGATCCCTTATTTCCTCCTTAGAGAGAAAGAAAGAAAAAAAAAGAAAGAAGAAAAAGGCAAGAGAAAGAGCTAGGAAAAAGTAAACCAAAAGAAACCATACCGAAGCCTGAAGAAATTAAAAACTTAGGGCTAGAACCCCAACTATCAATGAGGCTTAACCTCATTGAAAATCTGTCTGTGAATATTTAGTTGTTTAGTGTTTCTGCAATGACATTTCTGCAGAGAGCAGCATGAACGAAAAATTGCCATTTTTTTATCATCTCGACTGAAACTGCCAATACTGTGTCAGCTAGGAAAGATGAATTATTCCATTCAGCTTCTACAGAAGGTGCTTAAGTAGAGTTAGGTTCATGGGAGACCAAGTTTCCCAAATAAAACTACATTTCTTACCAATGCACAAGGTATTTTGCAACAAGACTTCTACTATGACTTCTCCATCAGCATGTGCACTTATCTATCCATCTTTCTGAGAATTCTTTGGTTTTTTTTTTTCTAGGGAAAGAATCCTTCCAGGTGATGAATCTGTTTGCAGCATCCAAGGCAGATTTTAGTCCTTTTAAAAATTTATTTATTTTAAATTTTGATCCCCCTCCTTTCCCCAAGTTCTGTACGACTTTTGGTCTCCTTTCTGCTGACTCCTGATGTAAATGAGGGAAGAATGCCTTAGTCCTATGACACTTCTCTGATTTTCAGCACTTCCATACACTTTGTGAATTTCGTCTGAGTATCTAACACAAAATTATGAAGGCCATTAGTGAAGAGGTATATCTGTGAGGGTTTACTTTGTTGGGGTGTTTTCAGTTTTGGTAGAGGTTTATCTGATTTTTTTTTTTTTTTTTTTTTTTTTTTTTTTGTTGGGTTTGTGGGTTTTGATTTTGGTTTTGTTTTGGGGGGGGCTTGTTCATTTGGATTTTTTTGGTGAATGTGTTAAAATCCCCAAAACTTGAGCCAGAGATTAAAAAACCTCTCTGTAATGTCCTAAGGCATTTTATTTTTCAGAGTAATCTGTGAATATTTGATATTTATTTTCAAAGGCTGATCCCTGATATACTCTACATCAATATGGAGAAGACACCAAAGTTAGAATTCATAGTGATCTGAAAATATGAACGTGAAGGACAAAATAGCATAAGCTTTTCATCTCTCAAGGAGAAATTGCATGCCATGATTACACTAAGAACATCGTCTGACATTAAAATGTCACATGTATTAGTAACCAACCCAGAGAGGGAACTTCTATTAAGTGCTGGACTCATAATTTGGTCTTTTAAGGACTGAATTGGCATATACTTGGGATTGTCATGCACATTTCCTTACTGTTCTGATTTCTACTGGTATCAAAATTTGATCTTGCCCACTTTTAAGAAAAAAAAGACTAGGATTTCATCCTATTAAATTAAATTTCTGCTACCTTTGTCTTCATTTAAGTCCTTCATTTTGTTCCAGCTCTCATTAATTTTATTTGTCCTCAGGTTAGCAACAGAGAGAAGCTACAGGTTGAAAATGTTGCTTGATTTTCTTTCTAAATAGGTGTTTTCCGATAAGATATTTCTGTTAAAATAGAAGCAGGGCGGAGCAGCAATAGCTTAGAAGGTGAAAGAGCCCAAAGGTGTAGCTATTTGTAAAGAATGGTCAATTGTTGCAAGCATGGATCTGTAATTTTGTACATTTGAGTTAATTTTCTTGTGGAAAAAGCACTGACAACAGTTAATGTCTGAGCTGGATCCTGTTTAATACACTGCAGACACCTTTTCAGACAGCATCTGTCTTCCCCTGCAGGATGCCAGTAAAGCAGGTAGACAGTCTCACTTCTGAAGTGAGAGCAGCCCTCGGTATTTTTGGCTATTGCTTTCAGTAAGACAGATCTCCCGACACTAGAATTTACCCAGAGAAACAGGATGTGGGAAAAGCTGTGGTTCTGCCCAGCACTGATTTTAATACTGCTGCTCATGACTATTGGTCATTGCCAATGTCTGAGTGCTTTCAGAGAACTCCAGGAACAGATCTGTCAAGGCAATTTAAGGATGCTAATGTTCCTCCTGTTTGTTGACCTGCACTATGCCTATCAAACTCCTTGAGGTACTGCGGTTGGTCTGGGTTGTGGCTAGAAATGGGTATCCATATTTGCAACACTATCTTTTACTGAGTTTGGGTTTGGATTTGGATTTTTTCAGTCAGAAGGACACGGTTTCCTATGTTAATGATGATGTTGTGGTACAAATCTGTGAAGGTTACAGTCAGGATCAATGGATGTTGAGAGCCAGAGGCATAGCACTCTTTATCTGATTCATTCCAAAAATCCAGTTTCTTGACACAACATCAAGGAACACTGAGGGTTAAGGGATCATCCTCAATATACCCTGTAATGTTCACCAGTGGACAAATTCCCTCTTTTTGAACACGTCTCAGTGAAAGCAAAACAAAATCCATGAAAGACTTCCTCTTGCCTTCAGAGTTCTTGGGATGCTTGAGAGTAATATGCCTTTAAATATTATGGATGATGCAAATGGGCCTAATATCACTTCCTCACATAAGTCATTAAATAGTCTGGGTAAGAGCAAGGACAGCTGATAGAGTGAGAAATTTTTTTTTTTTTTTTTCTTTTGCATAAGAACAATGGAATTGTCTGTCATGGATTACACGAGTCTTTAAAGACAAGAAATATCAGAAGGATGCACAAGGCATAGATAGTGGTAGGAAAATGTAAGGAATAGCTAAAACATACTTCATCCACCTTCATAAACCAACCCCTTCCTCCTTCCGCTCTACTTTCAACTCCATTTTCTTTGTTCCAAAATTGTGTGTTAGAATTTGGAAAGACCTCTGAACCAGTAAGGAGAGGACTTCAAGTCTGTTGGGCAATGGGCAGCAAAAAGTGGGTTATTACACCCACGTCCCAGCCAAAGGCAGAATGGAACATCAGATTTCATGCTGATTCAGGGCAGAACAAAAGCTTGGCAATGCAGATGGAGCTCACAGGAAGACCAGGGATGGGACTGTCTTGGCTCAAGCTCAACAAAGCAGATGAAGAATTGTGCCTGGTGACTAGATTTGCTTGTGAAAAAACGTGAATGGCTCTAGGAGAAATTGGTTATCCTTGCTGTTTAGAAAAGGAAGAAAACCTGCCAGTAACGCTTTTAGAACTGGTGTTCTAGAAGGAGTAAAGTAGATAATTCCCAGAAGCTGACTTTAATGTTTTTCTTTTTTTAATTTTAATATTGTTACCTGTTTGGGTTTGCTCAATAATAGTGTAAATACTTGTGTTGCATTAAAAAAAAATCAAAATTCAACATGTTTAATATTTATGTTACTGAAGGTCAATTTTCTTTCCCGGGAATTTCAGTGATGGAAACAGAAATAGGATCAAAAAAGCAATGAGATCTGAAAAATCTGTGATTCCCTGTCTTTTCTGTGAAAATAAAATCTGTGAGCTCTCTCACAAAAGATATTTGATATATTTGTCAGAGCAATGCATATCCCTCCATTATCCAGTGTGAGCCATACCAGACTTGGATGAGACATGATTCAGGTCCTTCTGAATGGACCAACATCTCCTGCAACGTTTTTGACTGTGATGTGCTGGTTTTCATTTTTTTGGAAAGAAATGGAAAGCTCATTTTAAGCAGGTTTAGGAATAAAAGGGAAAAACACAGATGCAGGGGTATTCATCTGCTGTGGGTAACTTATGTATTTCAGGGTCCATATTTTAAGTAAATGTTCACTGCTTCATTAAACTTGGGCATTTACAGCATGCATCAAAAATAGAAACTTTGTTCAGTCAGAGAAGGCAAAGGTTTGCAAGGCAGGGTGTAAAATGGCACAATTCCATTGATTTCCATGGAGATGCAGAAATTTACATCAGCCCGGAGTGTGGCCCACAATCTCCTCAACAAAAAAATAAAGTCAAACTGTGAATATGGAAAAGCAGGAATCTGCCTAACTTCTGACTTTGAGAAGGTTAGAGACAAGGTTGACAGTGTCAACACATACAGCATGATTTATCTGGAGTTTCAGAAAGCCTTCAATAAAGTTCCACATGACAGGTATCTGTTTAAGTTAAAAGCTACAGGCATCCAGGATAAGACATGGAAGTGAATAAAGAAATAGTTAAAAAACAGAACACAAAGGCTACCTGCATGGTGAGCTAGAGTGATGCCTGGACAAGGCTGGTAACAGCATTGTTTTTAACATAATTTTGTTAGTTCTTTCGGTTGCAGGACATGTCTGAAAATGTTTATTGCAAAAGGAGAAAAAAAAAAAAGGAGAAAAAATTAAAAAAAGGAAAAAAAAAGGAAAAAAGGGGAAGAGAAAACTACCCCAGTCTTGCTATTGTTTCACAGATTTTTGCAGCACATGATCAAGAAGGACAGTAGAAAATAAACACTTGCAATGAAGCAGGAAACCAGATCTCCAGCAGCTGAGTGGAATGCAGCTGCTTAAATACAGCCAAGCTACAATCAGCTCCAAGTTGAGAGCTTGTTATAGTGGAGGGAGGGGGATACAATCAGGCTGGATCAGTAGGGAGAGCAAACTCCCCTTTGATCTTCTTTCAGGTTTCGTGCATGTATAAAAAATGCAAATAAAACAGACCCACCATTTTCTGTAAATTAAAGGAGTTTTTTCCCCTCCTCAAATTATCCAGCCATATTTTTTCCATGTGCTTTCAAACAAATTAAAACAGCTTGAAAAAAAGAGACTTAAATATATTGAAAGCATAAAAGTGGGAGTTCTGCATAATCAGTCTCCAAGAGTTCTTAAATCTCTGTATATAAACTGTTTAAAAGTAAATTAAAATTATTCCTTAATGAAATACAAATCTGAAGTCACTTGAATAACTAATCATTTTATGACCCATGCAGTGAATTTTTAATGCCTGCCTCTACCTGATTATTTTAGATATGTCTGTGTTGTAAAGTAAAAGCTACATAAATCATTAATGTGTTGATACAGATCAGTGAGCTGACTACACTGTATCTGATTTCTCAGGACATACAGTGTGTGATTCGCCTCACTCCTATTTTATGAAGTCCAGATTTATTCCACATTTGTTCTTGGATAAAGCCTACTTTGAAGACTTTGAATGGACTTTATATAGGATTTTCAGCATTGAGATTACCTACACCTTATAGACAGAGAGTGTGCAAAAAATGTACTACAGGTAAAGAAGTTATTACTTCTAAAACAATTACCTTATACTTGCAGAAAAGCCTTTTATCCAGGGTACTCAAATTGCTTTGCGACCATTAATTAAGTCTTACAGTGCACAAAACATTTTTGAGGTAGGTAACAACTAGGATTTCTACCAACAGTCTGGTAAACAAGGACAGAGCCATTGACATCTTGAAATAGGAATAGATTTGGGAATAAAAGTCAGGTGCCCTCAGTTTCCTTTACATACTTTAATGGTTAGAAAACAAAACAAAAGAAAAGAAAACAAATCCCATATGAATAAAAAGCACATTTTAAAAGTACAAGCTGAGTCCCTGAAGTTTAGGAGAAAAAAAAAAGAGATCTGTAAAATATTTAAAACTCATAGACTATTGAAACTAGTACAAATTTGTACATGTGAATTTGCTAAAAGGAGAAAAACAAGCCCAGTGGAATAGCATTTTACCCTTACCTGGACTGATAACAAGGTTTTACCCTTTCTTTTTGGGTTCCAGAATTCCCTTACATTAACGAGCACTCCTTTTCCAGTGGAAGTGCTGTTCCTGCTGTTTTGCTTTAACAGCTGCCATGACCATTTTCCTTGAACCGTAAAAGCACGCCTTCTAAATCATATTTGCTTGTTTTGTTTTCTTTGATCTTTCCTTTCAACTTCCATAAATGAGTTTTGTTTCTTGACAAAAGTACTCGATTTGCCGAGTAAACAGTTAAACAGCCACAGTTTAACGGAAAAAATCTGCTGTTGGTATTCAGGTGAATTTTGCCTTCCAACAGCATGTGCCTCTGGGCTAATATAAGGAGCCCAATATAATGAATGTTTCTGATGGAATAGGGTGCTATCGAGCAGTCCCATTGATGTGTGGAAGAGAGTTTACGTGTGATCTTACTGCCGGATAAAGTTTTTTACAAGACCAAATCCTTTGTCATTGAAATACATTCCGGTTTTACTGCAGCATAAATGAAAATAAGTCATTTTGCAGCATGTGAAGATATTCCTCATGAACATTAAAAGATGCAGTCATACTGGAAAGGGTCAATCACACGACCCTCTGGCTTTTTCTGTGCTGATAATTTGAAAACGGGGAGAGTATTTGTAGCAGAGAAAATACTGTAGATATTTTAGAATGGATGAAAGGATAAAAACTGCAGTCAGGTCAAAATATATATTTACTTCCCTTCCACCTGTGTAAATCCAGAATGACTTCACTGGAGTCAACAGTGTTACCTTGGATTTTAAGAGAGTTATTGAAAGTGGAATCTGTTCCATTATATTATCAATATGGAAACCTGCAATTACCTCTCTAAAAGATAACAAAGGGCCTGTCAATCCTCTTTCTTTATCCTTGTTTGATCTGGATTGCTGATGTGCTGGGTTTTTTTCAGCATCTGATGTATGTTAATTTACAGAGTATGTTTGTGACTTCTCTTGATAAGGACTCATTTATTTTTTGTTTGGTTCCTTGTAAACTGACCGAGGGGGAAAAAAGCCTCTTTAACCCATTTCACACACGCATTATACACTGTGTTAATGGTGGTATTGAAATAAAAAACAAGCCATAAAGATTTGCAGACAGAAGAAAAAAGTCTTTAATATGTCTGAAGTGTACTGTTGATGGCTGAAACACGTGTGTACCAGGTAATTACGCTGAAGTCCATAATGCAAGTGCCTACTGATTTAAATAGGAGAAGGAATGAATTACTTTGAAAACCAGAAGGGATAGTTAAATGGTCTGCTTTCACCTCCTGGATAAAATGAACTATAGAATTTTACCCAGCCATCCTTGCAATGGGGAAAGCCTGTTCAGCTTGGATTTATAAGTGAGTGCCGTCAAGCTGAGCTATATGTGGTGCAACCAAGGCCTTTCTCAGCAAGAGCCCTTAACAAGAACAGTATTAATTGTTCTGGCAGTCAATGGCTAGTGGAGCTCGTTTATTCAGTAAATACCATTAAAAAAAATCATCTGTGCTTCAGAATTCAAATACAAGCAGATGAACGTTATTCTTAGTTTTATTATAAGCTGCCCTGAAACGAATATTCTGATGACATATATGTGCTACCAAAATAGCCCTCAAAGCTGTATTTTATTTTTCCTGGAATTCATTATTCATTTTCTTGTTTTGTTTTGTTTGTTACTATTAGTATTGATGCTATGGCTTCTTCTGGTTCAGGACACCTCAAGCTCCTTGATGTCCATCTCAAAATATAGGACTTGCTCCTTTTTAGTTTTGGTTTGGTTTATTGGGGTGGTACGGCTTGGAGGGTATCTACAATCTACCTCGAATGTAGATTTGCTGATGTGTCTCCAGTCTTTCTTGCTGAGAATAGCAAAGGAGACTATCTGGTTTGTCTGCTGCTTATTTTTTAAGATTTAAGCCCTCCTAATCACCTCGTTGAAGAGTATCTCTCCCTTGATTATGGAAGGAGTCTATCGTGATTAGGGCCCAGATTAAATCCTTCAGAGTGAGGTAGGATGGATCCAATTCCTAATCTCCCACTAATTAGTTAATATGAATAAGATAATAGTTCTTCTCTGGGTCCCCGGTAGGTGCAAAGGTGGTGGAATTAAGGAATAACGCTAAAGCAGGTGAGACAATGATTTTAACTGGTTTCCTATTTCTGTCACCTGCACCTCTAGGGAAGCCATCTACAAAACTAAAATGAATTTCTTGGCCCCCAACAGGAACATGATCAGCAGGAGCAGAGATTTCTCAGAGGCTCGTCACTCACAAAAACAGTCACTCTCTGCTCAGAAATTATATTTTTGGAGGAACATATTTACACTCCTTTTGTGTCTTATCCTAGATATAATGTGCATATATTTATTTTTTTTAATATTAAAAGATAAGACACTTTTAAAATATTCTAATTAATATCAGCTCCTAATTTTTTTCTTCCACTACTAGTTTGCAAGATCTCCAATGAAGCTGCACTCTAATTTGTCTTATAACAGTAGCTGTTATGATTCAGGTTTTTTTAAATTTTTTCTAAAGAATCTAAATGACCCCAAGGAGTTTCTATTCCCCTTCCACACACACATAGAGTTGCCCTAAGCACCAAACACTTCTTCATTCAGAGTATTTTGTAATGCTTTGTTCTGGCAATCCTATTAAAAGCAACATCACACAATGTTCTTTCACAGAAGAAGGTGGCACAGAGGATGCTACAAAAACAGAATTGTGAGTTTAAATGAAAGCTTATACAAGGCAATTCAGACAGGAATACACGTTTCATGGTACTAACTGAAACCTTGAAATGTTTGGTGTTGAGACTGCAAATGGGGTGAAATTTTGGTAGCATCTAATTCACTCCACGTAAACCAGATTATTTCTGTGAACTAGTCCAGTATGAAGTTCTGCTTGAATTCAAGGGCCTTTCAAATACATCTTTATGGCAATTTCAGATATATCTCGTTCCTGCTAATATAGCCCCTGCTTGGTGTTTTAAGGCCTTGATCCTTAAATGACAGAAGTCAGTGTAGCTTCATTGAAATAATTTTTCTTCAGCTATAGAGCTGACATCCAGTCAATAGTACTCTTGAAAGCTCCTGGTGAATATTGGTAAAGTCTTTCATCAAACTTTTTGGGATAAATAGCTGTTGGGGGAAATTTCTAAAAGGTAAATTTCAAACCCTAATTCACCTTGACTTTTACTGAATGTCAATGAGACTTTGAGTCATAAATTCAGAAATAATTAGATGCTGAAATAAAATAGGAAAAGGGAAGGAAGGTAGAGAGGAAGGGAGGAAGGGAGGAAGGGAGGAAGGGAGGAAGGAAGGAAAGAAGGAAGGAAGGAAGGAAGGAAAGAAGGAAGGAAAGAAGGAAGAAAGAAAGGAAGGAAGGAAGGAAGGAAGGAAGGAAGGAAGGAAGGAAGGAAGGAAAGAAGNAAGGAAGGAAGGAAGGAAGGAAGGAAAGAAGGAAGGAAGGAAGGAAGGAAGGAAGGAAGGAAGGAAGGAAGGAAAGAAGGAAGGAAGGAAGGAAGGAAGGAAGGGTAATTAAACCCAAAATTATGCTACTCTTGTAGCTTTGTTACATGAGTACTGCCAAACTGCCATGAAAAAATTCTCTAGAAGTTCTAAAATTCATTTTTGAGGCTGTTTTAGTATTTCTGAACAGTCCAGAATTTATACTATGCCTAAACTCAACTTGAATGCATAAAAAAGAGAGCATTTATCCCAGCTGAGCACCCTGTTCATGATGCTTTCTCAGACTACAATTAATGTGCAAGGCATTGATGTCTGTCTCAGGTGATTCAATCAGGTGATGGCATCTGATTGTTCAACAAAATCTCTCTGCCTTTTAGGTGTGAGGTATTCAGGCACCGAGATACTCAGGTGTCCTGACCTATTCAAGACATTCCAGGTCACATAATAATTAATGCTTAGACTGAGTGGTGGACCTGGGGTAGTTGGATGCTGCATCACATTTTGTGAGAGAAGTTCATCTATGCTTTGTCTCCAACTGCCAGGACAGAGATCCTGATTCAACCGATACAGGCGGAGGAAGATGAGAAGTTGTGGTCTTCATCAGAATCCAAACAGAATGGCTGTTCTGGGACAGAGGTTAAGGGAACAAGTCACACCACTCTGATCCAGTAACTTATTTATACTTTTATTGATTGTTTGCAAGAATTAAAGCTTTCACAATTACATTTTCATAAATCTATTTTTATGTATAGCATAACTTTTCAAGATTATTCTAAATCACTTCAGCAAGATTAGTGTGACATGGTTACTGAAATCTACTTGAGCTTCCAGAAATTTCACAAACAGTTTTTTGATAAGCTGAATATTTCCTTCTCAAGATAGCACTTAATATACGGCATAATATATAATTCATATCATTGTTGTAAACAGACCTAATTCTTCCTTGCATGACTCCTTTTGAGTTTACAGAATTTCTAAAATAAATTCAGATTCGGTCAAGGTGAGAGAGTATTTATTATGGTTAAATGATTAGATACGAATGACCTCTTAACAATTGTAAACAATCAGGAGGATGAATTTCAGTTAAACTCTATAAAAATTACAGAGTCTTTCTCTTTTAGGTGGTCCTCCTGAAGAAATTTAAATTATAATTAATTAGAATTAGTAACAAAGAAACCGTGAACAAAATTTGAATTTCAAAGGAAACACAAGTAATAACAATAAGAAGATAAACTGATGATACAAAGACTGACATTTAAGCAGTAATCCTTACCACTGCATTTTTGACACTGAGATAATTAAATTTAACATCAGTTCTATAGCTTAAATGAAAATCAAGGTGTACAATGGCAACAGCTCCTTTTCACAAATTGCAGTTAGATAAATGGAACGTATAATCAAAACTGGTTTGCATTTCTAGTTCTATTTATTTATTTATTTATTTATTTTAATTTATGTTAGATATTTTTGTATCCACACTCTTTTTTCATGTAAAGCAAAATCTTGAAAGACTTCAATCACCTCTATATCAAGTTTTGGTGAGTGTCAAATTTATCTGCATAGTCTCAGGAAGTGAATGTGGTGAGTCACAAAGTAGAAGTGAGAACATTTTTGCAAGTAAGTTCATTATTTTGAAGGGAAAACTTGAGGAACTTATTTTAACAGTTAGGGTAGCCAGCAGAAACATGTTAACAAGCAAGTGCCCTCACTGACCACTAACAGTAACACAATCCAGCTAATGACACACTAAAAAATAAAAGACAAAGAAAGAAAAAAACAAAACAAGTGAAACCAAACAAAGCAAAACAAAGCAACAACAACAACAAAAATATCCAGAAATATGGCTAGGTTTGTGCTCTTAAATACAACATTATGAGATGCTTAATCACACTTAGAGTCACTTCTTAGGCAAGTAGCTACCCCAGAAATAGAAAGATTACTTGTATCAATAAGTGATTTTCAGTGTAAATAAGGAATTCACAGTTTGGCCCAGAGGACATTTTTTAGAATTATTACCTCTTAGTGCTAGATATGATTCCTCACAATAGTTATATATACAATGGCCCAGATGAGTAAAACAGCAAAGCTGCATCTTTAAGCCTCTGTTTAAAATTCAGAAACAGTAGTAAGTGTTACAATTGTGAAACACATTTGAGACTAACACAAATACTCAGAATTCACCTCATTTCAGTGCTGTGCGTGACACGTTTTACTTTAATGGCATTTTTCCACCTGCTACATACAGAAATGTTTGTCCGCTCCGAGTAGAGGTTTTGTTTCATATTTCGTGGTGTGCTGGGTCTAAAACATGCTTTGGGGAGGAATAGTAGAAGCTAATTTGATTTGTGTCCTCAAGGGAAACAAGTGCATTGTGTATCTTTCTTCCTATCAGAGAGTAGCTGGAATGTGTCCTGCTTTTCCAGTGCTGTGACTTCAGGCTGTACTTAGTGACCACGCCAGGAATGACATAGTGGGAATGATTAACTGCTATGAGTTGGGAGTCAGGAATGCTGTCCCAGTCCTTATTTCTCAGAGAACCTCACCCGTGTGGAAAAACTGCTAACTGGTTGGTCAGAAACCAGAAGAGTTTTCCACTTTTCATTTGTTGTTTATTAGGCACTGCTTAAAACATAACCCTGAGTGTAGAATGAGGTATATGCGTTTGGCATAATTGCTTCCAAGAAGCTGGATAATCTTCAGAAGGTTTTGATGTGGTTTTCTTGACTGTAGAGGACAAAATGACAGCTGAGTATCATTGTTTTGCTTGGGGAAAAGAAAAAGAAACATCCTAGGTATCGATGATTCACTTTCAAGATTTCTTAATGTATATTTCTTATCGTTTTTTCCAAAATGTGGGTAGTGATGACTTTCATTAATTTGGGGTCTTTCTTAATTTAAACATGGTGGAGTTTTTGGGGTTTTTTTTCAAAACCTAGTTCTACAAAGTAAAGAACTATTATGTATGCTGTAGCAGAGATATTATTTTGTGAAAAATATTTCAGGAGAAGGTATTCGCTTATCACAAATGAAAACATATCGCAATTTAGAAGTAAATTTTTAAAGGTTTTCTTTCCTTTATTTGTTTACAAAATCTGCTTAAGCAAGCATATAATATCCTAAAAAATAATAAAAAAACCCCTCTGAAATGTGATATAGATTTGCTTCTTGTTTGAAAACCTGGAAAAGATATATCTGGCATTTCCCCATCCATGTTCCCCATTCTTGTTGTGATACTTGGTATGCCTGTGTGCAGTTGTGGTCGTTTATGGAGTTAAGCTGCACAGATTTTTGTAATCTGTTTTATCACAGGAGAAGAATATGTGTGTGAGTTGGAGATGGGAAGGTGCAGAAAATAATGAGAACATTTATTTCTACTCAGTAAAATGTTCAGTCTTTTCAAGAAGCAGGAAGTGGACTTCATCTTGCAAAAGTCAAGTCACAGTTTTGTTCACCTTTCTGCTTTTTTCTCTCGTCTCACAGTTTCTAGACCTTCATCCAGTGTGTTGTTCTTGAATGTGCTATTAACATACACTTTCCAAATCTCTGGAAGACTCTTGTAGGTATTAGAATTTTTAATCCAATGAAAGGTAGAAGGCCTTCAGAGAATAAGTTTTTACTGGAATAGGTCCAACAGAAGCACTAAGAGGAAACAAGAAACAAACAAATTACTCTAAAGACATGCAAGTGGGAAAAACAAGTTGGAACAGAAGTTCAGAGGAACAGCAGCATCTCTTTGAGGTGATTCTTTGTTTGATATAGAATAATATTTTTTATCTCTTCTTTAAAAATAAAAAAAAAAAAGGTGTACGAGACTTGGTACACCAGAGATATCTAAAAGAGAAGTTTTTCATGGGTCATTTTTGGGATAATGCTAGCAACAAATTAGAAATCCCTTCACTCTTTGAAGTAGTCTAATCCCCAAATTGTTTTAAATGCTCAGTGGTTGTTTTTATTCGTTGAAAACTGTCAATTTCTGTTACACGTGTTTATGGAATTAACTCACAGTAATCCCAGTCAATTGAAGAAATTATCACAATTTGGGACAATAACAAGTCTTTTGGTAGTTAAAAAGATGAAAATTAAAAAAAAAAAATAAAGTAGATTTAAACTCATCAACTCACCTCAGATGACTTTTAGCCATCTTTTGCTGAGTTGCCTAAATTAAATATATGGGTTTTTTTCCCTAGGCTCACTGCATAGTCAATGGAGAAATATTGGGATGTCTCAGTATTGATTTCTCCTACCTATCAGCTAAAATGTCATTTTGAAATGGTTTTGCTCTCGATGCTCACCACCAAGGAGACCTACAAAAATTATGCTCTTAACTTAAGCTTCCGTTAGATGCTTAATATTACACAGGGTGAATCTGGCTTCATTTCTGCAATTCACTCCCTTTTTCATAATGATATTACACAACCGGTCAAGAAGGTGTTGGATGGGAAGATATTTCAGACAGTTTGCCCTGTTTGCAGATAAATAACCAGACACCAGGTTTTTTTGTTGTTGGGTTTTTTGTGTGTTTGGGTTTTTTTAATTTGGTTTTAGTTTTGGCTTGGTTTGGGGTTTTTTGGTGGGAGGGGTGTTCTGCTGGAATAGAATGAACTAAAAGAAAAAAAAAATAATTCTGATTTCAGCCCATTATATAGATGCAGACTGCTTTAATATCTTCTTTATCCCCTCTATCATTGTCTGAGAAGTCTTATCTTACACAGTGATGTTACACAAGTTTTGCTACCGTTCCTTTTTCAAAGATATACATAGTGAAATGTCAGCCATTTGTTTATACAGAACTTTCGCTGGCTTCTCTTACAACTTTGGTCTAATATTAGATAAAACACAGGACATGTTCAGATAGTGGCACAGCATATTATGGCAGGTTTTTACAGTGAACAAATGTTATTTCTTATTATCCAGCCAATCTTTACATGACTTGGGCTGCGTGAATAAACTTTGCTAAGGGAAAAAAAAAAAAAAAGAAAAAAGAAAAAGAGGAAAAAAAGAAAAAGTCGTTGGTGGGGGTAGAAATTGCACGGTCCACTTTAAAATCTAATTCAAAAAAGTTCCCTGTGATTCATCCTTTCCAGCTCCAAGGCAAACAGTGATATTGGTAGCACATTCATAATTCAACATGGTTAAATGCCAAGGGCCGAACAGAGAGCACCCTCCCGGCCAGTACGAGCAGAATGACATTCATGGTTGATTCAGCTCCTTGCAGCAAGCTGTGTAATTGGAAAAGCCAAGGGAAATGACCCCAGTCTCTGTGTCCTGCTGATGTCAAAATGCATTCGTATCACTCTGACAAGCGCCCGGTTTGGAGGCTTCCTTAGAAGGGGAGTCTGAGAAGAAAGGCAAGAGGCGTCAGAAATAGCTACAGCACAGGTAGGGTGTGTAGTACAGAGCAGCTGAATCTGTGCCTGGGTGTTGAAAGAGATTGAGGAAAGCAGGCTCAGAAGAGGACATCTGTTTAGCGTAATTTGGTGTCTTAATTACACTGCATGATATGCACCGATGTGCTTAATGACACTTGTGCTTAATAAATGTGTAGACACTGCTGTAAAGCCGATCAGTGCAATCAATAGAAATGGATAGAATATTTGAAGATGCCGACACTGTGTTCAAACCAAAAAAATTATGATCTGTAATTTATCTGGTCTGGGAGGAAGGGGAAATTATAATCTAGGACAAGTGTGAGTGGGAAGGCCTGAAACTGTCTATCATATGGGGCATTCAGATCTCTTCAAGGGGGAGAAAAGTTATCCTGAGTTGATACCATTTATGACATGCATTTTTCCTGTTAGATCAGTAACACAAATATGGTTTAGCTAAACAGTGCCCAGTCAGGACTTTAAAAGTAGGTAGTACTACCTACTTAGTAATCATCCTTGATAATACATTGTTATTAATAATAATTAATATGATAATATTATTAATAATATATTATTATTAATACAGGCTTGCAATCTTGCTGGGCTGAATTTTTCCATCTGTTAAAGGAAGAAAATGAACAGCATTGAACAAATGAAGAAATTGGTTTCTATTCATTTCTTCTGAGCTGTGGACTGTCACTTCCACAGTGAACTGTAGAATAAGGGTCAGCTGCATTTATCCACCATTTAAACTGTTCAGGTATTTTTTGGGGAGGAGAGGGTGCTTGGCAAATTATGTTTCTATCACCCAGTATGAGTTCTTTCATAAATTTATTTAAAAATATTTCCCTGTGGTAACCTAAAGGACACAGTTTCTTTCTACTAAGCTTGGCTTGTTCTGGGTATAAAAACAGCTTATTTTCTGGGGGGTGAGTGGGTATTTAGGTTAATTTGTTATAGCTTTTACTGTATGCAGAGCATGCAGACACATTTGAATATAAGGTCATATATGGTCTTATGCTTCATTTACTTAGTTGTAATGCTGATTGTAAGCAATAAATGTTTAATATTTTTTCAGATTATTTTCCATTCCTTTTATACTAGTTTAGATGCAGTAATGTACCCTAATGTTCCATATTGGGACACAGAACCACAACAAAACACACACCATTCCTGACAAATCTCTCTCTCTCTTTTGTTTTTTCTCTCTCACATGAATATTTAAGTACAAATAAGTATACACATACACATCACCATTGAACCTTGCCTCTCAATAATACTTGATCTGAAGTGTTTGTCTGCTTTACTGCTGGAAACACTTTGCATGTCTTCTCCACTTGTTTATGTGCCTGAAGAGATATCTGATAGCAATAGTTGTTTAGTATTTTTTTCCTAATATTTTTTTTGTTTGCTCAGTGTTAGGCAAATCATTTGGTGATTAATGTCACAGCTTTGACCTTGTGTTTTTCTTGCGGATATCACACACACTTTACTGTTGTTATCCAAATTATGATGACCTAAGGACATTGCAAATGAGATGACAGCTATTATCTGCAAAGTGTTACACCAAGAGATTGACCCTCCTCCGGAAAAGTTGCAAAATATAAAGATGAAACCCCTCAAATTGCTGAAAAAAGGATCAGGGTTTTTTTCCTATACCGGTAGTTCAGAAAACAGTTAAGATTTCTCTTTAGTTTCGGAAAAACTATGTTTTATTCCCCAAGAGTGAAGACTTAGATCTGTCCAAGATGGAACATTCTGAAAGAGTTACAGTTAGAGTGGAGCTGGGGAGAGCTCTGAAGAGGTAAATAAGTTTAATGGTTACTCTTAATGTCTTGTTCTGGCTTTGATGTCTATGATCAAGATCTTCAGTTGGTGTAAATTGACACAACTCAATTCTAGCAAAGGAATGCATTTACACCAGCAGAATCCACCCTATGAACTTACACATTTTTAATAAAGATTACCAAAGGATATATTTTTGTGATCCTTAATTCTGCTAGGTAACACATGAATCCTGGAAAACTGAGTCAGCCGAAGAAAGCGCGGCAGACCACAAAGCGTAGTGGCAGAACTGGGCATCCTGTGAATTTGTTATACCAGCTTCCATGTCTAAGAAACCTGCATAATCTTGCTAGAATTTCTTAACCTCCTTTCTTCTTGGATGCTTGTGCATGTGTGCCTAAACACGCACGCATCATGTGGTTTTTATCTAATGAAATATTTCTGATGGGAGCTGCAAGGGAGTCTAGAGAAATGTAGCACCTAAACTTATTGAATCACCCATCTATTGGGCATCTAATTCCCACAGGTGCCTTTAAAAATGTAACTCTTAACTAGCTGCATGTATAATTCAGTACAAATTATTTGCTCAGCTCTACTCTTCATAATGATGCTTAGCTGCAGCTGAACAGCATTTTTCATCTTCAAAGTGCTCTTCATTTGTTAACTAATTCATTAGGCTTCTAGATCTCAGCGGTAAGATTTTCCCGATAATGCACAGGTTACATTTTCTTTTTGCTCCAATTCTTCTCATGTCTTTCAGTTGTGTTTCCTCAGGCTTACCTCAACAGCTCTTCATTCACTCTCACTCCGTCATGGCCAAATTCATCCCCAAGGTAACACTCCTGAAGTTGACTTGAGTCAAGTTACACCAGGGATGTATCTGACCCTTGCTGATGACAACATTCTTCAAATAGAGTCCTTGTAGGTGTTTATCCTGCTCTCCACCCCCAGCTATCATTTGGCCAAGCTATACATATTTACTGTCTCTCTTTTCATCTTTCCTCATAAATCAGTCCCTCCAGCCTCTCAGTCATGTTGGTTGATCTTGTCTTTATTACCATCAATTTGCTCACAATTATGTAGTGCTTAATAGCTTTTCTGAATAACTTTAAGTCAAGAATGACACACGGCAGGGGAACTGCAGTGGTTGTGAAATAATTGCAAGAGCTGGTGGTGCTCTGGAGAGGGGGAAATTTTGCTGTTGCCAATTATGTTGCTTTTTTAGTTCTGACTAAATGGCAAGAAACATGAGCGAAAAATTAATTCTACTAAATATTTTCATTCAAAGACAACAGAAATAACCCTTTTTCTCAGGAAAAATTTCATAGAAATAGAAATGAAAATACATATTTTTGATTTGCTTGCTAAAATCACTTAAACATATTTTATGAAATCCCACAATAACTTTTTGGGAGTGGAAAATAGAAAATGTTCATTTAGCTTGAACTGTCTTTTATCAGAGACATAAGTTGTATATTTATTCTATTATTCATGGAAACACAGATAAATAAATTTATAAATTACATTTTAAATTACACTTGTCTACATTTCTCTGTATTCTCCTTATTTCATACAATACTTATTTGTCATCTCCTCCCACTCAGCTTTTTCCTATTATCTTTGCCTCCATTAATCCAATCAAAATACTTCTAAAACCTGATTGTTTTCCCTGTCTGACTCTGCTTCCAAGCTGTTTTAGAAGACCACATTTCATTTTTCTTCCCAACAGTGCTTTTTTTCATCTTTATATTTTTCCTCCCCAGATTTACCCTGCCCTACCTCGTCCGATCTCATTTCTCCCCTTGCCCACTCCATCACCTGCAACAGTGTCCTGAGCCCAGTGGTCCCTGCTGACTTCTCAGGACCTCGACTGAGGCAAACTAAGTCCCACCAAACTCAGGTCTCCACAGTGGGAGCATGATGTCCTAGTGCCATGCTCGGTCTCTGCTTAGGTGATAATTAACTGCTCAAAAGGTACACTATAATTATTTCTGTATGTCTCATGTGAGCATTGAACTTTTTCCATCTTAGATAGAAAAGCAAATGCAAGACAGATTTGGGGAGATAGAGGACCTCTGTAAGGGAAACCCTAGAAATAGTGAATCAATTATAATTTGATGTTTATATTATAATATGATTGCTTCAGATACTATAAAGCCAAACCCAGGGAATAAAACTCAGGTTTATATTTTTTTATAATGAGCATAGCTCTCTTTCTGTATGTGTAGGGCTCAGTGTGGTATGGGGTACATTATATAGTAAAAAAGTATGAGTTTGAGAATTGATTTGTTACACAAAGAATGTCAACTGAGTTTAAAAACTTGTTTCTCTAAAGAAAACCAACAGGGCTGGCAGGTGATTCATATTGATAGATATGATACATGAACCATGTTTTGTTTACATACTGAAGTATTTCCTTGAAATTGAATCCATATGCTTAGTCTACAATGCTTACTCTACAATCTCTCCTCATCTGTAATCTTGAATTGTCTGAAAAGTGTTTTAATTATTTGAAAACCAGTGTGTTTGCAAAAGCAACTGATATGTTATTACTTATGCATGAGAAAATTCAGTCATGACTCAACTTGTTTGGGTTGCTAACAACATTTGAGTTAAAAAACCCACCAGGGTCAGTTTGAAAACCTAAGTAGAAACTCATATTAATGTTATTATTAATATTATTAAACAGGAAGTTGAAAGGAAAAGCAGAAAGTATTTTGCATACATGTAAAAAAGATGTTCCTCTGCAATGTTTGATATTGACAGATATGTCTATAAAGCTGGTACACGGGGGAATGGTAGTAGGAAGAACTTTAATTGAATGTGAGCTGCAGCAAACTTCTGAAGAATTTGAAGAAAAGTAATTTCAGTCAATTAAATCTGAAGCAATTGAATCGAGTGCAACAACCAGGATGTAAACCCAGTAACACTGGAGCTCTAGAACTTCACCTAGGACCTTGAATTTACACCCAGTCCAAGTTTTGAAGGTGTTCAAATCCAGAAACACCGGCAGTATTATCACAAGGTTTCAAAAGTTTGACTGGTTTAATGGGCAATTTTCCAAACAAGACTTACTCCTGCAATTCACCCACTACTGTTAGCTCAGGAAGTCTCTGTGCTGCTAAACGTACATTTAAGAAGACATAATAGGATGATGAACCAATTTGTTACACAACATTGTCCAGAAAGAGACCTCCAAATGTAATTTTTTAATAACCAGAACAGAGCTGGATGATCTTTGCTTAAAGTGCAAGAGGTCTTGACCCACAGGTGTAAGAAATCAGGAGAGGAAGGCAAGACAGAAGCAAAGATGAGTCAAGACCTTCTTACCCTAATGGGCAAGAAGCAAATGCAGAGGTAGTGAAAGCAGGGAGAGGAATCCCGGGAAGAGTGTATGGATGCTGCCCAGACGTATAAGGACGGGGTCAGGAAGGTCAAGGTGCAGCTGGAGCTTTCCTTGGCAAGGAATGCAAAGAATACTAAGAAGTGCTTCTATGGGTATGTCAGCCAGAAAAAGAAAATCAAAGAAAAAATACCCTCCCTGATGAGCAAACAAACTGGTAAAAACGAGAAGGAGGCCGAAGTACAACAAAGTTTCGCATCAGTCTTTAGTGACAATCTCCTTCTTACACCTCCTAGGTGGATGAACACAAAACAGGGACTGTAAGAGAAGACTGTAAGAGAAGATCAGGTTCATGACCACCTGAGGAATCCAAATGTACATAAGTCAATGGGATACAATGAGATGTATCCCAGAGTCCCGAGGGAATTGGCTGATACAGTTGCCAAGCCAACTCTCCATGATGCCTGAATATCATGGCAGTCAGGTGAAGTCCCAGCTGACTGGAAAAGCGGAAACTCTGTACGCATCTTTAAAAAGAGCAGAAAGGAGGACCCTGGGAGCTACCAGCCTCCCAGTCTCACCTCTGTGCCTGGGAAGATCAGGGAACAGATCCTCCTAGAAGCTATGCTAAGGCACATGAAGGACAGGGAAGTGATTGGAGACAGCCAGCATGGCTTCACCAAGGGCAAGTCCTGCCCGACCAACCCAGTGGCCTTCTATGATGGGGTGACTACTGCAGTAGACAACAGAAGAGCTAAAGATGTCATCTATCTGGATTTCAGTAAGGCCTTTGACACAGTCCCCCCCCCCAAATCCTTCTCTCCAAATTGAAGACTGTTCTGTGGATTAGGAACTGGTTGGACGTTCACCTCCAGAGGGGAGCGGTCAATGGCTCAGCATCCAGATGGAGATCAGTGAAGGTGGTATCCCTCAGGGATCCATTTTGTCACCAACCAATGCTTTTTAATGGCTTCATAAATAAGAGGGACAGTGGGATGGAGTGCACCCTCCGCCGGTTTGCAGGTGACACCCAGCTGAGTGGTGTGGTTGACACGCCTGAAGGACAGGATGTGGCCTGGCTTTAACCATGGTTTGGCTGTAGCAAGTGGAAAATGAGTGGAACAGGCCCATGTATTCACTAATCGGCTGTGACTGATAACCATAGAGGGCTTGAGGAGAAGAGAGGCTGGCTCTAGAAGAAACATTTACTACTTTGATTTGTTGGCCAAGGTGCAGCAGACTCCAACGAAACTAGTGCCTGCAACTCAGAAATTAAAGGAGAAAGAAAGAAATGGAAAGGAGGGTAGGCCTCCAAGACTGATTACTGCTGCATAAGCATTTTGTCATAAGCAAAAAAGGAAGGCAGACCAGATAGGGGCCTCTAACAGTGACAGAGATAAAGAGGCTAAAGTTTAAAAGCACAGAAGTTTAACTGCCAGTGTTTATTTATAGCTTCACACATACAAAGGCACTGCTATTTCAGGGAAACGGCACTATTTTTTATATGTGTCAGTTTTGAATAGTCCAGACACAGTAAAAGTAAAATAAAGTGAACCGCATGTGTTAAGGAACAAATTTAAATAGCAATGGCTCTGAGAATAAAGTGTACATTAAAATAAGGGAAGAGGCTATAGCTCATTTAATTTGCAGAATAAATCTCTGACAAAGATCCCTGTCTCGTGTGCAGAGATGATATTAGGAGTTGAGAAAAAGATATAAGCCACACTCTGATAGAATATGTGTGTGGGTATGTGTGTGTGTATAAATACTGCAACTTATCTATCCCACTATTTATCCATCACTAATACATGCACATTCATAAACCTTCATGTTTATTTTATTCATTAATATACAAAGAGTTGCCAATTAGCTGTATCAATACTTTATTTGGCAATAAATTCTTTGAGGCAAGGATTTTCCTCATTTTTATACTTTGCACATATATAGCATAGAGAGATAATTGGTTCTATAATGATAAAAACGTTGTGCTTCCTTGCCACCTTATTTTTTACTGACATTATCAGAGTTGTTCAATAAATGCCAACTCTTCACCCTCTGATACACCACTTTTACTCATTATATGCCACATGATTTATAGAGAAAAAAAATGTAGTGGATCATATTAAAAGTATTTTAGTTTTCTGGAATTTCGATGGAGTGGGTTTTCATTGTCTCTATGTTTCTAGTGATAGCTTTTTAGCCGACAAAAAAACTATCTAAATAATTTTTTGGGGATTAACTTCTTTAAATGAAGGATGCAGTATTGTTATTTATGCTATACAATATACTCTCACTCTTACGAGGAAGAAAGAAAACCTGTCCCAAAGATCCGCTGCTATGTTTTTCCTGGCTCACATGTATGTTATTTATAAAGTGCTGAATTGTAGACTTCTCTGTTGATTATAGAGGCATAAAGAAGGAAGCTGCTTTATGACAGATTTTTGACTTGGGCTGTTTTCCATTGCCATGTCTTTGTCAAGGGAAAGTTTAAGTATTTCAATTTTTATGCCTCCCATTCATGGAAATTGCCTTTCTTGAGATATCATAAAGACAAGCCTCTCAGTTTTTGTAGTCTGCTGCTCTAGTTACCCTTAGGAAGATTCAGCCCTAAACTCTTGTCTGTGTTTCTCCCTCAGAGCCAAGACATATCTCTGCTGACAAGCAATGGGACGCAGCCTTGCTGGTTGCCCCACAGCAGATGGGGAAGGGAGGGCAGCTCAACACCACATCATAAAGGCGATACATCCAGCACATTGTAGAGCATCAAAACAGGCTCTGAGAGATTTAATAATTACCACAGAGGTCTTCCCAACTTAGCGTACTTTAACTTCCAGAATTAACAGAGCAAGCAGGCTACTGGACCTTGGCCTGGCACTGTCCAGTTCCCATGCTTAGAGAAGCAGAGATCTCTTTTTTCCCTATCAACCATTTTTAAAAGGAGGTTGGGAAATTTAAATCTGGAGCAAAATTGCAATCTGAACTCTCTTTTATAGACAATATGTGTTGCTTTTCTTCTAAAGTAACTGTTTATGAACTGAGAATTCCCACTGCAAGTAGTAAACTGCCTCAGAACTGTCTTAGAGACGCCTTGCCTTTTTTCCTCCTCTCCCATATTACAGTTATTGCTGAAAAAATTTCATACAAACCTGTGTTCTTGATATTTCTCTTCTTTTTAAATTTCTTTCATTTTCCTGCTTATTAATTTATAAAACTATAACATTATCTTCTGGATAACCCAAACCAGTCACCAGTCATTCTCTTATTTGAAAAACATTAATTTATCTTATTTCTCTTAGAAAGAAAAAAAAGCTTCCTGATAATCACTGATTTCTGTGTCTTCATTATTTTCTCTCAGTCCCCTTATGATGATTTTTTGAAAAATACCCCTTGTTTTCATTATTTCAACAGAATACAAAGGTAACAACACTGAAAAAAGCATCTCGTTTCATACTCCTCATTGTCTTTATGCTTCTCTTTTTACTCTCTTGTCCTAATGACTTTCTGACACACAAAAAAGGCTAAACTCCTAAGATTTTAATGAACAGTTGGTTTTTCCTTATCTAATAATTGGTCCTTTTGATTTCAATGGTCTTGCTCATAAAGTAAAATACAACCAGGTATTATCATGGATATATTAATCATTAGCAATTATCTAAATGACTAAGGATCTTGATTTTACATAAAAAAGATTAGATTGTTTTAAGATTATATGCTTATGAAGAAGCCAACAACATTGTAAGAACTCCCAAGTCTAATCTATTTAAATCTTTCCTTTAGTACTGAAGGGGACTAATCAGTGCCTTTTTACCTTCTTAGTGAGAATAAGTGAACATTATTTGGTTATTCCCCCATTTTTCATCAGACAATATTATATGGGTAGTAATTTGCCACGTATATGAAGTATAACTCCTTTCTCCCTGGAACAGACAAAAAGAAGTTAAATCACACCTATTCAGAGACACTTCAACATTTCTGAGATATTTCTGCAGTAGTTCACTGTGCTTCCGACTTCCACTTTGCTCAGAGCTCATTCCAAAATCAATCTGTAGCCTTTTATGTGTTTATATAGCATTGTATTGGCACATCTAAGTATACAGCAGCACCTCTTTCCCCTCATGGTGACTTCCAGCATCTTGCTGCAAAAGATATTTTTGGGATGAGATTTTTCCCTGCCAGTTATTCTGGGGTGACTTTGTAAAGGTCAAAGAAATTACTCTCAGTTTGTTCCAGTCAAAAAATGGCACACCCACATGGGGGCAAATGAAATCCATGTGGGTTACACTGACTGACATTACAATGGTGATTTTGTCTGGGTTTTTGTTTATCTATAAATATGTATGTGTCCGTGTGTCTGTGTGTCTGTGTGCGTATTTATCTCCTCCAAATCACTCTTAGACTCTCACTACAGCCCCTGTCATAACTGAAGGGAGAAGACAGTTATCTCATGACCTGAAGGCATTAGCCAAATTATCATGGATCAGACATCCGCAAAATACAAAATGAGGTTTCATTTGACATAGACATTTACATCAAACATATACAGAATAATTATTTCCACTGGAGCATTGATGAATCAACCAATGGCAATTTAATGAGAATACTGTCTGTCCTTGTAAGTTATATTCCCCTTCAGTTGCAAAGGTGCTAGCCAAGCGCATTGTATCACTCAGTCTTGTCAGAGTAGATGTTCTGTCACTGATTAAAGAGCTGGATGTCCTCTTTAGTCACAAAAACATTTCATGGAATAACCTTGTTTCTGTCTTAATGGATTCTTGCAATGTAATGAAAGGCTCCAAACCGGACTTGAAGAAACCCTCAGAGAGACAGAGAGTGTCACTTCTCACTTAGTCACCGCTGGCAATTGCTGCCACTCTGCCCATAGCACACCTGAGAAGAGATGTACAAGTCATTTAAAAGGCACATTCCGTCAAATGCATAATGGGCAAGAAAAGCATCAGAGGAGTTTTTGCTTCCTTCCCCCTCTGCAGCCTCCACAACTTTCAGATTTCTCAGATTTGTCACAGCCAAATGAGGGGGTCAGGAAAAAGAACGAATATTTGATACCACTGTGCAAGCTGAGTGTGACATGCTGATGGCACCTTTGTAATCTCTGCCAGGCAAATGATTTCCCAGGGTTTGCAGGGAGGAAAGGGGGGGAAAAGAAAGGAGAACTGACAGTGCAGTTTCACTCCACATCTGCTGCCAATTTTAAGGAGTCACTAATTCACAAACTATATGGTAAGCACATTTAACTGTTCTAGCATTTTTCTCATGCTTCATGAAAACAGAGATAATAACTGGTAAACCAACTGTAAAATTAAAAGAACTAGATGTTGCCAATAAAGACCATCATTTCAGGAAAATAAATTTGTTTCTTGGAAGCTGATCTCTAACGTATGCTTTAGGTGCCCACAAGAAAAGCAATTCAACTGGAGAGTAAATTGATCTTGCTCCACTGGTTTATATGAACAGAGCAAAAAATATACACCAACAGGTTATCACTTAATAACTCTTTGTTTCCCTAATATTGAATCAATAGCAGGATCACTTGGAGTCATCAAATCTTGAAGTGCAATGTAAAAAGTAATTCAAGGACACACATCCATAGACACACACACACACATGCACACACACGCACCACTGAAGGAATAAACATTTCCAAGGCAAAATATTCCATCACACTTAAGACAATATTGGTCTTCTGAAGATAAGAAACAGCAGCTTAATATCTTCTCACAGAACTCATGGTCCAAAGCATCTGCTAGTATAATTCCTATTTCTGCAGAGGAACTGTTTGTTTACACAGTTACAGTTGTGTTTTAGACACACAGTGTTTAAAACTTGTGTGCAAGTTGATCTCATCTCCCTGGTATCCAGCGACAGGACATGTGGGAATGGTTCAAAGCTGCACCAAGGGAGGCTCAGACTGGGCCTTAGCAAGCATTGCATTACAGGGAGGTGGTCAAACACCGGGACAGGCTTCCTAGAGAGGCTGACAGCGCCCAAGCCTGTCAGTGTTTGAGAGACATTTGGACGACACCCTTAGCAACACACTTTACTTGGTCAGCCCTGAATTTGTCAGACATCATTGCAGATTCCTTCCAACTGAAACAGTCATCCATTCCATTCCAGTCATAGACATAACCATGTAGAAATGCTAAAAGTTTTGTTGTTGGGCCTAAAATTAGGTCTATTTTGCTGGTAATCTTGAATTTTGCTTACACTATTTTTATATCTAGAATTTGGAGAGAGATCTCTTGTCAAGATCTTTTTGCTCAGAAGAAGGGGAACACAAACTACTGGGGCAGTCACTGACTAAACTGCAGTTCATAGAAACACTCTTGCCATGCAATTTTCTCAGGCCCCAGTCAAGGCACCAGAGGGGTTCAGGACATAAACTATTGTATGTATGTTTCCTTTATTTTAAGTAAGGAGAAATAGGAAGGTCTGGGGAAATTATCACATGGTCTAATTTCATTGACTGCGTTAGAATTAGGCAAATAACCTCTGAAATTGTCTTGTTTCTTCCTTTTGGCAGCAAAATATCCTCAAGGTGCTTAGCACAAAAACAGCTATCTACATTAAATAGTTGTATCTTATGAAGGATTGGCATAAGCCACAGACTTGTTTATACCCATATGACCCATTAAAATGGGTTTAAATACAATTTCTATCAACAATGGTATACAAGAAAGATATTCATCTAGAAAAAAATACTCCCTTACTTGAAAGACTAACATTACTGGAAAGAGCCTCACATGTAATTGAGAAATAGCTCAGAACAAGCTGCAAAGTATTCAAATTCCCTCTTTTCCCATCAAAACACACTCCAAGCATCTCTGTTAGGATCTCCTAAATCATAAAGAAAAAAAAATAATAAGCTCTCACATCTCAACACCGGTGTTACTGGTGTTAGCAATATGGGGAATAACAACCAAAACCTAACTAGGCAAATGAACAAGATAATGTCTTTCTCTACCGATGAATCATGAAAAAACACATCCATGTGAGATGCAGATGACATTGTGTTGGTTATTGTTTGCGTAAAAGAGATAGGTCTTAACGTAATGGCTCAGTTTAATGCTCCCAATAATAAACATAGTGATAGCAGCACTGCCATACCTGTGGTCAAATTTCCACTCCTAGTGAGTGAAAAAAGAAAAAGAAACAGAAAAAAAAAAAAAAAAAAAGTTATATTTCAGGGCCATGAATTAATTGGAAAGCTGTATTTCCAATACAGTTGATACTAAGCTTTTCCGTTGACACCAGAGCTGTGAAATATAGCTGACTCAAGGGGTAGGAAAATAGAGGAATATGTTTTCCTGACAACTGACACATGGCCTGCTGTCTCCTTAAAGGGCTGCTGGCCATCCACTCTGCTTCCTGACTCCCACAGGCCACCCTGAGTCTCAGCAATGGGTGAATTTCAGCAAAGTTTGTCTGCTCGAGCACAGTGCACTTCAGCCAGGGAACAGGACTGGAAATCACAGACGATTGATTCATCTTGCTGAGTTCCTAGCATCACCTGGTTGGGGGATATATATCAAGGCCTCTATTTCTCTTAGTCTGAAAGGAAGTAAAAAGAGCTGAAACCCATTTGTATTAAATTAAACCAACCTCTTTTTCTTTTTTTTCTTTTTTTGCTTTCAAATTTTAAGCAAGGTTCAGTGTTAGTCCCAATCCATACTGGTAAAAAAGGATATCAGTTCTAGTTTTTCATCAGAACTAGCTGTTTCATTAGTTCAGACTTTATTTCATATTTGAGGAATAAAATGAATAACTGATAATGACAAAAAGATAGCATTTATTCTATGGTTTACGTGTTCTGAGCACTGTATACATCAGTAAATCAATCCCTTCAGACTGCCATTATAATTAACAGTCTTTTTAGAGGAGAAGAAACTGAGGCCAAAAGTTGCTTTTCAGGAGCTCTACACAGCAGCAGATAGGATCTGAGATTTTGATGTCCTCATCACCATCATTTCTCCAGAAAAAAAAGATTTCTGAACGTATTTGTCTGCTTATTGGGTGCACTGGATGGGTTTTGTGTGTATGCATGCATTTCAGAAGCTTCTAGAGTCTCGTAAAGAGGGTGATGCTTCCCAGTCTGGAACAGCCTCATCAGCCAGCTTAAAAAATCTGTGATAAACACATTTATCCACTAGAGGATGCCTGGGCAAGCTCTTCTGGGTGGAAAACAGGTTATTATGCTGAAAACTTCAGTGACTGATTCTGAAAAGTACAAGCGTGTGGTGACAGTCCTAATTTGCCTGCTTCATCACCGTTATCAGGACCTCTGATAAAGCAGTGAATGGGCAGCTCTGTGTGCACCACCAGGAGTTTTAGCAGGCACTTAAGAGTTGTCCTGGTGCAGCTAATGCAAGGAATACAGGGAGGTCGGTGCCATGGGTCCAAAAATCAAACAGAGAAATGGGGTGAGACGTGCTTTAGAGTTAAATGGGTGCTTTACTGAGGCAAAAGTTTAAGCACAGGCTGTTTGCACATAAACCAGCTCTATCTCTTTTCTATGAGTTCCCTGTTCCTCACCTGGTTCTGAAGTGCTATGCATATGGCTCAGCCTCAGCCACGAGTAGGGCTGTGGAAAGCGGTGGGAGCTGCCTTCACAGGAGAGTGAAGCACGGGAAACTGATTTTTGCAGGATTTAAGGTTACACTTTCAGAAAACTCTGCAGAACTGATCTGTACAGTTTGGCTTGGTAGGACCCCATGACTCTCTAGCTCTCTCTGAGGAATGGGAGTTCACAGTAGCTTTGGTTCATCAGGATTAAGAAATAGGGCACAGAGCTTCTACCAAGTTGTGATTCTGCTGCTTTGACAGGGTCCATGCTTAAAGTCAGTACTGAACAAAATAGCTGAAACACAGTTCAGACATTTTCCCCATCTGTAAAAAATCTGCATTTGGAATATTCACACTTTAAACAACTGCACTTCAATACACATGACAGCTATTGCTAATTCACTCAGCCTTTGCACACAATGTATTTGCTCATCCTCTGCTGCTACCAAGAAGTTACTGTAAAATAAAATAAGAAAAGAACCCTTGAGCCTAAAATCCCAAGTTGCAATGTATATTTTAAAGAAATATGTACAATTATTTTTATTGTTTGTGCCCAGTCTGTTTATTACCAAATGTTTAACACGATGAAGTTCAACAGATAGAACAGCTAATAGTACTAGGTATTGAATTTACAATTGAACACAAAGTGGATGAGTCTATTATAAAGCTTGTCCACGGAATGCATTTATGAGGCATCCTCTAATCAGCAAAGAGAAGGGGCATGTTTGTCCTTTCTCTGTTGCATTGTGAGTTAGTGTTAGTCTGAGAGACTGGCTTGTATCCAGGAAACAGCAGATGTGGGTGGACAGAATTTTTTTTGCTTGCCTTTCACTTGAAAGAGGTCAGTGCCTAAAATTTAATTATAAAAAAGATAACCAGAATTGTTTCTTTCGCAATCAAAATAATTGTTAATACAAGCTCAGAAGACTCCCCTTACATCTCAGTATATCTATCCTGACTCTGGCTCCATGGCACATCTTTTAAATGTGATTTTTGCAAGTGTTGCTAATCTTGAAAAGTTTCAGAGAGCTTTGAATATTTGATTTATTGAGTTGTTTTAGTGCAGGTTAATTCAACTTGTACCTACCTTCTCTGGATACTGGAGGACCTGTGGTGTTGGTTTACATTATGAAAAGGAAACATTTATCTTGTTGTGATATTGATATTATCCTGTTAAGTTGCAATATTCAACAATTCTTAGTAGCATTGGGAAGGGCTGATACCAACAAAATAAGATGAATGCTTCCATTTTGTTTCAAAGCAAAGTTCATGAAAATACAGGGCCATGGTCTCTACTTGATTAAATTTTCTTTGCTCTCTCTGGACATCCTATTATCAAATGAAAATGCAGATAATGGGCTATTTTGCTCTTTTTCTGTCTAGATTGGCAAATCATTATCTGTGTCCTCTCATCCATTCACAGCACAGAAAAATTATCTCTTAATACTATTAGAATTTCAACCACTATAAAATGCTGATATATATGCAGTCTTTTTATCCATAGATCTTAGAAGCCTTTATAAAGAGCATTAACATTATCATTTTCTCTTGTGACATACAAAAAGGCTACGACATTGCTTTGGCAAATGTAGAAACTGAGGCAGAAAGCATTTTCCGAGAATATCAAACAAGTTTTAGATTTTCAGCTATATTTTTGGGAAAATATTGGCCAAATAAAGAGAGATCTAACCATGTTGTGGTCTTAAAATATAGTATCCACAATTATAACAGAATATGATCTATAATTTTAGTTGGGAATTAGAAAGTATCTAGCAACTTTAATACAAAAGAAGAACAATATGTATTTAAGTCTCTAGAACATTCTTCCAAAGTTATTCAGTGATGAGACATTTGGTAATGTACTTTATGCAGTAAGGTGAATTAGTCCATCCTAATAATGGATATAGCAAGTTGTTTAAGTTAATTGATAAAAGCTATTTTTTTCTGGAATGTAGTATAATAATTGTATTTCTATTGTATATAAGATAACAATAACATAATATTTAATAATTATGTAGACATTATAATTATTATATATAATATTGTAAAAATTTAATACTTTAAAAAAATATCATTTTACCTTATGTGTTGCCTTGCACTGAAAATACTTCATCCATGTATCCATGTTTTAAGAATGAGAGTTTGGTCTGCTTGAAACAAGAATTGTCCTCAAGAATGAAATAGACTAAAGCAGAATTGCTCCACTAATGAATTTAATGAGCGCACTTTTTCCCCAATGAGGTAATTACCTTCTCATATGTTTTATTTTCAGAATTCCTTAGCTGTTTGCTGATCTTCCCCTCTTGCAGCACAGTACTCCTTGTACTCTGCGCTTGCCTTGTGTTCTAGCACCCTTTTGACTGGTAAAACTCTCCCAGCATATCATTGTCAAACTCGGCAAATGAATAAGAATTTCCTTGGATATCCAAAGAGAGAAAGCAAAAGTGGAGAGGGGGATTTGGATTTCAACACTATGCTAAGGTCCTCAAAATGTTTTACTCTTTTACTGGCCTATAACTCAGAGCAAACTGCTGCTTAGTTCTTTACTCTCAGCTCTTAAGCTTCTAAGTGTAGTTACTTCAGACCACAACGAGTTTCTTGTGGCAACAGGTACTCCAGAAAAAGACACCTTAATTAAGTTCTTGTGTATAAACTGCAGAGACTGAAGCATTGGTGTATTCAGTTAAGCAGGTTCATGCTTAGGAGTGAGATGACAGTATTCATGAAAAAGGGGTCTCAGAAGCATAAGATGTATTCTTGGTTACCTTTTCATCTATACTGATTTATTTTCTGGTTTTTATTTGTCCATTTGTTTATACTAATGTATTCTTGCCATGAGAAAAAAAAAACCCAAACAATAAAAAACCCAAAAAACTCCCTTCTTTGCTGTGACTCATTGATGGTATAAGTACTGTAACACAAGCAGATCATTTCAGGACCCTTTCTTTAATGATTGGACAATCCACATAATATCCAATATTAAAGCTTCTTCTTTACAAGAGTCTTTCCATTCCTATAAATAGGAATGGAAATCAATTGTTTGAAATGAACTCAAACAATAGTTAAAAGAACTTTGAAATAGGACTACCTGAAAGGTTTCTCTTATGAAATGTCAGGAGGTTTGCCCATCCTCTTATGACATCACAGTTCCAAAATCAATGCCTTGTCCAGTTTGGGCTGTAGGAGTCTAGACTTACTTTTCAAGATTATATAGATATTTTAAGCCAGAATTTTACAAAAAGAGTCACTCTCACCTTACTCAATGACATCTGTCTGAAAAATCACTAGATTATCTGTGTTTTCATTCCTCCACCCCTTCCCTGTGGGAGTCCCGGGTCAAAGATTTATGTACATATTTAGGACTAGAATAATCATGTCCAACACCGGATACACAACTTAGCTCTCTCCCTGCCACCTCACTTGACAATGACTTTTGCTTTCTTACTAGAAATATGTTGTGCAGTGATAGCAACAAAATGGATGAACAGTGTGCTGAGACCACCTGCAACTACCTCAGTGATGGCTGTGAAATAAAACACCCTGAACACGCATTCAGAGGTGTCAAAGCAAGGAGACACCACCATGGGTTCTGGCGTTTTCTGGCGTGTTTTTGTTGCTGCTTGCCCAGCATGCCCTTCAGTCCTCCTCCTCCTAAAGCCCACAGAGCCTTGAAGTGCTTCCTTAAAAGTGCTGCTGTATTCAAGCTGAGAGACCAGAAACACCTTCTAAGAATATGACTGCGATTGTCTGTCAGCTCCTGCACTCATAACACGAACAAAGAGACTCACAGACAGACAGAGAGACAGACCAAATTTGACTGCTAGGTTATGGACTTGAGATGCGAAATTAAAAATGAGTGACAATCCAGGGTGAATTTTCTCAGTTGTCATTTGTGTAAGAAGGAATTTCTGTTAGATTTTTTTATAATTTAACTGTTTAACTTCAATTGAAGTTAGATAGCTTGGCTGTTATTTGTTTCTGAGGTAAATAAAATTGAGGAAAAGCATCTGACACAGCTCAATTAATTTATTGATTAAGACCATAAGAGACCATAACCAATGAACAACTTAAATATCTTACCAACAATTTGTGTATCATGGTTCTGAACCAGTTAAAAAGGAGGCCAGCTCAGCATGACTTTTCAAGCTGCCTTCATACTCTATTTCTTTAAAACATATAGTTTTATAGAATTTAATAACCCCCCATCTGCTTATCTTTAGAGCAAATGTACCAAAAAATATCAACGTGTACCAGACACACAAATTATTATTACTGGCATCCATTTAACAATTTTGAAAACAGAAACATAAAAGCAACAGAAAACCATCTAAGCCTAGTACAAGGAAGAAAGGCTTCATATTTATATAACAGAACCAAAGGCTATATGAAGTTTAATAAGTCTCTTGATGTGAGTTTTGGAAGTCCAGTTCAGAGCTTAATATGTCACAGAAAGTACCTCCATACAGACATTTTAAAATATCTCCTTGAAAATATGTTATTGGTTAAAATAAACTAGGTTATAAAGATGTAGAATTAGTTAAGAGATCATTCTCTAATTCTCTTCATTTTTGTTTTTTTTCCCCCATGCCTCAATTAATTAGGGATCATGACGAAACATGGAGCTTACAACATTTTTTGTATGTGCAGCACACCACAAATCACCTACAACTTTTTAATTGATGGCCATGATAGCTGTGATTTCCAGACAGTGTTCTGTGCAAACTCTGATATGTCAAAAACTGTGTAGTGCCTAGCAGTGCAGAAAAAGTAGTATATTCTGTTCTGTCTTGATGAAGTTCATAAGGTTTCAATCCTTATGTTGTAGCCTTCATTCCACTGGAGCTGGTAACATTATAGCCCAGTAAAGGAGCAAGTCAGCTGATAATATTGACATTTCCTCGAACAGGTATGAGAGAACTCAAGTTGAATATTGAAGGTGTGGTAGTTTTGTCGGTGGTTTTCAAAGCCTTCTCTTAATGGGAGGCAACATCTCTCTCTGCAGAATTGTCCCTTATACATTTTGAAAAGCACATCTGGTTCTAGGTGTCTCCGAAGAAGAAAGTGATAAAGTATTTTTTTCTCAATGGGTTACCGCTTTATTCCCATTATGATGAATGCAAGATTTCAGTAATTCTCAATTTCCTCTTCTATCTTCTTACTGTTCTAGAAAACTGTTGTTTGTCCCTTCATAAAAACAAATATGTGCTACTTACTGCTACCATTACAAGGAGAGTTAGTATTATTTTACAATGTGATTTTAAAAGATCCCATTTCTGCTCTGGATAAAAAACATAAGGATTATTTTGCTAGATTAAAAAAAAGCTTTGGGTTTCACTCTAATTCTAAATTGAGATGAAAGAGAAGGAAGGAAGAAAGAAATTATGGAGGAAGAAAGAAGGGCAAGGAAGGAAAACGGGATGATTGAACGGAGCATGGAGACAGGGATGTGAAAAAAGAAAGGAGGGAGGGAGGGAGGGAAGAAGGGAGGAAAGGAGAGAGGCAGGCAGAAGGAAGGAGGGAAGGAAGGAAGGAAGGAAGGAAGGAAGGAAGGAAGGAAGGAAGGAAGGAAGGGAGGGAGGGAGGGAGGGAGGGAAGAAGGAAGGAAGAAGTTAATCCATGTGCTTGTGTAACCTTACAAAATCTAGCCTTGTCTTACTGAAAAAGAAAGAAACAAAACATCAAGCTAACACTCCTAATTCCCCAAAGAAACCTCAGTGTTCCACAGACAGAACCCCCAAATCCAGTTTCCATAAATCCTTTGTGATGGCCAGTATATCAAGGATAAAAACCCAAGTTTACTAACAAGCAGGTTCCTCTATTCCAATTTAAAATATTTCAAGTGAGAGTGTTCTAGGCATGATCTTAACATGCAAGGCACACACAAAGTTGACAAAGGAAATTATTGAAGACAATGTCCCACTGTAATTAAAACAGTGGAAAGGCAGAACGTAGAAACTCTCCCACCCACCATTCACCCTTCCCATCCTAATGCAAGTAGAAATACATGCTTTGTAGACCACAAATACCCAGGCTGATTAATTACATGGCTATGCAATATTACTCATGCATTCCTCCTGAAATGTCAAAAGGATTAGGAGTGCCACATCTTTCCTCCCCAACTCTAATCTAAAGGAGCCCTGCTGAAATGAAAACAGTGCAATTACTTTCGTACACTGTCAATTTTACAATAGGGGGAAAAAAGAGCTTTACTAACAGCAAATAATTATACCACCACTTAATGATTGATTTAACATAGAAAACCCATCTAATTCCTTTTGTCATTACAATCTAGAGTACTAACACTCTAACAATGCTGCCTTAGTGGTTCGGCATTACATTAGCATTAAGAATAATGTTAATATAAAACATGGCTTAACTTTTTATATTGTTAATCTTCATCAATGCACTATACTCCTGGTGTATTACGAGGCCTATTAGCGTAGCAAACGTTTGGGATGATACAATCCAGTCTAGCAGCATCATTTCAAGAAAGGGACTACTGCAGCATTTCATTAATTTCAAAAATTAGCCTCCTACATGGCACACAGAGTAAGGGGTCATATACTTTCCATTTTGCTGCAAACAGTAGCTGATGAGCAGATGAGCTGAAGAAGTAATACTGCAGAACACAATTACCTGTTTTCAAGCCATGCCCACCTTTAAACTGGTCTCATTCAGATAATTGCTGCCCCATCTTGAGGCTTTGAGACGGGGATGGACCGTTTCTGTTATTATTTATAGGATCAGTAATGCATTGGGATGGGAAGGTCTTTTAAAAGAATATAGGAGGGCCTTATTTTATGCTACAGAACTTTGGAATGGTTGTTTATTTCTATTTAAATACACAGCACTGTAATAGTAGCTGTATGAACTCAGTAAGAAGCAGTACTAGTCTTGTAGCTCTAATCATACAAATAAAATAGAGGCCTGGTATGAACAAAAAAGGAATAGGAGCATTCTTGCCTTAATATTGCAGATTTCAATGTAATTCAAGTGCTCAATTAATTCTGTAGGCAGCAAACTTTTCAGAACTACTGAATTGCTTCTGAACAAAAATAAATCTGAAAAGGTCATGGATCTTTTGTGAGTTCCCGGTTTGGGCCAGAACAGGTTAATATAAGAATGTCTTATAAAATAAGGACATATTCAATGTCTGGTTTAGCAGAAGGAACAGGTAGAGCTAGTCATGTATTTATCTGATTTCGAAATTCAGGAAACTTGATTGTCTTGCCAATTCACATATTTGATGTAGTGCCAGTGAGGTTTTTAGCTTTCCATTCATCTCTAATAAGAATGAAATGAACATAACAAGCATTGCAATAGAGTGAAAGAACTGCAGTATGAAATTCTACCCTTGAACATCCCATCAGAGAAGGCTGTAAATTCTGCACTTTCCATTTCTCGGTTGGAAAACACGTGGACTAAGAATGAAAGTGTGAAATCATTAGAGTTTATATCTCAGCCTGGCTGTAAGCTTTGGCCTATTTCTTTAGAAGTGTCACTACTTCCTGTTTAACATATCGACCTGCCTATTTGGCATTTGACAGCAGTATTGAATTTTTGCTGAATTTTATGCTTCAGGAAGGACATAAAGTAACAGGTTTTCCCTTGGGCTCCCCCCTCCATAGCCTCAAATTTACTATGAACTTCAGAAACACTTTGTAATCTCATGTAAATATGTTATTTCCTCTTTTCTGTTGGAAGCAGCCCTTTTTTTTGCATGAGAGGCGGTGGGGGCTAAGGGTTCCCTTGTCTCTAGAGAAGTTGCTTTGAAACAATCCAAAACTGAGTAAATAAATGTCCCTTTCGCCCTTTCTCCCCACATTTTATTGGCTGGTTTGGGTGGATCTCAGCACAGAAAATTGTCTTTGATGATCTCTCTATGTGCTTTCTTGGTATTTTGTTCCTCCTTTATACTTCCACAAAGCCCAGGCTCTAGGCTGGAACTGCATATTCCATTTTGTGACAAAGGGTCTGAAAGGTAAACATTTCAACACCAAAACAGCAGAGATACACTTTTTTTTTTTTTTTTGTAGATTCAAAGCCAAACTTCAAAAAGCCTTTTGGGTCCCAATTCCCAGTAGAGAGTGAGTTAGAGATGAAATGAAGATGTTCTCCCAAAACGAATGTCGTGACACTTAGCACTACAATAATGAAGTATTGTGGAATTCACAGTGATCATATTTCCATCTGAATACTGTGTGGAGCTAAGAGGAAAACATAGACCTACAGGATTCTTAACAGTCACCAAAACAAGCCACAATCAATTAGCAAGACAAATCTGAGGAAAAAAAACCCAAAACCTGACTTGTAGTTATACTAAAATTCAGGTGTGCAGAGCTTTGCTGCTGTAACACAGAGTCTCAGCATTTTCTCCTCACTTCTGGGGCACGAGAGTGTGGTGGGTTCTTTGAAACACGCCCAGAAGAGGAAGATTTAAGAGATGGACTGTTGAAGAGAGTGTGTGTGTGTCTGTGTGTGTTGAAGGGACATAGAAATGTCTTCGATATGCCCAGGGATCACTAGGGAGAAAAAAGTGCTACGCACTGAAATGAACCATAATTCTGATTCTCCTCACTGGCCGTGTGACAGAGAAGGTTGTTGAGAGAAGATGTGTCTTAAAGGCTTCTTCGGAGTCTCAAAAGAGCATTGTTTATAGGCTACGGATCCAATTCTTCCCCCTCCTCCTACCCTGCTCCGCAGCTTTTAGATGTAGTAATTCTAGGTTCCACTTCACAGGAGACAATTAGATTTACCAATATTTAATTTTAAAGCACAGAGTGTTCATGACTGCAATAACTTCAGTGAAGGGACGGGGACACCCAGAGCTCATAATTCAACTAGAACTTAACATTCTAAAACTTTCCTGTTGCTGAGCCCATTCTTTCCAACCTTTCATTTTTCCTCTTTGTCACTTTGCTCTGCCAGCGTTCAGCATTACTATTTTTTTCAATCACTCTTAGATTTTCATCCACCATAGTATGAATGCCTTTAAAGTTTTCTTTCCTTTTTTCTTTTCTTGCCTAATAGATCATGAGTTGTGAATAAAACTTATCTCTTCCTTTTTTGTTCTTCCTTTTTTTTTCCCCCCCTCTTTTTTCAAAACTTCTGCTTTGCATAGATTTATCAGAGGGGAAAAAGTGTGATGAAGTTCTTTACTACTGATTGGGAATAACTGAAAAGAACACGATTACAAGAGGAGGAATGAGGTAGTACATCAAATCAGTTACTTAGCTCAGGTGCAGAAAATTATAATCATTCAAACAGAGGAAATCCCACCTCACAAAATATATCTGCCTTCTAAGGAATAAGTAATGCCCACCAATTATTGCACTTTTGCCCATTTCCACTATTCTTGGGGGCACATTAAGACTTTTTTTAAAATTTGTTGGTACATTAAAGCGTTCCTTTAACCATCTTTAACTTCATCACCAAGTTCTTAACAGAAATATATCCTTTGGCCAAAATAGACTTCCTAAAGTTATGGAGAAAATCTGAATTACATAACTGATTAGTTTGATAATAATATTTTATTTTAAACTGCAGTTGTGGATCCTTCTGGAGTCTCTTTATCAGAACAAAAGTAATATGAACTATCCTGCTGCAACTTCATTTTTCCTCTTGAATGTTCTGTTAGATACAGAGTCAAGAGTGGAGATTCACTGATCCACGGAAGTGGACATGAATATGATTAAATGCGATTCAGGGATCAAAGAAGCTCGTAATAAAAGGTTAGAGTATGGGACAGCCACAGCAGGAGGAGACAGAAACCAAGCAAGTACATGGAGGGCAGAACACTGAAAATGTATCTTCAGATAGAAATCCTAAGCACAGACAAGGACAACCGGAAAATTATTTCATCTCATAAAGCACTCAAGATGGGCCAGTTGTTAACTCTCTGCATTACTCAGGCCATTGAGGTGCTATTTAATGACAGATCTGAGCCAATTTCACAACTTACAACCACCAAAGGGGATCACATTGCATTTCCTTCTCCTTCCATACAGTGTTTCTCTGGGTGGTATCAGATGTACTGTTTCTGACCATTTGATTAGCCAGTTAAATTTCTCATTTTGGAATTGTTATTGATGGTTGGGTAATTTTGTGCAGAATTAGTGGTCTAAACTTGCTTATCGAATAGTTAGTTAGGTGAGCACTATGGATGACACAAGGAGAATGAAAGGAACGGGGTGATAGAAAGGGGAATGTAAAGCAGAAGAAAGTAATTTTTGAAACACTGGGTGAGGCTGTCTCAGTTGGTATTATCTAAGCATAGCTTTAAAAGCCAGGGAGTTGACCACAGTCATCTCAAAGTCTGGTAGTCCAGGTAGAACCTGCCAAAATGTAAGAATAACCTGCTGGCTCTCGCTCAGAATGCAACTCTTGCGGAACTTACTGATTTTATTTCCATTCAGATTTGAAAATGTGGACTACTTCCATCTTTATTATCTGGTCCAGTAGGCCAGATAATCTTGATGAAATTCACCCTTTTAAGTCACATATTAATCAAATGGGAGACTACTCAGGTGACCCATATTAGCTTTATTAGACTGGTCCTTTCACAGACTTAATAGACAAAGTCAAGCATCAAGAACAGCATAATTCCTCACAAGGTCCAACCCTATCCAAAGGGAAGTCATGAAGTACAATGCAATGACTCCATTCATTTCCGAAATCTTTATGAACAGATTCACCAGGGAGCTAAAGATCGCTCCATAAAATGAGCATATTCCTATGCCTTCCAGCATGGTCCCAGCTGTTCGGAGTCTCTCCCGCTGACACCAGGACTTCATCAATCTTTGATCTCATCTCCAGCTGCCTGTTTTAGGATCTCATCCTAAAGAACAAGCACAATGCTAAAACATTTCCTCTACTACTGCTGTAAGAGATGGTAAAGAAGAAAATATATAGGAGTCAGCTACACCTGACAGAGTCCAAGTTCCTCACCACCAAGCAGGTTTTAGATCACAAGCTACTCCGAATTTTATTTAAACTCTCTGTCTTTAAGACACTGTTTTCCATGTATGAGGCCGCCAATTTTTAGTGAAGTTAGTATTATGTCCATAAAATATAAACTAGGACTCCACAGGTCCATCCACACCAGTAAATTAAATGATCTCCAAGAGTGGTCTTTGTCATTGCAGCTGTTGTTTTAAATTCTGCTTGGGGAGAAATGCATGAGACAATGACAGTTGACCTCAGGCAATGTCCTGCAAGGATGAGTCCAGCTCTTTGGAAGTACAGATGATGTTTTTCCAGTGTCCAGGCATATCCTTTAATTTACTGGTGTGAGCAGAGAGGACAGTATTCACCAGGCTTACCAGTAGATGGGAGGAACAGCTATAATGACTAAGTCGTGTTCAATTATCCTCCCAAAGGTACTTAAAATTCTCAGGTATAGACTTACTTTTAAATTAGCTCTTTATAATAGCCAGAGTAACTAATCTTCTCTTCATAGTAGTTTCCTAATAGAAATGGCAAAACCTCTGGTAGGGAAACTGAAAAAGGGCTTCAGAAACTAGTACTTTCACAAAGCAATAAATCAGTCTCAGTTCTAAAGACAAATATACAAAAAGCAATGATTAAATAAGTTCTCAAATGTTTTAAGTCTTAAATAATGTTTGTAAGGGCACTAATGAAAGGTGGTACAAACACAAATTATTATTATTATTATTGTCACTGCTATTAATATTGATATTAATAATAATATTAATAGTAATAATATTAATAATATTATTATTCAGTAACACTACAGCTCTACCACATCATCAAGAAAGAGCATCAAAAGTTTGAATAAGCTTTGATGAAAATTACTCATAATTCTCTGACAAAGTTGATGCAGTGATGTGTTACTAAAGCTGTATGATTTCTCCCAGGTTTTTTTAACGCTCATTATTAATTAATTTTTCTTCTTTAAAGAAGATGAGGTCTTCTTTGCGTAAAAATGAACCATGGACAATTTCCAACGTAATGAATAAGTCTTTTTCTTAGCATGCTTCAATAAATAACCTGGGCTACGATATTGAAAAGAGACTTGATCAGAAAGGAACTTCGGTGACTGTGGTTAGTTAATTTCTTATGTGATTTTGAGTTAGTTATTTGTTGGGGAGGAAGAGAATTTCGTACAATTTCTGGGTAAAACTAGGGGCCAAAAAATGCCCTGGGGTCAAAGGAATAAAATGTTTAACCTCAGGACTTACTAGTGCAGCAGTTTTGCAGAAGTAAGGCTCTGTACTCATGTTTTCTGTTTTGGCAAGCACATTAGCCCCAGAAAGCATTCATCTTTGACAACTTAAAGAAGCAAAAGGAAAAATTTGGAATGATGAAAATAGAATACCTCTCTCACCCCTGAAATAAGTGTATTGCATGTGAATCTGTCTGTGGTGCAATTCTTAACAAATTAAATGAGAACAGCTGTGGTTTTCAGTTGTCCTCTTTAGTCAAATAGAGAAATAAATTAACAAATATATATATATATATATATATATATGGTGTCAGCTTTCACCAGATGATTTTGGAAAACATGAAAAAGTGAGAAAGTTCTCTGTCAAAAATTCATCAGTGCTTGGAATAACAACAACAAAATACAGAATCTAGGGCAATTTTTTAAATCCAGCATAGAAAAGCTGGGACAGTTTCACAAAAATTGTTCTATCCCACAGCACAAACTTCTTGCTTTTATCACTTCTGACTCCAAAAGCTTTTCCTGCTAGTCAAGTGCACCTAAAGGACTTGATGGACTAAATGTGTCCTGATATTCAGGAATACCTGGTGATATTGACAAATGCTCATTGTAGTCCAGAATGAGGGAGAACCACCCAACTCATTTTCATCTATGACCTACTGGTATAGTAAGCAGTAATTTGAATGAAGGTCTTGGAAATACAGGAGCTTGCTCATTACTTTCTGTTCTCTGTCACATCTATTCTGTGACCTACTGCCTCTGTTCCTCTGTTTTACTCTCCGACCAGCTGCTGTTAACCATTATACTTTTTTCTCTTTACCACTTTTTTTGCTGGGAGCTATAATAGGCAGCTATTCTGAACTCTGTATGATCTAAGGAAGGCTTGGGAAAGAGAGAGAGACACACACGTACGGGACTAGTGTTGAGGGAGATTACAGAGTGGAAAATAAAGTAATATCTGCGTTCCTTGGTATGCTTTAAATTTGATTTGATGCAGAATTATCAAGCAAAGTTATCTGACCTGTGTTATGCAGGAGGAGTTACACAAGGTCCCATTTGGACTTAAAATCTATGAATCTATAACAGCAATGGAAAGTACATGTAAGGTCACCTTCCCAGATTCACAGTACGCTTCAGTCGAGAATGTCTTATCTGACTATCCATGCAACAAAAAAGAGGGTTATAACCAACAATCTCAAAAATACCTTAGTATATTTTAAAGGCAAACAAGGTCATTTGCAATGGTTCATCAATTTTCAGAAAGCATTTGAGATTTTCACTTTGGGTTTTCTGCTGTGATTTTTTTTTTTTTTTTTTTTTTTTAAATTGCAGATTGAAAAGTGGATGGAGAGGGATGACTTTTAAAATCTGCTGGGAAAGACAACATTTAGTTTCTAGGTAAGGGGTCTTGTCAAGAAGTGTCCTAACAAACTTCTGCTTTTTCTGTGCCCAGAGAACATCAGTACATAGAGACAATTGCCAAAGCACCATTCCCTTGCTTTTACTCCCCTGCTTAGCAATAACTGTAATTTATTTGGAAGAGCACAAAGAATGGCTAGACAGAGCAATGTGTCCTTCAGATGTAACCTTAGTAAATACTTAATTCTTACCATTTGTTGACCAAAGCAGAGTGGGTCAAATGCCCTTGTCTGGTCTATGATAGCAGAAAAAAAATTGTGTAAACAGGTTCTAGTGGTGTGAACCATTATGAATTGGGACAGAGCAGCCTGAGGTCTCTGGATGAAAGAGGAAAGGGTTTCTGGAGGCAGCATGAGGAAGAACTGCAGTGCAGGGAGGTAAATGGAGAAGAATTATGTCTTTCATTTCCTGACTCCTGAACATGAAGCGTAGGTGAGAGAACAGGATGGAGAGAGCCCTCATCCGACATGGGATTTATTTTTGCCTTCCCCTAGGACAGTCTCTCTGAGGCAGGTAGGTCTCCAGGACTGAGTGTACTTTCCACATAGAGTCACATCTCTTTTTTAATTTCCAATCCCACTCTACCTCCACTTCAGCCCCTGTTTCCTGCTAATGCATGGCAGTGCAATGCTTTTGATGAAAAGGAGGGTAAATGAAGGGCAGATCTGGAAACCTCAAGTCCGTTTTCTCATGTTCTCCCTGCCAACAGACAGTGATAATGCTGTCTCTGTTATCTGTCCTCCAGCAATAGGATATATGTGTTTGCAGAAAGCAGTGTGCTAGGGTTAGGCACCTCGTTCAGATAAGATATCCTGTGTATCTTCATCAGGAAGTGAATTGAAGAAACTCTACTGCTAACCACAGAGTTTAAATGAATCTCAAAGAGACAACTACACTGATCCATATTTTTCCCCAGAACACCCTCCCCACACACGCACTACTTTGTTTCAAGGGTTCACTGAACAGTGAGGCATCTAGCTCTGCTGTCTAAAAAACCCCAAACTAATAACCAAACAAAACTTTAAAAGCCAACAAACCAACCAAAACAGAAACAAACCATACAAACACAAAGTGGGGACAGTTTATAGTCCAGTGTCCAGAGACAGTGAAAACATGACTTAGTCCACTTCAGCTAGCCAGGGACCATAGCTAACTCCCTGACATGGGTCACTAAGTCAGTAAAAGAATATTCTTTATCTCCGTCTCTGTTTGTCTTGTTCAAGGCCATGAGCGTTGTGCCTTTATCAATCTGCCTTTCTCACTTACCTGCTTTGCTGGCAGTTAAAGTCACCTGTTCTGTTTCGCAACATAAAAGATAGTTCCTGGCATGAATGGGAAATAATGTTCCATAGTGGGGTGATGTACTATAGGTATGTATTTTGGAACTCTGTGGTATAACATAGTATTCCTAGTATATATCTTTAAACCTGGACTTTAGCTAGACCGTCAGTGACCCAAACACAGCAGAATGCATGATTATCCCATATTAATGTCCTTTAATCCTCCCTTTTCTTTTTTTTTTTTTTTTTAACCTCTCTCAAGAAAGCCACTTAATGAGGACAGAAAGTCAATAATTAAGATAGGGATTGTGTGGGCCTGGAAAACATAATTTGTAATCAAAACGATGATGTATCCAGGGTACAGAACAGGAGAAAATATCAAAGGTCTCCTCAGGCAAGCCGCCTGGAATCCTGCCGCCTCTGATGGCCTGGAAACATGTCAGGAATGCTGCTGATTATGTGCAGTTATGGAAACAGCCTGTTCCCCTCTCTTGTTGCTCAAAAAGAAGAACCTATTGTCTTATCTCCTTAAGCAGGACCTTAGTTTGGAAAGACCTTAAGATTAAACATAAGTGGGCTGATGACTTTGGAGTTAGATTCCTGATCCACACTTTCAAACCTGCGTTCTCAATGCATGACTTATGCTGCAATCAGAAATGTTTTTCTAATGGTAACCAAGGAAATTCAAAGGTAACTTATTTCACCAACCTCAAAAAACCACTGCATCCGGCAAAAAAGGAACACGAGATGATCATACATGGGGACATGACGTGTTTTCAGTATCTTTTTAATGGGCTGTAATGACTGCGAAGTCTTTTTATTTCAATGATTAAATTCATTTATATGAAGGAAGAAAATCGAAATCTAGAAGAGGAGTCAGGACATGGAAATGCAAACTGTGATTTTGTACTGGGATAAAAAAGGAACTTCTCCACAAACGAAGCAGTTATTTCTGAGGTCAAAAGTTCCCTACACCAGAATTCTCCAGAGCAATACCCTGTCTCCAAAAGAGAGCAGTAGAAGACATTTAGTGAGATAATAAGATGGACGAAACAACTACAGAGTGATTTCTGGCTGATACACTCTCCCAGCTCCTGGCACTTCATGATGCTGGCACTTCCTGAAGGGAAACTATCATCCATTCCACAGTACTTAATAACCTCTCATGGACCAGTTCCTTCTGGACGTTTACACTGCCTTTGTTAATCCTTTTGAATCCTCAGAAACATCCTGTGGTGATGAGAAACTCCGTTTAATTGTCTGTTGCATGAAAATTGCCTTCATATGTTTCAAACCTTTTTGTCCAAGAATCTCTTGGATACACTCTGATTTCTGTGGTTTAAGGAGTAATCATAGAGTGCTTTCTTTCCCTTTTCATCCTGTGCCTGACTTTACAGGCCTCTGTGAGATACCTGACACCATAACCATTTTCTCAAGCTTCAGTGTTTGACTGTTGATCCCTTCCCTGCACAACATCCACACTCAAACACAGATCATCATTTGTCACCTTTTCCTAAATTTCTTTTCCTTCATCTGATATATTACCCTTTAGAAGCCACGAGAACTGCAAGGAATATTTAAAATAGGTCTGTACCTTATGCTCTTCCCAAGACAACTGCCTTACACCTCTGTCACCCTGGTTTCACACAGGAGCTCCTAAATCCATGGATATATACTGTTACAGAAGACTGGAATTTAAACACCCTCATTCTCCATCTATGGGCCCGGAGTCCGCTTATTATTCATTTGCAAGGGGATGTTTTGGCCCTGTGAGCAGTGGAACAAACCCTCAAGATAAGTAATGTCTGAGGCAGCTGCTTGAGTGGATCCATCATTATCACTCGAATACGCTCTGTGGATAAACAGAGGCCTTCAGTCCCTGGGGCTGCTAATCTGACACCTTTCATGGAGCACTAAAAGAATTCACTTAAAATTAAAAACAATGCACAGCTGTTTCAATGGATAAGTCATGCCATTTGCATGAGGATAATGGATAATCAATATACAATGGTGACACAAATTAAATGTGGATTAAATAGTCATTGTTCCACAGCTATGCTCTATGTGATTTTCACAGATACCGTGTGATAGTCCTGTATTTTTTATTATTGCTTCGAGAAAAATGCATTTTCTTCTCCTGGAAGATGCTGCTTCTTTATCAGTCACACTGGTACAAAATAAACAAATGAAAGTGCTAATATTCCCTGTTTATCTACCACATCAGAGTTCACTTTTTGAAGAGTGATAGCGATTACAGAGGAGAACTATTTCTTTTTATTGCAGTCCTCAGATATTCTTGGTGCAAGAGATTCTGGGAATGGGCCAAAAATGGTAGGGCATGGTGAACTTAACTAATTTTAAAATTCTAAAAGTTTTCTTATTTTTTATGCACATTTTCTGTAGTTGATATGGAGATATAGACTCTTACCCTAAGAATAGGACATAAGGCAGACAGGATGAATCATTCCCTGGAGATGTCTGTCTCCCTCCACTCAGTACTGAGGGAGCCAAGGCAAACTGCTTAGTTTAGGTGTCCAAATTCTTGGTGGCTATAATTGTATGAAATGAATCTTATTCCTATTTGTTTTTTAAGAGTTGTCTAGAAATATTCAGATTTTTATAGTTATTCCTGTTTTCAGTTTACTCATACAATGATATTTCCATGTTGTTAATTTATTTAAAATCACATTTAGCCAACATTAGGATGCACAGTTACTTCCAGTGTAGAAGAGTAATCTCTTTGAGGCAGAAATTATAGACTCATGAAATCTTAAGCTTGGCTCATTCTTCTCTTTAAGTTCCATTTGGAATTTAGGCACTGGACTCCTACAATCTCCTTTGAAAGAATTATATTGTGATATCCAAAATTTCACCCAAGCCTCAGTGGCAGGCAACATCTGAAAGAGGCAGCTGGAGGAAGTTATGCACAGGACCAAAGGTGGTATTTAGACTCTGAATATAGCTCTTAATCATTTCAGATAAGTCAACCAAAACCCATAATTAATAACAAAAAGTAATAATGAACTTCTGTCTAACATACACTACTTAACTAACCTCAATTCAAATCACTGACCTAGAAGTATTAAACTCCCTTTCCTATTACTAATCAGATGAAAGTGCTCGTAGAAATGACTTTTTTTTCATTTATTTCGCTGAGACAAATTAGGTTCTTTTCAGTCTGTGTGATATTTTTTCACAGACAGAGATGATGGCAGAAACCCTCCACCACTTCTTTTTATTTGTCAAAACTTGTGTTCAGAGACAGAAAGGTGAAGAGTGTTAAAAATCAGAATTATTCTAGTCATAGTTATAATCTTAAGAACTTTTCATCCATGCAGTAAAATTCTTGATATTGGAAAAGAAAATACTGTAATGTCCCATTTTGTGTAAACCTGTCATTTGCCTTTCAAAATGGAATATTTCTGGTGAAGGAAAATGAGCAATGTTGCTTTTTTTTTTTGGCGGTAGCTCTATGAACTTAGGGCTTGTCCTTCATCCAGGTTGAAAAACATTCCACTCATCTTTGCTACACCTGAGCACTTAAACATCAGCATTTGCAACAAAAAGGCAGCCAGAGACTGAGACAAATCTCAGACAGATTAGACATTAGATTTTAGAAACTACTTCGTTTTGTATAAATCTGCTTTTTTTTGGTAGAGTCAGTAATGAAATTTGCACTGATCTGGTGGGGAACAGAGGAAGACCTACTTTGTGTACTTCCAAATAGCTCACCTCAAGTCTTCCAAACACATCCTTACTTGGGTCTCCTGTTTGTCTGCTTGATCTGTACTGTAATGGGAAGGGTTTCACCTACACTGCTACCAGCCATCTGAGATGCTCACCATTCCCACGGAGTTTTGCTTTTGAGCTGGCTGCAAACTGACATTGCCTTTTTGTAATATATTTATCTGGGTGTTTGGTGGCAGGGGTGGAGAGAAATGCCAGTTATGTAAGTGTGAAAACCTGTTTTACAAGTGAAAATAATGTCTACAATCTGGAAGATTTTAATGAGTCAGACGTTAGGACACACATTTAAACCCATTTAAACCTGATATATCTCAATCCAGCAAACGCTTGCACATGCATGTAATCCTCTGGTAATCAGTGAAGAAATGTTCACATGACTTAAACTTTTCACGGGTGTGAGGCTTTGCGTGACTGCTCCCTCAAGTGGGAATATTAAAATTTCTAAAAGGGAAGTAGTAAGTGGAGGTTCTTATCGAGGGTCCCTTACTAACAGCTGTAAAACAAGTTGTATGAAACAACTTGCACAGCACACACCACCAGTTGAGCAAAACTACACTGTGGTAAATTATTAGTGGCCAAATAGCCAGCATTTATGCCAAACATCAGTTAGAACTTCAGCTAGATTGGAAAATCAGAGTTCAAATCAATGCCCATCTATTAATATATGGCTTAAAACCAAACCAACCAAACAAAACAAAACAACAAAAAAAAACCCCAAAATTTCAATTTTATTTATTTTTAATGTGGTCTAGCTGTAGCAACAGATAATTAGAAATATTTAATGCAGGCAAACATCTGCAAGTTAAAATTTTTTAAAGCTTAAATCTTAGCATTTGGCAGCACAGAAATGATATGTTAGGCATGTTGCACTCTCTCTCAGTATGATAGCAACTAAAGTGGCTTAAAATTGGATTCATTTATAAAGCTGGACACCATTAATATCACCCCCTGCATGACAGTAATTCATTTCACTCTGGTTTGTCTGCACAGCAGTAGGGGCTCTGGTCCTTGTATTCAGATCACAGTCCTAATTAAGTATTCATTATAGAATACATATTTTTTCATTTTAGACAGAATATCAAACATTCATGCCTGGTATTAAACTTGTTTACCATTGGACTATTGTTTTATTAATAAACACTGCCATACATGTCAGCACTAACTTCAGGGTCAAAAAGAGAGCTGGGTTGAAACTCAACTCTTACATACAAATTTCTTGGGACCTTTTGGGAAAAAGCTGCAACTTTTACATTAGTACCAACCCCTGTGATTTCAGGGGTAGTGATAAAACTTTTCGAGTTTCTTTATTCTACTTTCTCTTTGAATGCATCTGAAATTTCATGGGGAAAATCCAATTAGAGGTTTCTGGTGTCAAAGAAACTTATATGGCAGATATTTGGATTTGGGGTGATTTTAGTGTTGAGCTCACAAACACAAAGATACATATATAATGAAGTTATTAATTATGCAAATCAAGCATTCTGAGGAAAATTTCTAGATTCTGAGTCAGGATAATAATTTCTGAGCACTGTGGAACAAGTGATAGAAGCCCATCCTGCTCAAATCAGCTTGCACTTGCAGAGTCACAGGTTACATCCATCTGCTCTTTCTCTGTTTTCCTCTCAGGCCAAAACTCACAAGTCTCTGTCTTGACAGCATACGTTTCAAATAGAAAAACATATTAGTGCTCTTCAGAAAAAAATAATACCACCCCCCCCCAAAAATAAACAAATCAATCAACCAAACCAACAACCAAAAACCAAACCAAATCAAACCCACGAAAACACCCAAACCAAACCAAAACATAAGAAAGCCCCATAGCAAAACCAAAACTAAACAAACAAAAAAAATAAACCTGCCAAAACCATAAACCGAACCCCAACACAACTTTGAATGGGATTTGTTGGTTTTTTTTCCCTGTACCTAAGAGAAGCTAATATAAAGAGAAAGTGGAAGATTCACAGGATGATACAAATCATGAGTGATACAAACCATGAGAAACAGCAATAATTTGAAGAAACTAAGGCAAGAGATTTATTAAATGTTTTTCTGGGAGAATTATTCTGAGAGTCCTGGAAGACCTGCAGTGGAAGTATTTTGAGATCTTCTGCTTGGATTATTTAAATCTTATTTGGGCGATTAGCAGTCCTGGATATGACACATTTCCAGGTGTTCAAAGGAAGATGATCTTGTCAAGGTCTCCCAGATATATTTAGGTTGGATGAACCCAAGAGGATGTTACTCAGTTCCCTGGAGTGACAACTAGAAAGCACATATATATTTACAGGTTCTTAATGTGACTTGATGAGTGAGGTCAGCAGTAGGTTGAAAAGTTAGAAAGAAAGGAAACTAATAGTAATAGAAATGTCTTTATATCACGTTGGGTGCAATACACAGAACATCATAGAATCAATGAGTCATAGAGCAGTTTGTGTTGCAAAGGACCTTAAACACTCCTTAGTTCCAACCCCCCTGCCATGGGCAGGGACACCTTCCACTAATCCAGGTTGGTCAAGGCTCCATCCAGCCTGGACTTGGACACTTGCAGGGATGGGACATCCACAGCTTCTCTGGGCAACCTGTGCCACTGCCTCACCACTTCCAATTAGGAGTTTCTTCCTAATATCTAATTTAAACCTAACCTCATTCAATATGAGGACATTCCCCTTTGTCCTGTCACTACATGTGTTTGTAAATAGTCCCTCTCTATCTTTCCTGTAAGCTCCCTTCAGGTACTGGAAAGCTGCAATTAGGTCACCCCAAAGCTTCTCTTTCCCAAGCTGAACAATCCCAATTCTCCCAGCCTTTCCTCATAGCAGAGGTGCTCCATCCCTCTGATCACCTTGGCAGCCTCCTCTGGACTCGCTCCAACAGCTCCATGTCCTTCCTGGGCTGGAACCCCAGAGCTGGATGCAGAGCTCCAGGTGGGTCTCACCAGAGCAGAGCAGAGGGGCAGAATCACCTCCCTGCCCTGCTGCCCACGGGGCTCTGGATGCAGCCCAGGACACGTTTGGCTTTCTGGGCTGTGAGTGCCCATGGCCAAGGCTTGTCCAGCCTCCCACCCACAGCACCCCCAAGTCCTTCTCGGCAGGGCTGCTCTGGATCTGTTCATGCCCAGCCTGGATTGACACTGGGTGTGCCGCCACCCAGGCTCATCACCTTGCACTTGATCCTGTTCAACCTCATGAGATTCCCATAGGCCTACTTCCCGAGCTTGTCCCAGTTCCTCTGGATGACATCCCATGATTCAGGAGTGTCGACTGCACCACTCAGCTCGGTGTCGTCTGCAAACTTGTGGAGGGTGCACTTGATCCCTTTGTCTGTCTCGTTAATTAAGATATTGAATAACACTGGTTCCAATCCCACTTGTCACTGATGTCCATCGGGACTGTGGGCCCTTCACCACAACCCTCTGGATGTGACCATCCAGCTAACTCCTTATCCACCTAACAGTGCACCAACCAAATCCATCTCTCTCCAACAGAGAGAAAAGGATGCTGTGGGACACCTTATCAAAGGCTATGTCGTTTGTCACAAAGTCCAGGGTGAGCAGGACACCAGTGTACAGATGGGTTCAAATTAAAGATGTAGAATCAATATAATAATGGTGCTGAGAGAATTCAAAATTTTGGTGAAAACACCAGAGCTAATTTTTTCTTTTCTCTTCTGTGGGGAAATGTGGTCCATGTATAGGGCAAGCTGCTACATTCTTCCCACAGTGAAGATTAGGGTATTGAACTCTTTGTTGATGGCAGGGACTTAACTTATTTTGTTTCTTGGTTTCCTCATGTGTAAAAGCGAATTATAATTTTGAATAATTCTGTGGTTCTCATTAGAACCGTAATTTTTTTTAATGTTCTTTTTTAACTTTTATTTATTTAATGACTCATTTATTTGAGAGTAAAAAAAAAAACAAAACTAGAAAAGCACATCAAAGAAGTCCAATTGTAGTGTAGTATTAATTATTCCAAATTGAACTCAAAGCTAGGAAATTTCTAACACAGTAAGGAGAAATGAAAATACCAAATATTTTCCTGTTTTTCAAGACAGAGTCACAAGACATTATACCCACCAGCTACAAATATCAGCAAAACAAGGTGGCACCTTACATTCTATAACCAAATAATATTTAAATCATATGTTTTTTCTTTCGAATTTATGCTTTTTCTGACTTACATGGGATTCAAACTTGCACATCCTTCATCCGCAGGGAAAAGCCCAGAAGCTGAGAACTGTGTATTTTAAAATTGGTTTCCTTCAATGTCAAGCTAAATAGACAGCTATTGTGTACTCAAGAAAGCACAATTATTATTCATAGTGCTTCAGGTAAGATATTTAGAAATATGATACTTACATCAATGCTTTTATTCTTGTTCTGGAAGAGGAAATATCTGCACAAAATTTTTAAAATCAAATATTTCTGAATTTTTTATTAAGTCCTTTTATGAAAGAAGCCAACAGTTTCTAATTTAGTTTACTAGAAGTACTGAAAATCTTTAAATGCCTTTCTAGAGTTCTTTGAATTACTTGGAAAAACATGAGGTTTCGGTAGGGTTTTTTGGGTTGGTTCATTTGGATGTTTTGTTGGGTTTTTTTAATTAGCCACTATTAATCTATTATGACTTCACATTTACTTCAACTTGAAAAATATGCTTTCTTGACTACTTTAATAGAAATAAAACAAACATACAAAGTGTATTCTACCGTAGTTGCCCACTATAGTCAGAAGAATTTGCCAGTTTATGATAATTAACATAAAAGTCCAGGTTATAAGTATATATATTTACACAGAATTTCATAATTTCCTAGCCTGACTTTGTCTGAATTGAAACAAGGCAACACATTTTTGAAACAAGGCAATATTGAATTGAATTGGATTGAATTGAATTGAATTGAATTGAAACAAGGCAATATTTCTGCCAGTAAAATGTTCAGGGGAGGACAACAGTTCCGCTTTTGTTGGGTTGAAATGTTTCCGTTTGTTTTGATATATTATATCCTAATGTGCACTACATAAACATTCAAAACAAAACACTTGAGAAATAAAAACCTGTTTTTGAAATTTCCGCAACAGGATGTTTCAAGGCCATTAAAATTTAGGTATTAATTCCAATTTTTAGAAAAAAAAAAATCAACAAAATAGGCATGATTCGAAGAAGTGTTTAGACCATGTCTTAACTGCATTATCTGGCAGAAAATCAGCACAAGTCAGTAGGAATATCTTCTAACTACTACTGCTCAGAAAGCATTTCTCAGTAGTAAGACCAAGCGTGGCAAAAGCAAACATGACCTGTATTATCTGCTCTCTGCTGTCAAGATCAGATGGAGTGAAGTCTTGTGACATTTTCAGAAGCAGCTGCCTGTGATCCAGGCATGAGTTGGGTGTGGAATGGATTGACCTTCTAGAAAGCATTTATTGGTGCTGGGGTTTTGTTCCTTAGAGATATATATATATATATATAGAGATATATATATATATATATACAGTCAGGTACCTATCCCACTCACTATGGAAACAGTTACAAATACCAAAATTCCGTATGGGGTCTGCAGAAAACAGGAAAAAAAACCCAATCCGATGAACCTACATTAAAAATGTACATTTTCAATTCAAAGGGTTCCTCAGATGAGGTGTTTCAGAGCTCTGGTTCTTCCTGGGACAGTCCTACTTGTGGAACTCAGTTTACAGACCGCCCTTAATCACCCAGTCGAGATCTGATCTTCTTGGACCAGAAGAGGAGCTCTTTTAAACAATGATAACTACATGTTTCCAGGTCCCTTGTCACTGGAAGAACACCCATGGGCAGCATTGTTTTCTCCAAGCTGCTTTTAATGTCTCTCCTCACTTTCCAGGTCTTTGTGGTGATGTGCCACAATCTCACTACTCTCTCCTAGATCAGGTTAGTGCTCAAGCACAGCATATGCCATTGAGATCCCCTGTGATAGTGGAAGGCCTCCTGCACAATGGCAGAAGAGAATTTTTTGTCCTTCATCTGTGCCTTTAAACACGGGAGTGAGAAGGAAATTTTCCAGGCTATTCATTTATAACAGGCAGAATGAGCTAGAAAAATGTCCTAGTTATTGCAAACCTGTGAGAAAAGGATGTGGTTTGAATATGACTGAATAAAAATGAGGGCACACAAACTCAGTGAAGAGAAGAGATGTTACAGTGCTTAACAATAATGGTTACAGTCTCATTTTCTGACAAACTGGAATAGAATATAATCACAATGTGAGCTCCATAATTAAAGCAAAGATAGCAGTGACATTTTTATTGTATATTTCAACTGCTGAGTAAGTTCCTTTTTTTCTATTTTACTTTTTTTTTTTTTAAACTCATAGAGAAACTATTCATTTTTGCAGGCAGGAACAACCCAGCTAGTGGAACTCTTAATTGCATGCAGCTCTGTGCCAAGAAAAACTCCAATCCACTGAGTCTGTTTTGTTAAGTAGCTATGGTGAAACTCCAAGGTTTGGTTTTGAAGTGTGAATGTTTAGTTACAAAAAAAATTGCATCTTTCAAATATATTCAGAAAACCAGTCTCTTGTTCTGATTGAGATCTGTCTCGGTTCAATTTTTAGCCAAAATAACTGAATTTTACCATCTTGCTGAAAAAAAGTTAAATGCTGAATTTCGATAAAGGTGGAATCCTAAAAGGAAAATTAATATGGAGAAATCTTTTAACCAGGAATCAAGTAAAGAATGACTAAAACTCATCCATCTCCTTTTAGAAGAAGAAAGATTCTCTGACTACCATATTTGTTTATTCCAGTAGTTATCCTTCTAAAAACCGAATTTATTCTCCTGCTCCACCATTATTTTGTATCCTGCCTTCAGCAGACATGAAAATATTTAGGTTTGTTTTGACAGAAACATTTTTTCAAACTTGGAGATTTTCAATATATTCTATGCATCACATTTCTGTACTACCAATCATAGCTCTTTTTCTTGCTTTTCTCAGTCCACTTTATCCACAGGGCTATTCATATAGCTGTCTCTCCCCTGTAGCCTTTCTATTTGAAATTAACAAGCTACTGTCATAAAAAAATCCTTTCTCTAAAATACCCACAAACATATACACAATAGACAACATCTATGAAAGTTACAACATCCTTCTGGTCTCAAATGAGGTCAGATATCCCAGATGAGAGCTGAGGAGGGAATGAAGAATGATAAACAAAGATAAATTAAACAAACTGCATGACTTTATATGGAAAAAATGTAGCAGAAGTAGAGAAAAGAAGCCTGGACTTCTAAATACCAAGCTCTTGTAAGAATGATTCATGTAAAATTTTCACTGACTGGTCACACATAATTGAAACTTCATGAAGAGATCTCCAGGTTTTCTAAGCTCTAGTGGATTGGAAATATCCCGAAAATACCTAAAATACCTTTTGTTCTGTTGTATTCTGCCCTTTCTTTCTGAAATCAGGAATGACCTGTACGTTAAAAAAGACAATGCATACAAATGAAGGTTGATATCGTCAGATCAATTGACAGTGAAGATAAATTAATGACCCTGCCAAGAAGTTTAACAAACTTTCTGAGTTTCCAGAGTAGCATCAGAGTTGGGGTGGTTTTTTTGTTTATTTGTTTGAGGTCCTTTTGTAGGAGATTTTTTTATTTGTTTTTTTCTGGTATTTCAGCATTAACATACTTGTTAATGTATCTCAACTGGTTTTTCCTTTCTTAAAACCCCTTGAAAAAAGTCCCAATAAAAGAATAAATCTGTCACATGAATTGATTTACTGCACAGCAAGCTCATGCTTTTAAAGATGTCTCTATTATAGGAAAATTAATTTCTCAAGCTACTTAACACACTTCTAGTAAAAGCTTTCCACCCCAGGGAGTGCAATGAGCAACAGTACCCGTGCAGGCACAGTAGAAAGTTTGTCAAGCTGTGCTTTGTTTACTATTTCCAGGGAACAACTTTATGTTGCAGCAGGAAAATAGAGACATAAACTTCTTAGAACTGTCCCAACTACAACTCTATTTTTTCTTTCTTCCAGGTTGCCCAAAGATAGACACCATGATGCAAGAGCAAATGCTCCCACCAATTTTGCTTTTCTCTTAAGTAAGTAAATAAGAATCTCCTAAATATTATGCACTCAGAGCACAAGAGTATGTTGACACCATGGCTGAATGATATGTTCCAAGTACTTAATGTCCTTACATTATATAACATCATATATATTTCAAAGTTAGGTCCTTTATCTTCTTGCCCAGACTCTGTCGGATGATCTCACAGGATGAACATTGTCACAGATTCATAGAATCACTGGCCAAAGTGAACTGGAAGTCAACTAGACCAGGATTCCAGGCAGGCTCCACTGGCATCACTAAGTCAGAGCAGAAGGGGGTGTGAATAGTCACAGCTGGAAAGATTCTGAGGGTGAAGACTCCATGGTATCCCTGGGCGATGTGTTCCAGTAATGCACCCCTGATCTGACAAGAAAGTTTTCCCGAATATCCAGTCTGAACATCCCAAACCACAAGCTTTTATCGTGTTTGCCACCTGCTGAAAAAAACTTCGGCCTTTTCATCTTTATTACTTCCCATGAAGCAGCTGTAAAGTGCAGTTAGGTCAGCTCTCACTTATGTCTTCACCAGAAAAGTTCTGAAACGGGGCAATAAATGGCAATTCAGAACCAACAACAATTACAATAAAAAGTTTAAAATATTTGTAGTAGAAAGAACTATCTCCCAAATATAAGCATGTCAGATCAATGATCTTCATGGAGTCATGCTGACTCCTGCTGACTTTTCTGTCTTCCAGCTGAGCGTAAACTGTCTCTTTTCCTCAAAGATATGACCAGAAATCTCAAGAGATCAAACCTCCTTTTCAAGCCAAGATGGAACCAGTTTAAATACAAACCATGGCAGCTTCAGAAACATTTTGTGTATGCGGCTTTTTCGTACAATTTAGTTTGTAACCAAGCTTTTGCCAGCCCAGGAGTTGACACTTTCTGGTTCCACAATTGAACGTTTGCCTTGAAAAGAGCATGGGTCCTTCAGTAGAATCATAGAATCACGGAACAGTCTGAGCTGGAAGACAGCCACAGGCATCACCAGGGAATGTTTGGTGTCCACGTGTGTGCGTTCAGGACCTTGCTACTAGAGGGAACCGACAGGCTTTAGATGCTGTTTAAATGTTTAAATCATAACTACCACATTGGTAGCCAGTGACATGCACATTGCTGCTCATCTAATCCTGCCCACTGCTCAGACCTGTACCACAGATTAATCAGAGCAGTTTTTTTCACAGTATTAGCAGTCAGGAGAAGTCTACTGTTGTTGGTTAGTGAGGACCTCATCTCCACAATGTCAACAACATGTTTTGTATAATGGTTTTAAAATATGGCCAGTGCCTTTTTGGTCTCTGCTAATCCCTATAAAATTAATAAAGTATGTTTCCACTGCTGTTAAATTAGTGGTGCAGTTTGCCTAATAAAATATGTTTTGCTGTCCTGGTTTTATGGGTGAAGCAATAAAGTACAGTTTCTAGAAGCAGCTTGATACAGTACAAAAAGCCTTTACAAGTTTCTACTTAGACTCTAGTCAAAAATAATAAGGCATAGATTATTTTTAGATTAAAGACCATATGTTAGACAATAGGCATTTTGAAAAACACTGTGGTTTTCTTAATTATGTTCAGGTGCTATTTTCATATTCTACCCTACAAGCATAAGATATTCATTTGTCAGTTACGGGTAGGAAGAAGGAATATAGATATACATAATGTGCCAAAAAATACAGAGAGCTGTTAATCTGTTGTGATTTATTAGATTTTTGATCAGTTCTTATATGCCCTCCTCTCCCCACTCCTGAGACAGAATAAGAGGTTATTTTCTCTTTTTCCTCTTGCTTGTGTCTTCTAATGCATTTTTCTAGTTGTGTATTAAAGAATAAAAAAAGAGGTGCAAAAATAAGTATCAAACTTCTGCTCTTTCCCCAAAAATATAAACAAATCCATCAGTTAAAAAAACAGAACAAAACAAAAAAAACCCAAACAAGATCTCCAGACAAAAGGAATCACTAAGAACAAAACCATGTATATCCGGGACATTAATGTTTTTTAAGAAAGTGAATTAAAAAAGTGAATAATTCAAATGATACAGTGGGTAAATCTTGACAGACTCTGGGCTTTGCCTTGGTGGAGACTATATAGGTCAATAGCTCTAATTCTTTCACAGCTAGGTTCTTGGTTAGTCTTCTAAAACAGTATTTATGCATCATGATTCAAGGGTTTTTTTGGGTTTTTTTTTGGTGGTGTTGTAAATACAAAGAGCTTTCAGGTGCTGAATAAAATAGAGAAGGTGGACCTAACTTTAAACATCTGCAAGTTAGGGACATTCTCTGTGTTCAGTCTTATGTCTTTCCCTGCCTCCCATGGAGGATTTTATCACCTTCAAAGCTGTGTGCTTATGGTAAGTAATATGAATCATTTCTTAAACAAATCACTCTCAAATGTCTACTCAAGTTTCTTAGACAACTAACTTAATTTATCTTAGAGATGCTTAAGGTTATCAAATATATATATGCTCCCTTTAATGCTTTTATGCATTTAATGCCTAAAATTGGCATATACTTAAATCCTGTTGCAGTCTCCTAGGGGATTTAAACACATTCACGTGCAGTTCTTCGTTGATTCGTTTTCAGTTAATCAAAAATTTAGGCTAGCTTTGTGAAAGTATCCAAGAGGCTTTTTTGCTTGTTTGTTTGCGTATTTTTCCTAGGTAATAATATTTCAGCCAATGAATTGGAACATTTTGATCTTTCTCCAAATTTTCCTTGAAACATTGGATCATCATATCAAACTTGGTGCAGAAATCTCACAAGACTCTGAGAAAAGAAGTATATCTCACCTTGTAAGACGTTTATATTTTTTATGACACAAGGGATCATCTGCCAAAATGAAAAGTTGTATGGCAACAAGAAAAATTGTTTAAAAATGAGAACTTTCAGTTCAGGATGAAAATGGACAGCACAAGGAAATCTATGTGATCTTTTCTGGCTGTTTGTTCACCTCTCTATCTTTTTCCTCATTCAGAATTTTGGGCAGTTGAGAAATTAAATTTACCTTGAATTGGTTTGGTGATTTAAGAGGCTTTCGTTAAGATACGAGATGGCTGCACACTGGCTTTTCCCAGGCTTCACAGCTTAGAAACAACCTTTTATATGGTGATAAAATCAAAAGTGTTCCCTGGCCACCAGAATATAGAGTACCTTGCTGCAATGATTTCCAAATTTATACAACAGGTTAAACAGTAGACCCTTGTCTTTCAGCAGAAAGCCCTTTTAGGCTTGTACAAGACTTCTCTGAAACATGCAAGATAGGAGGGCAAAACTTTTTGAAAAAGCAAGACTTTGAGCTTAGTTTAAAACTGTCCTTTACATATGTTTTAATCATTAGATTATTAAGTATCATAGAATCAAGATTTTTATACATCTTGTAGGTTTTTAATGTGGGCTAGGTGATGAACTAGATTTGTATGACTCTTGGCAGCACAAAAGCAAACATTTAGCTCCATAACAGGTACTAGTTCATGAGGGAAAAGGTGAATCTTTAGGCTACTGCAAGGGATTAGGGGATCAGTGTTCTTTTTTCAAGCATTTCTGTGCTTTCTAAAATTAATAATATTAAAAGCTTTATATGTTAAAAGTATAATACTAAATTCCTTTTTTTTAATAAAGAGGCTTATATTCTTTTCAATAGTGAGTGCAAGACATTTACTGTAATGTTAATAAGTTCTAAGAATGCTGTTTCTTCAGGTGTAGCATCCATGGAGTGCTGAGATGTAGAAAGTCTGTGCCAGAAATTCTGTAAGAGTAGGAAATCACAGTTCCATCAGGGCTGACTTTGCAAATAGCTTTTCAGTGGTGTTAAATCTAGCACTAAATGACACACAAACAGCATCAATATGAATATCAACCAACAGCATTTTCCTTCAAAAACATCCCTGTTTCAGGCAGGCTTGCACAATACTGCGTTTAAGATGGGCATGTGTTGAAAGTATTCAATCAAATATCAGGAAATCGTTGCAATACCACTTACTACCTGAATTATGTGCTTGAACTGCATATTTTTTGTCAGTAAAGCAAAGGTAAGAGGTCACGTCTTTTCCTGCAGATAGAGGTCAGTTTTCAGAAGGAATATTCAAAGGAAGATTCTATCACCTCTCCACCCAGACCTTGAGGAGAGAAGAAAATGCATGGAATGTGACAAGAACTGGATAAGTTTCCAGAAAGATCAGTTTCCAGAAGGACCTTGCAAGTATCTTTTACTGTTCCCTTCCTTTATGGATTTTGTTTCCAATTTCATGAAGAGGCATCTTACTCTGACCCTTGCTGGAGTAAACTTATCAAATATTTTAAATAATAAAAAGTTATCCTAAACCTCTTTGACAAACATTGAGAAGTTCTTTTCTTAGGGATCAGTGAACTGTGAAACTCTCTATAAAAGTGTTTCTTGAGACCTTTGTGCTCTTTTGTATGTGTTACTGAAGTGTTATTTGGAAAGAAGAAGCAAGTGAGAAGAAAATTAGGACCTGAAAATACTTACATGTATTATAAATACTAACAAGACTTTTAAATATCTGTATTGCTGGGTTTGGTTTTGTGTAGAAAAGTTAAGGTGAGATTTGTTTTACGTTGTCCCTTTGAAACTTAGATCCTTCAAGAAGATTTTCATTGATTTCATTTTCTTTGCACTTTACCATCAGCTGTATTGATAGAACAACTGTGTATAGCTCCAAATAACTCCTGCAGTAAAGCAAAAGAAGAAATACATTTTGTTCCATCTAAAGCTTCTCTCCCCAGTCATGTCTGTTAAAAGGAAAACCTGGCTTTCATAAGGTGATCTCAGCATCTTTAAGGGGAAATTCCAATTATCAAGCAGGGAATGAGCAGTGGCTGGAATAAAGGAAGAAGTGGTTTGGTGAGAAAGACAATACACGGCTTTGCTCTTGAATAAAACAGATCAAACAGCAGAACATTCATTCCTGCTTTTGAATAAAGGCACTGGACTAATTTCATTTAAGTTGCTGATTATAATTTCGAAATTCCTTCAGGGTTTTCCTGCACCTGAATGTATGGTGGGAACTGGAGGCACAGAGCTGGGGCTGGAGAGCACGTTGCAGGTGTGGCAGTCACATTTCTCAGCTTCACAAGAGCAGCTCGGGCCTGTGAGCACTGGTGCAGTTCCACCACAGATAGAGTGTGAGGACACTCTTTTTATGTACTGGTGATATGGAAGTTCTTTGTGCATAAGTCCAAGGCTTGAGAAACAGAATGCTGGGAATGAAGCAGAGGATGTCACACCGAAGCAATACCTGAACCTCATCAAGAACCATCCTTATGTGACTTCAGAAGCGTGTACTGCTTGCCTCCCGTGAGCTACATGCTTCTAACTCACAGACACACCTCAGGTGTTTAAATAAGTGATCTGAGTTTCTGAAGTCTTGAGAATAGAGCATTTCTTACTCAAATTAATGACAACTCTTGGCCAGACTTTGGTAAATAAACCATTTAGAATTCTGAACGCACAGATTTAAAAGATTGCTTTCAAGAATCCATTAAAACAAACAAAAAATCCCAAGCGATTAGTCAAAATTCTCTAGGATTCTATTAATCATTGTCTATGCCTTTGAAACAAACTCTCAGACATCTCCGAATTTCCCAAACTAACACAAATTTTAGAACAAATTTTAGTATGTCTGCCATTTTGTACATTGCTAGCCTACTATTCATATTTTCATTCCTGTCTTTAATAATAGTGGTTCAGTTGTCAAATTAATGAACAATATTTCACCACACGACTTATATGAATACTACACAACATGAATAGCAAATTATTGAAGTGTACTGTTCATATGCAAAGCCTAAATGAAAAAAACCACATCTAATTACTCATTGTAATAATTATAATTATAAGACTGACTTGGATGCATGATTGATTTGTGACTTGCTCACACACACAAAATCTTTCAATCATAATACAGAGACTCAAGTATGCAGATTGTATATGACTGTATAGATTAAATACAGAGATGAATGAAGAAAATATTAAAAATCATCAGAATGTGTCAAATATTTCATCAAACTCTATTACTTTCTCAGTGTCACCTATGAATAAAAAGAATTTGAACCACCTTTTCAGCTCAAAATCTCCTAGTCAGTGTGATTTGTAAAGAAATATCTAGAAAGGAGCAGAAGAAGATACGTTTCAGCTGCATTGCCAAACAGTGTGCTTTCTTTTCTTCAAGGGAAACCAATAATAGGTGTCATACTTTGCATGAAGGTGACCATGCTAATGAGATGATACCATTGTTTGTTGTAAGATCATTATCCCAAGGACTATGTTAATACATGCAATGAGCCTCCTGTGAACAGTGTGTGGTGGCCGCCCTTTGGGTCGGTGCAGCAGGAATTTGACCAGGGACAGCCAAAGGTAAGCACCCGACTTGTTTCGTGGTGGCCTGGGGTGTCACCGCTGGGGATACAGCGTGTCGATGGAGAGATACAGAGTTCCCAGGCAGGTGCAAAGGAGAGCCCTTTATTACAAAAACCAAGTCTTTTTAAGCAGTTAGCCCTTATCAGAATACATACCATTGAAACACAACAAACAACACTTCAACCAGTCACCACAAGCCACAAGGTGATCATGCGAAAGTTATGTAACTTGTTTTCTCTACTTCTAAGTTAGCTGAACTGGTTCCCAGACGCCTTTTTACTTAGCCAAAGTAACAGAAGTGAACCATGATTTTACAAGGGTAACAAGGCCTTCATTTTGCAAGGTTTTACCTCTCTGCAACAATACAGCAGGGCGAGGTCGCCAGCGAGTGGGGTCTGAGAGGAGACCTGAATGAACACCATGTTTGTCCATGTGGTGAGAACCTTCAACGTTCTAAAAATGAAATTTACATCAAGCGTCAGGAGAAATCAAATCCAAAAAAAAAAAAAAAAAAAAAAAGGAAAAGGAAAAAAAGAAAAAAAAAAAAAGTGCAAAAAGACCCACCAAGACAACTGAAGCAGCTTTTCTGACAGCTTTTTTTTTAAGGGCTTTTTTTACCCCTTTTTATATTTAACAGATGATACATTCATTCTTGCTCCTAAACAAAGGAATATGTTCACATGAAAATACTGCAGGTTTTATTTTAGAATATGTGCTGAAATACATTCCTGTTGCAATTTCTGTTCCATTTCCTCCAACAAACCCTAGAAAAATGTTTCAAGAAAGTAAGAAACCAATTTCTTTTGAAAAGAATCATGGTTCATAATTAAACAAAATTATTTCTTTAAAAATAACTTGAATTGCTCCTTCTGTGAAACAGTCCCCAGTGAGTTACTTGTCTAACAAAAATTTGGTGCTGAAAAAATACCTACATATTTTCCGAATCTCAGTTTGAGTAGAGTAATCATGCAGGTAGTCAATATTTGTTTCTTCTCTCTAATCAATTCGTGCCCTGAGTACTTTGCTAGGTATTATAGACAGAGAACTCTTCCACTTAAAATCCTAACAGAAGGACAAAGGAAATATGATGAGAAACTACACATGGTTGCGGGATTTTTTTTCCTCAGATATGATTCCTGCTTTAGCAACACAAAAAACCCAACATATTTTCATGCCCATCAGTGTTTGGGATACAATAGAATCACTCTGTTTTTGAGTCAAAGTAAATGAGAACTAAACTGGGCTTTTAGTCTTTCTATTCAGCTATAAAAATGACAAGCCTACAGAACATACAGTATGATTTGCTTTTACTGCTGAATAGTAATCTCTTCCAACACTTATACATGCATTTCTACCTAGCTATTGAAACAGAAATTGATTAAGAGGGGAAATGAAAAAAAAAACCTAAAAAGTAACAACCAAAACCCCTCTTCACCTCCCTGTAGTTAAACAGGATTAATTCCATTGTGCCAATGTGTTAACTCTGCACTTTTCTTTCACACATTCCTGTGTAATTTTGTATATTCTGGTTGTGGTGCAAGAAAAACCATTGAGTTTCATAGACAAAGAGAATGCACTGACCTGAATAATCTCAGCATTTTGACGCTCTGGTCCTTTGAGTTTAGGAGTGGAGGACATCAATAGGAAGAAACAAAAAAGCACCCCACCAACAACTGAAAGTGATACTGTGCAATGCCCCTGCGTCAACCCCTCACTTTGGCATGGACCATGGCATTGAGAAGTGCCAAGCCAGGCTTGGCACAGCAGATCTGTTGTCCCAGAGGCAGGTCTGCCTCTTCTGCCGCTTTGTGCTGCGTTATTATCCTGCTAATCGATCTGAAATTCTTCCCTATAATACCAGCCTGCAAACAGGAGCAAGATCCTTCCTAGCACTTCTGAGTAAGTTGGCATGTGAAAGCAGATATCAAAGTTTAGATACTTAACTTTGATCTTATTTATCTGATGCTACATCTAACTGAGCTGCCAAAGTTAGAAGTATAATTGTCCTTACCCAGTAAGGGGAGACAAATTCCTCTAGGAAGACATCACCCTGCACACCTTCAGAATAGCTTATAGGATGCAGTGAGCAGCCTCTGGAAGTGCTTATCTTTTACTCTTGAAATTAGAGGGAGTCACCACAGCAGTCAAAACTTAAATTTCTAATTCTGAGGGAACTTTTTGGGTGAGATTAAGCCAGTGATTTAAATTCTGCATGAACAAGAAAGTCATATGATATTCTATATACCAGGGGGAGGGGGCTGTATTATGAAATCATCAAAATGCTGTATAAAAATATTAACAGAAAAACTGACTGAAAAAGAGCATGACCTATGATAAACACGTGTGGGTGAAAAGGGGAGAGAGAGAACTTCATGTTCCACAGAACTGGAAGCAAGAGCAGCTTACTTGTCTCTTTTAGCTAGACATGATCTGTAAGAAGGAAAAAAAAAATGGAAAAGTAAAAACAAGAGGTCATACAAAAGCCTTGTGAACTGAAAGAGCTTGAGAATCCTATCCAATGAAAACAACACCTGTGAGGCTAAATAATAAACATGAATCAGAATTACATATTTATGAGTGAGCAAAGATAAAAGATTTTATGAATATCAGTCCCCTTTGATGCATTTTTTTCAATGGCTTTCCTGTCAGTTTTTGTTTTAGAATTTTTGGTCCCCACATTACCCTCAGCTCCCCCTCTATATTTTTAATTCTGTTTCTGCCTATTGGGTTTGTGTGACCAGGTTGTGTTAGCAGAGGGGCTACAGGGGTGGTTTTTGTGAGAAGCTGCTGGAATCTTCCCCCGTGTTCAGCAGAGCCAGTGCCAGATGGATCCAGGACTGACCCTGTGCTGGCCAAAACCAAGCCAATCAAGAATGATAGTAATGTCTCTGTGACAACAGATTTAAGAAGGAAAAAAAGATATTGTGTAGATGTAGTTGTGGACCACAAAGGAGTGGGGTGAGAATGTGTGAGAGGAACAGTCCTGCAGACACCCAGGGCAGAGCAGAAGGAGGGGCAGGAGCTGCTCCAGGCTCTGGAGCTGAGATTCCCCTGCAGCCCCTGGTGCAGCCCATGGAGAGGCAGCTGTGCCCCTGCAGCCCAGGGAGGGCACGGGGGAGCAGAGATCCACCTGCCCCCTGCAGGAACACAGGGATGTAGAGATCCACCTGCAGCCCCTGCAGGAACACAGGGATGTAGAGATCCACCTGCAGCCCCTGCAGGAACACAGGGATGTAGAGATCCACCTGCAGCCCCTGCAGAAGCCCACGCTGGAGCAGGGGGATGCCCAAAAGAGGGATGTTAACCTATGAGACACATGTCCTGGAGCAGGTGGATGCCTGAAAGAAGGCTTTGGATCTGTAGGAAGCCCATGCTTGAGCAGACTCCTTGCAGGACCTGTGGACTTGTGGAGAGAGGAGCTCAGGCTGGAGCAGATTTGCTGGCAGGACTCATGACCCTGTGGGGGACCCAGGCTGGAGCAGCCTGTTCCTGAAGGACTGCAGCCATGGAAGAGTGACCCATGATGGAGCAGTTTGTGGAGAACTGTAGCCATGGGATGGACTCACATTGGAGCAATTCATGGAGAATCATCTCCCATGGGAGCAGTCTCCCACACTGGAGCAGGGGAAGAACTCCAAATCCGCTCCCTGAGCAGCAGCAGGAACATGTGATGAACTGACCATTACTCCCATTCCCATCTGCCTGCACTGCTGAGGGGGGAGGAGGTAGAGCTGGGAAGGAGGGGTGGTGAGAGAAAGCGTTTTTAAGATTTATTTTACTTCTCATTATTTGCTGTTATTTTGTTGGTAATAAATCCAATTAATATTCCCAAGATTAGTCTGTTTTACCCATGGCAGTATTCAATGAGTGATTTTTCTCTGTCCTTATCTCAACTCATGGACCATTTGCTGTATTTTGTCTCCCCTGTCCAGCTGTGGAGGGGATTGAGACAGCAGCTTGGGTGGGAGCCTGGCATCCAGACAGGGTCAAACCACTACTGTCTGTTTTAGATTCCAAACAAAACAAAAGCAAAAAAAAAATATTTCCTACTTGGTAAAAATCAGAGTGAATCAACCATTGGAAGTATAGAAGTGTACCTGTGTGGATAGAAACTTTCAAGTTATGTTTAATAGACCAAGTCCTGAATTCTTGGCTGATAAGCAACACAATGCTGATTCACATCACCTGAAACTTTAACCACAAATCTGACAAATGAGCTGCCTTTTAGACTTTTTCACACTTATCCAAATTAAATTTGTTATCATGAATTTGAGACTTTCCAACATCAAATACTTGTCAATATTTCTGAAAGCACATCACACTCAAGAGGTTGCCTTGAACCCCATTAATCTTTTATCAATAAACAGGATTTTATTCCCTGCTATGAAAAAATGATTAGTGATCCTTGATGCAGAAGACAGAAATCGAGGGCTTCTGAGCAAAGACAATAAAACTGATTTTGGGAACAGCTTGACCTCTCTTTGGGCTGAAAAGAGCATGAACCAGGACTGCTGGCACAGGGTTCTCTTAGCTTTGCAAACAAAGCTGTTCTTTTCAGAGGAGAGGAAAAGCTCCTTCCACGGGACAAGGGTAAAGCACCATGTTTGGAGGTTCACTGCACAAGACAGACATTACTGGAAAGAACAAGGCCACAAATACTGGAGCACATACAGTGATTAAAAAAGAGCATATAAATAAAGTGCAGGCAGCTGAAGAAAAAAGCTGTGGACTGATAAAAACCCTTCAGTAAAATTAGCAACTCTCCTTGATAATAGAAGGAAGTATAAAGATTACACCCATTTTGCAAGTATGAGTTACTCTTTAGCGGCTGCATTTAACAATGAGTTCCTTGTCCCAATTATATACTTTAAAAATTGATTGTGCGCACCCAATTTCCTGTCCCTTTGCTGTCACTGCATCAGTGTTGCTTGAGGTACCTGTTTATAGCTAAATGTCAATCTTACCCATAGCTTTAGGGTAGCATAATTACAAATTTTGATCGAAGCTTTGAGAAAAATGTGAAAAAAACGAACATCAGTCCTCATGATTCCCTTGGTTTCTGTTGTTTGTTTTTTTTTTTTCCCCCACTAATTTCGCTGTTTCAATAAAAAAAAAGAATCCACATTCAAAGTTGAAGCTTGGCAGTTTGTAGCTAAATGAACAGAACCAAAGGTTTTTTCGGGAGAAAATTAACTGATGAAAATTACTATGGCAAAGTGTACGAGGTAATAGCATAGAAGATGGAGATTTTGGGCTCTGTGCTGTTGCACTATTAAATTTACTGTTGTAAATGCTTGTGGGAAGACAGGAGTTCCTCCATCCATGTTCAACAGGGCTCATTAGTTCTTGCACAAAAATACAAATTCATGACTGTAGAGCTCCAGAGGAGAGCTGACTATAATCTAACCATCCATGTGGCTGGTTTATATGAGCAGTGTTCAACAAGTCCATATATACCCATGGCTGTAAAAGTAGTTTTCTATATGGAAATTTTGGTGGGATGCAGGTCCAGATCAAGGAACCTCCGTTAGTGATCTGTGTAAGGAAATTTTACAAAGCTCAATGGTTTTCACTGATTTTCCAATTTATTTGTTGACATACAGGACTAGATCTCATTGAAATGCCCCTTGGTTTCCCTACTAACCTCCCATGACTCTGTCAAGAGTGTGCATAAAATTTATTTATGGTCAGGACACCAACAGTGGGACTCACCACTAATTTTTAGATCTCTGTGACACGGATATCCACGAATCCCACTGCTAATGTAGGGTGACACTAAGGTAAGGTTTCTTATATGTTTGCCCTCTTCAAGCTGACCATCAGACTCATTAATGGCTACACATTCAGTGAATTTTGATAGCTGACCTGCACTCTTCTGTGCAGATGGATGCTTGCTAAGACATGGTTTAACTGGCACTGACACTTTATGTGTAGGGGTCAGCTGACCCTATGGCTCTCCCAGCCAGGAGATAATAGACCAGTCAATGCGGCTGCATCAGAAAAATTGTGTGGCCAGCAGGACAAACGTGGTGATTCTTCTGCTCTGCTTCCCTTTGGTGAGACCCCACCTGCAGTCCTGCCTCCAGCTCTGTGGTCCCAACACAGGAAGGACAGGGACCTGTTGGAGTGAGTCCAGAGGAGGCCACCAAGGTGATCAGAGGGATGGAGTGCCTCTGCTATGAGGAAAGGCTGAGAGAATTGGGACTGTTCTGCCTGGAAAAGAGAAGGATTAGGGGTGACCTAATTGCAGCCTTCCAGTACCTGAGGGGAACTTATAGTCATGGTTTACAAGGGCAGGCAGTGACAGGATGAGAGGAAATGGGTTTAAATCGAGACAGACTAGATTCACATCAGATATAAGGGAATAAAATCTTTACTGTGGGGATGGTGAGGCCCTGGTACAGCCTGCCCAGGGAAACTGAGAATGCCCCGTCCCTGAAAGTGTTCAAGGCCAAGGTGGATGGGACTTTGAGCAACATGATCTAGTTGAAAGTGTCCCCCTTCACAGCAGTGGAATTGGAACAAGGTGATCTTCAAGGTCCCCTTCCAAGCCAAATCACTCTATGATTCTTTTTTTTTCCCGAGAAGTACATATAAGAAAGTATTCAAGACACCAGACCCAAGGGAAAAGTTTTATTCTTGAGTAATACATATGTTTTTCATCAATGGTTATCAGGCACATGTTAAAAGATGTTTTCAAGCTGAACATCTCATGGATTCCAAATACTCCATATTCCAGATTTCTCATCTTCTACCTCTGAGAGTGAGGTGGCACAGATCAGCTTTCTTGTAAGAAAATAAAGCAAAAGATTATGGAGCCACTTTAAAAGGAAAAATGTGAGATTAAAGCAAAGTAGTAATGTAGCTTGAGAGGGGAAACTCTATAAAGTAAGGTACAAACCTTACTCCCTAATAGCACAGAGCACATTAAGATAATAATATTCTATGTCATTTTGGGCTTTGGGAAAAGCAGGCTGTCCCCTGAACAGTAGAAAAAATGAAACTTCATTTCCTATGTTTGTTCTGCTTGCAATTAAGTTCTATAATATCTAATGTTGTGTGAATTGTGACTGATAATTCTTGTCATTTCATGTTTACTTCTAAACTTTCCTGAAATGGTTATTTTTTGAGGTCAAATAAAAATCATGCACACAAAATATACAAAAACACTGCCCTTTTGTTAAATTTACCTAAAATTCAAATATATTTCAGTATATTCAATATCAAATATTTTCAGTGCTACCATAAAGGAGCAGTAGGAAGAAAGACATACAGATGCAGATACACAGACATAGAAACATGATTGTAGATGCTTTATTTCCTTGGGGAATTAGGTCCACATTGCAGATATGAGTCAGAGATCTTTCCTCTTCCTCTGATCAGATTTGCTCACATCTTTTCAATTTGTCTGTTATTGCTGTCCCCAGTAACAAAACACAGCTTTAGCTGAATTGAGAGGCACAAGCAAGTGCAAAATTTAAATAAAGTTATCTAATATTGCTGGTGGTCCTTTCTGGAAATGAGTTTATATGATGAATCCAATGTGGTGTGTGTGCCTGGACTGCCTGGAACCATCCCATTTCTCTAACCACAAATTTAAACGCTCTAAAATTTTGAAATGCTTTGTTAAATTCCTTGCTGCAAAGAGTTCATTTGGAAAGAATGAGATTTCCAGAAACCCTGCTGGTAATAAGAAACACCAGCTTTTGTTGAGAAAATCAGAATATAATTGTTACCTAGGGTATTTCAAAGATAGCACACAACGATTAAGGTTTGAAATAACCTAACAGCCAAGTACATCTCATTACTTCAGCATAGCCAGTAGCACAACGAAAAGGGTTAAATGTGATTACATAAGAAGCCAACTTTGTTCCTTTCTAACAAATGTATTTTCACCAAGTTGCTATTCCCTTCAGGACCCACCAAAATTTTGTAAAAGTCCGGAAATTAGACATCTTGTTGGTTAGCATTGGAGAAATTGTATTTATATTCTTCAGCTGAAGGTACTGGCCTCGAGTATCTGGCTGCAGCCTCTGAAGGGGAAAGAAGAAAGGAAAGATGGAAATGAGGAGGGAGGGAGGGAGGGAGGGAAGGAAGGAAGGAAGGAAGGAAGGAAGGAAGGAAGGAAGGAAGGAAGGAAGGAAGGAAGGAAGGAAAAACAGTAGAAGTTGATTATTGGACCATCTGTTTGATTAGACATTTCATTCACTTGACTTCATTTCAAGTCAGGGTGTTGAGTGTCTTAGTGTAGACAGGGCTATAGTATTGAACAAAGGTGTCGTCTATGAACCATAGAAGTATTAACACAATGCAATTCTTTCTCTGGTTGAGTCAGGCTCCTAAGGTTATTCTTCTTCTCAAACCTTAGAAATAAATAAATAAACAAATAAATGAGAAAAATATACACAGTACATTTTTGCACAGGAAAAAGATTTGATTTTGAATGTGATCTGGCTCAGATGTAGAAGGAGGTCTACATCTTAAGGAATCATATTACATAGAAAAATGTCTTTAGACAAATGCTAGCAGGAAAAAAAAACCAAAACAACAAACAACTCAGAAAGAGAAAAGACTGGACTGAATAAAAAGAAAAAAGGCTCTGCTTAGTGTCACTGAATTCAGTAAGTGATTACATGACACAGGGTTCATTCAGGACCTAGCGAGTGATCTACAGCCTGTGTTCTGCAGGAGGTCAGAATGGAGATTAAAGTGACCTTTTCTAGCCTCAAATTCTATGAATCCAGTTCTGAACCCAGGGTCCCAATGGAAACTAAGTGACGATATAGACTCTTTGGAGTAAGCTAACCTATGGTTGATGGATGGTTTTACTTCTTTATTTCCATAGAGTCCCCCACCACATTACTCACACAAAACAACTTTCTCACTTGTGACATTCAAAACTTTTACAGACAAAGGAGCAATGGGTATACATAACCGCAAGTACCTCCAGGCTGGAAATGAGAAAAGGTTTTAAAACTGCTGGGGGATACAGTTTCTGGAGCAACTTTAAAAAAAAAATGGTACAGGAATAGATTTGAAGATAGAACTTCATACGTTCATGGGCAAGACAAAACAAGTATGATCTGCAACAGCAGAGAACTGCAGTAGGCAGCTGAGAAGATCTGTTCAAGTTTTGTTGCTTATGTTCTTAAATCTTTGGAAATGACAGCATAGATGTCACAGCATGACTTAATGACTGAGACACAGAAAACTTCTCTGTCTTCAAGGTGAGCTGAATTCTGCATGAGCAAGCACTGCCTTAACACATTCAAATTAAAACTCATGATGAAAGAGAGAAAGCTGCATGGGTTGTTCGAAACAGCAAATCCTACGTTTAGTCATTGTGTACCCTTTCCTCCCTCTCTTTTCAGTCAGTTGTCTTCATGGCTCCTTATTTACATGGCAGGCACTCACTGGACTAGGTCCAACAGCCTCAATTTCCGCACTGAATCCACTTCTGTAGTTTCACACCAGGGTAGGCAGAGAAAATATGGGCATAGAGAGGGTTAATCCTGAAAGACTACAAGGGGAAAAAAAACCCTGTGTAGAGTGGGAAATTAGTCAGCAGAGACCTGACAAAGTGCTTCCTACACATGCTGTTCTGTCAGGCTGCACAGCTTCTTCTGCTTCAGAGGTAATTACATAGATTTTCTGTCTTGTACTTGCAAAAACACAGCACAGCACTCCACCACTGCTTGTAGCTCAGTGCTTCAGGGCTCCAGCTGCATGGGGCTGGAAAATGTTTACACAATTTCTTTTAAGATTTTTAAACCACAGTAAGGGATGTGGCTAACTCTTCATCTGAGGGGGCATATGAAAGAGTCCCCTCCGAAGCTGGACTTGGGTGAAGGGAAGGACTTCCTTGTAAAGCAGTATAATTATATCTCTCTCAAGGAAATGGCTTCTGCCATACAATAAATCATCCTTGTTTCTGGGTGTTTTAACTAGAGAGGAACTCAAAAGAATTGGGACATTGATCTGGGTTTCAAATTTTCACTGTTTCAGATCCAGAATCCTGGTCTTAAATCCATTGCCAATTTTGTGCGGTCATGTTCTGGGGCCCTTTAAGAAATGCATCCATTCCTTTTGATTTGACGCTTGCACAAATATACATATTCAACATATAGACAATGTGTTTCTCAGTAAAAATAATATCTGTGAGTATACATGTTCCTCCCTCATTACTTTGAACTGCTTCAATAATTTTGTGGTTAATGCAGTACAGAGATGAGTATTTCAAATCATCTATAAATTCAAATTTAAATAGTCAAGCCAATGCTTACAACGTGCACCTTCATTAGGTGTTGGGACAAACGAAATATCCACATTTTTTCGAAAAGTCATCTCTATACTTTAGTATAAATTGAAAGTATTTTTCTAGCATGCAAATGCTTGTGACACAATACAGCAGCTTTAAATATGTTCACCTCTACGTACAAGTCTCGAGACAATGATGGAAACTACATGAAAAATAACTATAATAATAAAAATAATAAAAATAACCCAAAAAATCACTGTGAAAGTGACTTAGAGAGTCCACCTAATTACCCTGAGATGGGAGAAATTTCTCTTCTGTTGTCTATGACATATTGTCCACACTCTTGATAAAAGTTTGCAGCAGTCTCTGCCAATGTTTCCATATCTTCACTGTTAGAAACTCATTCCTGTTGCTTTTGGGACATCTTTCAGTTGCCAAAAGCAATTGCCCTTATCCATAGTGCAGAATTCTCTTCTTCTGTGGCAATGCCTTCAGAATGGCTGAAAAAGTCCCTATCTTTCACTCATCCTTCTCTTTCTTTGACTAATCGTGTCTGTATCTTTCCATATTTGTCAATTTTCCAGACTTCTGACTCCTCTTGAGATCTCAGGAAACCCACTTAAAACCAGTTTCCTGTGCTGCAACACTGAAATGAAGGAGATAAATTGAAGTGTACATTTTAAAATGGTAAAACTATGGGGAATTTTAGTTTTTATTTGTTGTTTTGTTGTTTGGGGTTTTTTTTCTCATAAAAAGAAAAATTATGGACAATCTGTGGCAATGGAGACCTGGTTAATTTCCTAAGTATTTCTTCAATAAAAATGCAATTTGTTGGCTTGAGTCACATCTTCACTATGAATACAGCAGTAGATTATCACAGCTTTTGTTTACATTACACAGAATCCCAGAATGGGTCAGGTTGGAAGGGGCCACAGTGGGTGATCTGGTCCAAGCAGGGTCATCCCAGAATATATTGCACAGGATTGTGTCCAGATGGTTCTGGAGTATCTCCAGTGAGGGAGACTCCACACCCTCTCTGGACAATCTGTTCCAATGTGTGGTCACTCGATACTTAATTGTCAACCCTAGAGGAAGGAATGTATAACTAAGTGCATTGCAAAAGCCTGAAATAATGAAACCATCATATTTGATCAGAATAGGACCTTTGCTTTTTTCTTTCAGCACTCAAAATGTTTTCTTCCTTCTCTAATTTCTATCATGTTTATTTTCATCACAATCATGACTTATGTACCCTACTCCATCAATCTGTCATCTCCAAAGACAAGCAGTTCTTTTCACCTGGTGGCAGATATTTGGCTCCTAAACAATTTCTCTTCTCATTGTGACCTTGCTTCAGGCTGAGATATGAAGAGGAGGGAATGGAAGAGGGAAAGGGAAAAGGGGAAAAAAGGAAAAATGCAAAAAGAAAAAGAGAAACACTACTAAGGGGAAAAAAGGTGAGGTCAGACCTCAGTCCTTTAGAAAATGTCATCTGATTTGAACAGGAACAGTACAAGGCATGAAGGAGGATCAAAGCTAGGTTTAATCATTGCATTTCAGGACGGGTTTTTTTTTTTCAGGTTTTGGTATTTTCAGGAGCTATTTCTCACATTTTTTTCAGGTATACAGATTTTTCTGTGTGGGCAGAATGTGAGAAACTGACAGCATAACTTCGCCACTGGTAAATAGGAAAGATTTTCTTTAAAGCAACTGCTAAGAATTTATGTTGTGTCTAGATAAACTCAATGAAGTTCTATACTAGATAATTCTGATTAGAAAATGTGCTCGTTTTATTGCTTGGAAATAAAGGCAACTCTACTAGTTTAAAGGAATTTGCATTCTCACTGGTTAAAATTGATTGCTTCTAAATTGAGAAGAGGGATTTCTTCCCTCAGTAGGTTTTTTTTTTTGTTTGTGTGGTTTTTTGTTTGCTTTTTGGGGGGTTGTTTGGTTGTTTGGTTGGCTTTTGATGGAATACATTTATTAAAGGAGATTAGTTGCACCCACTTCCACCAAGGATGGAGTTAATAAGTGTGCAGGGATCCAATTCCTATAACAGCTAAGGCAACCATAGTTCATAATAAATGATAGAGGATGTGTTACCTCAATAACTTAAAAAATCAAGGAAAATGGAGAAAGTAACAGCCATTTAATGAAAAAAAAGGGTCTTCATCACTGCATAAAAATTTATTATTTTCAGACTGAAGCCCTATCACAGTTCAATTCCCTTTTACCTAAAAAGATAAATTAAAAATCCATGGGCAGAACTCCTTTAAGAGCCTGTAGAGAAGGTAAGTGGCAAAAACAGAGTCAGAGGGGAAACAGCTTCAAGCAAAAGTTATTATTTCTCCTCTCTTTGTGGGTTTAGGCCTAGATTGGATTGTGCTGTGCTTGAAGTTTTGTGTTAGACGATATTGGACACGTGCTGTTACTCCTTGTCATTAAGGTTGCTTTTTATTGCTAGAGTGCAAACCTGCTCTCTCTGTGTTCTGCAGGTCTTTGATATCTACATAGTCCTTTGGTTTCATCATTTTGCTTTCATCAGGAAGGTATTCAAAATGCTATCTGAGCAATGCGTATTTATTTGCTGAAAGCATCTTGTCATGCGATGTCAGGTTAGGAGTGATCGTCTCAGCCACCACCGGCAAAATAAAATGCACTTCTTTCTCAAACAAAGTTTAATAATTTTCCATCATGAACTTTGGACAGGAAGTAGAATGCTGAAGCTGTGGAAATGTTTTCTGCAATATCACAAAGCATCCACGGGCTTCTGTTTTCACACAAGCTTCAGTGGTTTCTCTTCATGAAATCCAGTGTATCGGACATTAGGAATCAGATTTTACTCCTAAACTCAGCCAGGTTTTGTTCCTAAGATCTCTTTCTGCTGAACTTTTACATTAGATTGGTTTTGAGCTCTTGAAAAACAAAACTCAGTTTGAGAATGGTCTCAACACAGCTCCTAGAAGACAATTAAAATTTCTCAAGCCATCAACACAATTGATTGTGTTGGCTCCCTTGCCATAGTCGAGTACTGTAAGGGTCAGAAAGATCTGGAGTCTCTTGGAAGATTTTTAATCTGGGGGAAAAAAAGACCTCTTCTACTAGCAGTGCAAAAACATTTCATTTTTTAAGTGAAGTTATCAAAAATACAACTAGTTATTGTCTCAAGGTTTGTTTAGTTACTTGGCTTTGACAAGGAGTAAGAAAAAGGGGTTAGATTAGGAACAGAGACAAGATTCACCCTATATGCAGTAATGTCTGAGCACCTGCTCTCCCAGGTGGTTGCAAAAGTTCATTTTTTGTGCTGTAGGGTACTAAGGTGTTCCTGGGATGTATTAAGCAATATTACTACTGCTATTATTGCTTTGTCTGACATGAATTTTCATGTGCTTTATCAAAACTAAGCCAAGCCTCTACCATTTGCAACATGCAAGGCAAATACAAAACCAGAATATAACTAGAAAAATATCAAGCTGACAAGTCTTGTTGGAGCTGGCACATCAGATGATTGCAAAAGTAGAAAAACAGTGCTATATCCTCTAGTTCCCAGTCCACTGTTGTAACTATTGAATCGAGTTGCCTACATTCATTTCTTTCTAACCATAAGTCACAGAAGAAAACTAATAGCTGTAAAATGGGAGAGAGAAAAACTAAACCCGTAGAAAAATACTTGCTTTTCACTATACTGATAACAACATCACTGAGGAGGAATAGGTGTTTTTTTTTATTTTATTTTATTTGTTAACTGGTTGGCAGTATTCATTTAAGAGGTGGAATTTTATTGGGAATTCTTGAACAGCAACATCCAAGACAAAAGGAATTGTGACACAAAACAGTTATAAAAAGATTCATAGAAAAATAAAAGAGGCTCTTTTTGTTTGGTTTAGTTGTATTTTTTCTCCTATGATTGCATGCCCTATTACTTCCACTTGTTACTAAGAAGAAAAAAAAAGAAAGTTCCTATCTAAAGAAATATTTATTTCAGTATATTTTCAATTCAAATAAACAGTCTACCTTCAACAATGAAATTTATAAAAGAAATAAAAATGGCAAGGTTTTTGCCTTCTTTACTCTCCCTCTTTTATTTATATAACGGCAATCAGACAAACTATAATGCTATCCAAACAACTATGCACATTAAGAAACAAACAAAGATCAATAGCTATAATTTGACACACATACACTGTTCACTGTGAAAACATCAATAGTACAAAAGCTTCATGGGCATAGCAGGGAAAAATCTGTTTGGTAGATGGTGTTGGCAGAAGATTAAATAACCACATGTCAGAAAGAATAAAAAAAAAAAAAATTCAATAAACTGAGTCCGTACTGGAGATGTGCAAGTACTCTGAGCTAAACTGTTAGTATTAATAATAAGAAAATTATCTTTGTCTTCCAGTCATTCAATTACTTCTGAACATGAACAAATATTTTGGCTCGGATCTCTGATATTCAAATATATACTGTCTTTCCTATCTGCCAAAGGACTGCTATTGAAAGACAGGAAAACAGGAAATGACTTGCACGTTGGACCACGGTATCTTGAGCTGCTATTTCATAACCAGCACTATAGGTGATTATTTGTCTCGTCCTGATCCCTAACACTCTGAAGGAATCATGACAGAGAGATGCAGCCTGCAATTATTTGGCCAGGAAGAAAAGAGACACAAAGTTTATTGAAAGCATCTAACAGAAAGTAGGTCTGCAGTTCTACCATGTCCAGCATGCGTACATTGAACTCTTCTGTTGAATCTCAGGGTGTTACTCTGAGATACACACTTAAGGACATACTTAAAAGCTCCTAGGATCTGACTTTTGATGTCTTAGTTATCCATTATTCATTAAGTTATTTTGAAGTGCTGACTGATTTATAGGAGCACAAGTCTTTAATATCTATTTGCCACGTAACTCCGTTCCTTTGACTGTGGTGCCTGATACACAAAACCTGCCTCATTAGTTTGTTTCACCAACCAGTTTTTCTTCTTTCTTCTTCAGGTAGTCTTCTGGTTTTTTTGTTCTTCAGGTGACAGGAATTGTAGTTCTTTTTAGTTTCAGTTACTTTTTTGAGTCATCACCACTTAGAAAACTGGTCCAGTCAGCCCTCTCTGTGTCTCTCAAACACAACGCGGGTTGGAATGCCACTTTGCACTGCAGAGGCTGTATGAGCAAAGTCCTTCAAACAGAGCTGATACTGTCAACAAAGGTAAAACAAATAAACAAACAATGAGCATAAAGTCGTTTCGAAATATGAAATATGCATCTCACAAAAAGGTATTTCCATATTCCTCCAGCCTCATGGTTATATATGACAAATGGGTACTTCCACACATAAATTATAGTCCTAAAAGCTAGATTGTATGTACTTGTGCACCTAGTGAGAATTCTGAATGTTCACATTTATCTCATGTTTGCCTCTGTGCTGCCAATTCTTCATTTTGTGATGATATAAGTAATGAGATTTCATTGGTTGTGTTTACATTTTTAAAGGCTCATAGAGTGATTTGACTATGTGCAAATTCAATTGTAACTAAACCAACCAAATGAAAAAAATTCAAAATATGTCTCAAGCAGCTATGGTTAGGAAAAGGGACTTCAGATCCTGTGTCTTAATTAAAAAAAAAAAAAAAGAAGATTATATTAACATAGTTTTGTTGAAATTTCTTTACTGAGGCTTTTATAATTTTGATAAGGCCTCATTCATGATACCTTAATGTCCATGTCTAGCAATATAGAAATTTAGGAATGGATTAGTGTCTGCAGTTTAAGTTGCTTAGTTGAGGAACTGAACTCAGGAGTTTACTTATTTTAGACTTTTTGACATTAATGCTAAGATTCAGGTATCTGCCTAGGGATATTCATCCAGCCCAGCTTTTGTCTACTCTCTAAGTGCCCAAAGGGAATATTCAGGTTGATAGGACCCTTAGTATTTGTGCCATGTTACTATAAACATCACAGTTAATATTTCTTATATTAGTTAAATTCAGTTCTACCTAAATTTTAAATTTCTAACACTGTGGACCACAGCAACCCAGTTTTTAGACTTTTCTGTTCCCTGTGTGTGATAGCAGTTTGTTCAATGTCCTGGTTGCCAAGGGCCGGGATATGTATCTCTCACCTTAGCTGATCAGTTCTTAGGAACTTTAGAAAGCCAAATGCTGTCTGAGTCCCAGCCATCATGAACCTGACAGCTGAAATCAATGAGGATGTCCTTGCTGATATTTTGCAGATGCAGGACATCAGCCTTGTCCCTTTTGTGGGTTTCTCATATTGGGCCCAAGAACATCAATGTTTACTGATCTACAAGAAGGGCTGCCATACTCTGTTTCCTTATGTTTTTTTACCCAAGGATGATAGCTCATCTGGATAGTTCACTTTAAAAGACAAAAGAATGTTTGGTCTGTCAGGTGGTCCAGTTTTAAGCTATACAAGATTTCTTTTGTCTGCTGTGGAAAAAAATCATAATTTACAAATGCATAACTAAGAGCAGCCATGCTTCAAACATTTATCAAGTGAGCCTGCTCTCATTTTCACTGGGGGCTGAATACAGTCCAGCTGCTCAGAGAATTCAGTGTGAGAAATGCAGTTCGAGAGACTCAAGGCTACAGCTACAACGCTAAAGGCATCCACCCAAATATACAGGCCAGACGGTGCACAAGTGCTTGCACACACATTTCTCTATACAGTTCTCTTCTTCTAAAGCCACAGTTTTCATGTTTGTTCGGATCTGGTCTGACTTTCTTAAGGCTTTTTCTTTGCCTTCTTTTTCTTTTTTTTTTTTTTTTTAAGACTTAAAGTGCCTGAAATAACAGGAGTGCTGTGCTCATGTTAGTGACTGGTATGAGTGTCTGATATGACAAGGTCGAGGGTCTATTTTGCAATTCTTACTCATGGAGGACATGTGGAGCTCTTAATGGTGCAAGACATGATGGAACACGGACTGCAACACCTGTGCAAATGGGGAATGGGATGCATGGCACAGCCTCACACCTCCTGCCTGCAGGCATGAGTTGTCCCCAGAACTGTATCAGGATTTCACCCCAAAGGAAAACTACTGGCTTAGTACTGAAGAAAGAGCCTGTTTACAAACTAACATGAGAATAATTAAGAAACAAGGAGCAAACTCAGGACTGAAAATATTTGACAATTTAAATGCATCCCTACACAGTTACCTCATTAATATTCCTCGTGCGAGAATAAGGAAAACTTAGAATCAAAACTTTCTCTTTCCTTCTCTTTCAGCAAATGGTTAATTTACTTTGACAGCAGAGTAAGAGATGAGAATGTTAACCTGTCATTACCTGGTGTCAAAGGGCATTTGTGCCACAGCTTCCAGATTTGAGATACTTTCTAGCCCTAGAGAATTTTGTTCAGCTCATTCCAACAATGTCTGAATATTTTTAATACACTGAGAAATGTCTGCAGACAAGGTTAGTAGAAATGCTTTTTTTTTTTTTTTTCCTCTTGTGGAACCACTGCTTCACTTTTTAACCTGTTTTCCAAGGTCCATAGCCTTACCAAAATTTTCAGGTCTTTTGTTAAACTTTGGCAAAGAGTAGAGAATATTCTTGGCGAAAAAAAAAAAAAAAAACCACAACAAAATAAACACATATTTCTTCTTCTTTTTGTATTACTCACTTCTTTGTTCAATTCATCCTTCTTCTTTGGTCCATCCACTTGGGTTCTACATCTTATAGATGAAGTCATAGAGTGATTATAGATCAACTGACTGAAGAGTCGAGATTTAGGCATCTGTGGTGGATTCATCCTGGCTGGATGACAGGTGCCAAACAGTTCTCCTCCTCATCTGACAGTGGAGAGAAAATATAATGAGAGGCTTGTGGGATGAGACAAGGGCAGGGAGAGGTCACTCACCAGTTACCAACACAGGAAAGATGGACTCAGCTTGGGGAAATTAGTTTAATTTCTTACCCAGCAAATCAGAGTAGGATAATAAGAAAAAAAACCCCAAATCTTAAAACACCTTTCCCCTGTCCCTCCCTCTTTCCCGGGCTTAACTTCACTCCCAAATTCTCTATCCCCCCCCCACCCTCAGCAGCCCCCAATTGCGACTCTTCCCAAAATTCTCCTGTGTGGGTATTTTGCCAGATCACAAGTCCTGCCAGCAAACCTGCTCCAGCCTGGGCTCCTCTTTCCAGGGGCCACAGATCCTGCCAGGTGCTCCAGCACAGGTTCCTCACAGCATCATAGCCTCCTTCGGGCATCCCCCTGCTCCAGCGTGGGCTCCTGCAGGGGCTGCAGGTGGATCTCTACATCCCTGTGTTCCTGCAGGGGCCGCAGGTGGATCTCTGCTCCCCCGTGCCCTCCCTGGGCTGCAGAGGCACAGCTGCCTCTCCATGGGCTGCACCAGGGGCTGCAGGGGAACCTCAGCTCCAGAGCCTGGAGCAGCTCCTGCCCCTCCTTCTACTCTGCCCTGGGTGTCTGCAGGGCTGTTCCTCTCACCTCAGTCCTCTCTTCTTTGGTCACTCTTGAACTTTTTTCCCCTGCCTCCTAAAAGCCTTGCTCCAGAGGTGTCACCACCATCACTGATGGACTCAGCTTTGGCCAGCACAGGGTCCATCCTGGATCCAGCTGGCCTTGGCTCTGCCAGACATGGGGGGAGCTTCCAACAGCTTCTCACGGGAGCCACCCCTGTAGCCCCTCTGGTACCACAACCTGGCCATGCAAACCCAATATACACCATTCAAAATGAGTGTAGAAAATCAGCACGGAATGAGGAAACCCATCCTGCCACACGCCGTGAAGAGAGGGAAAAAGCACCAAATATTAGCATGCAAGCAGTGCCATCTTGAAATGACATTTCCAGGTGCTGCTCAGAAGAAAGGACTTAATAAGGTGCAGCCTTCCCAGCCCTTTATTTACTGAAGAATATGCAGATTGCAAGCAAAGTATCAGGCGGACAGAAAAGAAAAGAATGCTTAAATGATGGGAACCTCATATTTCTCTCTGTGACACACAGAACTCTGTGTCTGTCCACCCACATCTGCCAGGGTAGCCTACAAAACTCAAAATAACGTCTGAAATTTGTGAATTGTTGTAAATTTAGCCAGAAAGATTCCGACCTATTCCTTTAGGATCTGGTCTGAAGCAAAAGCATTAAGTGGTGTATATTGGTGATGCCTCAGAATCATTTACTTAGTTGGACTGGAGCTCTCCTGGTGCAGTGTGTTTACTGGTGTGTACGTGTAACCACCATGAACACCGAGAAAGAAAGAAAGGAAACTGTGAAAATGCCCTGTTGAATATATAATGTTTTCCCCATCCACGAAAAGGAATGGGGTTCCTGAGGGGAGGAAGTGTGGCAAAAACTATGTGCATGATTATTTAATCGAAGGCTGTGTGATAACACACAAGGTTAATAACACATCAGGATGCAAAGTTAAAATTACATTTGAAAGGGTTACCTGAACCCTGGCAGTTTCTAATTTTTGATTCTTGAAATGCTTTTTCTTAAGAACATTCATTTGTGTGTAGCTAAACACATGAAATGATAGTTTGAAAAGAGTACAAAGGAGTTGTCCACCTACCTCTTTTAATAAAGTTTAATTTTTTATAGAGTGACTTTGAAAATCACAGCAAGAAATAAAGAATACAAAGAATTCTTCCATCTCTTTTATCAGTTAATGCTAGTTTAGCTAATTTTGCTTTCAGTTGTTTTATTTTTCCATGATTAAATATTATTTCCTCTCTTCTACCCTTCATTTTAACAATAGAAAGCATAAAACTTAATTTTTATTCCCTGTTCTTTTTAGGAAGCTCAACATTGTTCTTCATAATTTGCTCTTGTCATCTTTGTACTTATTGTCATGCATGGGTTCTTTCATGCATCTTCATACTACCAACAGTCTTTGTCCTTTTACATCTGACTTCAAATGTTAGATGTGTCACACTGTTCACATTTCATTGCTGTTATTGTTTTCATTATTTTTCAAAAGTTGTATTACTATGTAAGCACTTTGATATCTTCACAAGTGTCTTTTCCCCTGCCAAAGCTTTACATTCCTTCTTTTTTCTTCTTTTTTTTCTTACTTGATTCTTTTTTACCTCTAGAGAATGTATAGAATAATGTAAATATTAAAGGTAAATGGGATTTCTTTTTTTACATTGGCCACAGCTTGCTCAAAGCCAAAATAATCTACATATTCATGTTCATTTTGATGTTCCTTGAGTCTCTGAGGCACACTGTAAACAGACCTGCATTCCTGATGTTGAATTTAGCATGTTTGTACTTAATACATTAGAGACTTTTTCCTTTTTCCCAGGTTTAGCCTTGTTAAAATAACCTGTAATACCGGCAAGGTCAGGGAAAAATGTCAGTTATTTGTTCTGTAGGTGCTGGACAGGCAAGCTGGAACTCCCTAGAGGCTCTTCTAACTTGTCTAACCAGGTTTGCAGAAAAAAATAGACCTTTTTTTTTTTTTTTCCCCCCTTCTCATAAAACTGTAGGCTCTGTGTTTCATGGCATTCTGACCCTTTTGCCAACTAGCAGCTCATTGGAGGAATAAGCTACACTTAGGACTTGTGGGCTTTTTTTTCCCCTTCTGTATTGTGTATGTTTCTAATGAGAATCATATTTACTTTTCACAGCTATGTGATAGTGAGTCTTTAAACAAGAGAAAGCTGAGTATGACATAACCTGTGTGGTTCTTTTTCTGTGCTTCCTACACAGCTTTGTTTGAACCTGATACAATAGTACAGATGTCCCCCATTTCCATTTTAAAAGCCAACAGAAATGATCAAGCACTTCTACCAGTCTGTTTCTTGTTGGCTGTATACAGGGAACATTCAGGGCTGGTCCCAGCTACTGAAGGAGAAGGAACACACTTAATGGGACATATCCTAAGCATATTTTTTTATCCACTGAAGGCTTTTCTTTTTAGCCCTCCCTCGTTTACCTTTACAGAATTTCCTTTGTAAAATGCAGATTTTAAAGGTCCCTATTTAATAAAATAAATTCCAGAGGCACAGATTTTTCTGCATTCCTGTAAGCCTTCCCACTCCTACCACCTTCATCTCCATGACCAGTCCTCAGATTTTCTGCCAAATCATTACCAATATGTTTCCTTTTTCTCACAGTACCGTAGAAATGCTTGGTTTGGAGGAGGCTCAAAATATCAACTAGCTCCAACTCCCCCACCATGGGCAGGGACAGCTCCCACCACACCAAGTTTCTCCAAGCCCATCCAGCCTGGCCTTGAACAGTTCCAGGTTTGGGGCATTAACAACCTGCTTGGGCAACTTGAACTATTCCCACAATAAAGAATTTATTTCTAAAATCTGATCTAAATCTCTCCTCTTTTAGCTTAAATCTATTTCCTCTTGTCCTGTCACTATCTGTCTTTAGAAGTAAACTCACTTTCAACAAGCAACAAAAAGCACGGTACTTCTGTAATTTCTACTGTAAAATGATACCACAAGAAATTATTCTTTCCTCAGTTCCATCCTCCCATATTTATCCCCTTCATTCTTCTTACTGAAACAAATGAATTCTCTCCATACACACATTTCAGTGGGATTGCCTTTCCCATGCCATGCTACTCATTGCCAGGTGATGCCTGGTGCATACAATCCTGTTCCGATCTAGCTTTTCTACCTGTTTATGTTTCCCTGGAAATTATCGGGGGAAGTTATAGGGTTAAATGAACCAGAGCAGAATTCCTGCTGGAGAGAATATTTGGTGTTTGGATTTTAATGCTATAATCCAGACAGAAAATTGGGAAGAGAGCTGTGTACTCTCTCTGCAAAACCTTTGTTTTCAGGGGTAGATCTAATTCCCTGCAATGGTCAGTGCAATTTGAAAGGTACCAGCAATAGAAGTGTATCAGTATTCATATCATGTATCAGATAACATTTGGAAATTGAGCTACTTCTTAAAAATATGTTGCTAAATTTGCTTAAGAATGTACGAGAAAATTCCTGACTTGTATAACTCTAGGACCTTGGTGTTATACTAGCCTTAAATACAAGATTTAAAATGACATTTTCAAAAGAGTTAACCACTTTTTGTTTCACTGTTTCTGATTCTAACAAAGCTTGTTGGCATTTACAGTGCCAATGCTATGAGGCCCGAGATTGAATGGGTGATATGTTAACTAGATAAAGATAATCAGGTTGCAAAAAAAAACCCAAAAAGCAAGCAAACCCAAAACCATAGGAATTCAATACTTAAATAGTCATATCTCATATGATGTTCTCTCCAAATGTGTGTTTTCTAGAAAATTAAAAAAAAACAAACCAGAAAACAGAAAGCTTAAAACCAAAGGTCACCAAAAAGAGATGTGTCTTCTTTTTTGGGAAAAGAATAGGCCAGGATTGATATTACACAGTTGAATGAGCATCTGAAAAACACTAAGAAACAGTAGGGATAAGATTGGTCAAAAAATAAGAAGCGGAGTATAATTGTCATTGATTTTGTTTAACACCTGGCAGATTTTGGATGACAGATTATTTAGAAATGTTATGAGTAACTATTAAAGGATAATAATCAAGTAAATAAATTTTCCTATTATAAACATTTAAAATGTCTCTCAAACTAAAAGGATGCAAATGACCTAGCTAATTGTTTTAATCTTTAATGTCCTTGGTTGTGTAAAACCTTGGATTATTTGGGTTTTTACATTCTCAGTGACAACTTTACATTACTCAGACCCTGAATAGGAAAATATCCTATGTGACAGTGAGGTAGATATTCATCACAGATATTTTTAAATGTATAAATCCTAAATTAAGCTAATCATCTAAGCCCTGCTTTATAATCAGTAAAGACTTATAAACATGTCCAGGATTTTCTTCAGCCTACCAATACTGGACTTGAATCAAGAACAGAAAAATCACTATTTGCAGCTAGCTATTTCTCTCTTGTGTTTAAAGAACAATTCTAGATGGAAAACTAAGACTGGAATCTAGCTGTAGAAGCTAACAGATAGATGACTCCTATCATGTGTGACTGATCTAACATTGACTAAAATACATGGAAAAAACCCATGGTCCATAGTAGGTTTATGGCCAAAATATCAGGGTATTTTAAGATTCTCAGTTAAAAGAAAGAAGAGTTTTGGGTGTCAGAACTTAAAATCACATGCAGACAATTTGACTCGCTGGTCCATGGAAGTCACTATCATTTTGATAAACTGCAAACATACTTTTGGCATGAGAAAATTCAAGTTTGGGGAGCTAGGACTGGTGCTTCATAAATGAGTCAAAAAGCAAAACAGGTGTAATTTCCTGCAAAATTTATTAGGATCCCACTCGCTTTCAAAGTTCCATATCTGGAAGTAATCAAGCACCCATCAGATGACTGTGTAGTAGTCTATGGGAAGCGAGTTTCTGCTTTTTTAGTTCAGAGGCAAAGTGTCAATTCTCCATAACACTGAGGAAAGTATCATGACTGGCAGTGATTGACGCTCTTTACCGATTTAGTAGCAAAGGCACAGGCAATGGTGATTGAACTAACTAATATCACACCAAAAAGTGGCCTCTCAGGAAAAGAGTCATGGTGAAATTGCTGGAAGCAACACACTGCCTGTCTTGTGGATAAATTGGGAAGTTTGGGTACTGGAAATGAGAAAGGAGCAGTTATAGAAAACTCTGAGATAATGCATTGCCCAGAAAAGAGAGGCATATCCTGGCAAAGGTCTCCTTCTGAAAAAAAAAAAGGGGCGGGTAAAAACTTGTAGGTGTTTTGAAGCAATTCATAAAACTAGAGAATATTTAATTTTTCATAATCATAAATTATAATACTCTGAAATGGCTCAGTGAGATCCATATGACCACACAGATGGATTTTTTTTTCTTTTCCTTTACTTTTGCTTTGGTGACATAGCTTTCAGAGTCTTAAGGTGATGCTTAACTTCTCACCATTAGTGCTCCCATAATGTGTGTGTTCAGATATATTGTACAATGGAAGCCATCAGACTAAATGTGTTTATATTCTAAACTAGTTATCTACACTGGTTTTAATATCAGTGGAGGGAAATGGGAAGGAAATAGGTACTTCTAGTGCCCAATTAATTCACAATGTAGTTCTTTAATAGAACCAATTTTTCTCCATGTGATATGAAGGGATCCTAAGATAATTATTAACATCATAGATATTTGAAGTGAGGTGAATCATTCAGACAGCCCAGGAATCATATATATCAGCCTTTGAACAATCAAAGCAGGCAAAGTCTAATCTCTGTGTAGATTACAATGAGCTTTTGGTCATATTGCTTAACCTTAAACACCTTTATCTCTTGCATGGGAAACTCTGAAATCAGTACTTTCCCTGCTCCCTAAAAATGTGCTCCAGTTCACACCAAAGTCGAAGGAAGCATTTCCATTAACTTTAATGAAAGGTGACTTAGGTTCCTCATGCACTGCAAAAATAGATGTATGAATTCTAGGACCAATCTTTTTGGCTTGTTTCTCTATGTCCATTTTGAGGGCTATGGATCACTACATTCTCCATTATTAGCTAAGAGAACTCAAATAAATGGAGCAAGGGGAATTTCTTGCTTGGAGGTCATAGCTCTTTCGAGGACAAAGAGTTAGGAGAAGAAACTATGCATGGCTAATGTTGATGGAGAGAGTCTCTTGCAGGCAGCATGTCACCGCCATGGGTTCTGCCAGAGCTATTGTGTGATGGTGTGTTTGAGACCCACAGGCAGCTGGTGCCAGATCCTGTCGAGAGAAGATTTGCTATAACCATTGACTTGCCGCAAATAAGTGACTAGAGAAACTGTCAGTCACAATCTAGTATGTGGAAGCAAATTTATCTTCCATATCTATCTTGCATCTGTCTACAAATTCATGCCCATTTTCATGTTCCTGGAATCTTTTCAGTTCATAGGAAATGAACTGTAAAGAATGGATGATGCTTCCTACATCAAGGGACATTTGGTGAAATTCTGGGCACTCTAAACACTCAACCCACACTGGGTTTTTTTGGCTTTAAAGACAAAGTAAAATAGTTGCAGAGCTTACATACCCTGAGGCATTGCTTCAGCAGGAATTTTCATTTGTGCACTAAGTTGTAATATCTCATTTGAGATATAAATCTTTGTGGATATTAGACAAAGGGTAGTAGATCTGACAGCCTGCTTACTGTAATTCAGGTTATCACATACTGACTAAGCTGAAATTTTCCACGGAGGCTGAGGTTCACTGTCAAATAATAGTCAGTGGGATCAGGTACTTATCTTTTAGAAACTGGCTTTGTTCCAATGAGTTTTGGAGGAAGGCTGATTTATGTTCGCTGGGATCTAACCCAGGGTCTTCCCTATCTGCCAGGGAAAGGAGGAGGGCAGAGCAGCCCTGTGAACTGGCACAGGAGAATTGCTTCAGAGAGTCAAAATCATCCACACTGCAGACATTGTCATTCTATAACTAAATGGCAAAGCCCTCCCTTTTTTTCACTGACTTGATCAATTCCATTGTACCACAGATTCCCTTGGAAATATCAACATTTCCACAAATTTATCTAGAGCTTCTTATATAATGGAACATGTTGTTTGGCATATAGATTTAGAAAATAAATAAGAAAAAATCTGAAATCAGAAATGAAATAAGGTTGCTTGAGCAGTGCAGGAGAGGAGAGAAGCACATTTATAACGTTCTTTTTTTGCTGTGAACACTTATATTTAGAAGGGAGGAAATGGCAGCACTCTCTTTAATTTGAAGAAAAAGTGAGATCGTTTGATGAGTACAGCCTAATCCTCAGTGAATGTTCATCAACTTCATAAAACCTAGTTCCAAAGCCTCATGGCCATACTTCAAGTAGCAATCCTTTCAGTAAGTTTCCACTGAGGATATTACTCTGGTGCCATGGAGAGTGCCTTAGAGTTTGCTACAAAACTGCAATGCATCAGTGCACACCTTCAAATGAACCCTGAGAGGTAGAAGGGAAAGCTTAAAGTTGGAAGTCATTTTGTAACTTAAGGACAAATTTGACCCAGATGGCCTCTTGGAAGTCAGTGAGAGATGCACATTCTAGAGAACTCATTTCTCTCTTTCTACTAGGAATGAACAAATCATTTCCAGTAATTAATGTTTTTGAGAAAAGTAATTGCCTCTTTTCCTGCAGCCAAGTAAAAAAAAAAAAAAAAAAAAAAACCCAACCCTATAATTATTCTAAACTGAAGAAAAAATTCCTAATTTGGACATTAAGATATTTTACATCAGCATGTTTTCAATAAGTTCACTTCATTAAGTTATGTTGTGTATCAGCTAAGAGTTTGCCTTCTCAGGGCACAGATCTGACATTTTTCCATAACCAGCCTCTCCCGAGATGACTGTCACAATTGGGTCCGACTAGTAAATTCCCGTTAGATTTTTCACACTGCTTTTCACTCCTGGTTGGTTTGGATTATCAGCATTTCTTGCCTTAAAGTCCATGAATATTTGACGGAACATCAGACTCTTACAGATTATCTCTACATCTGAGAACTAGAAAGGTCAATGCACTGATTTAATGTTTTACCTCCAAGTTTCCCTTCCCATGAAATACTTATCACTCTTTCAGTCAAATGACAATTCATACCTCTTTATCCTCTGTTCCTTTATTTTATAGTTATTAGGTTCACTTATTTAATTATTGCTATTAACATCCTGTTATCACTACTACTGTAGTATTAAGGGTCTATAGATAGATAATGCACAAAATCCTAACAATTTTTAACTATTCATACCATTCAAATGCCTCACACACATAAAAAATATAACATAAACCAAAACCAAATCACTACTTACATTATTAAGTGACTCCTCCATATTCAAAGGGGATAACAAGGAGGAGCAGGAAGCTTTATCCAGATGAGAAGCTAGTTTCAGTTATTTTCCTGAAACACAAAAGCAGAAGAGAAATCTTGGCCTTATTAAGGCCATTGGCTGCTGAACCATTGGATTTAAGTGGTTAGGATTCAAAGCCACTTTACTTTCCACATCCTTTTTCCTTTTTATTTTGCCTTTTTTTTTTTTTTTTTTTTTTTTTTTTAACACTTTGCTACTATTCTTTAGTGTATCCATCATAGCTGTTTGGTGTAGATTCAAACTCCATACCTGAGGATCAAAAAGATGGTGCTACTGGGTGGTACTGAGTAAAACAGATGTGTTTCTTCTGTGAACTACAAAGTCCGGGCTTCTACAACAGTTGACTTTGAAAGGGATGGAAGGCATGTTTTCATAACACAGCTTTCTTAAATTAAAACAGCTAAGAGAAACATACCGGGGGAAAAAAATAATAATAAAAAAGGACTCATCTTTAGCTGCCACGTTGGAGTCAACTCAAAACCTTCAAACCAGCTGTACTGAGAAAGAGAGAAAGAGAGCTTTCCACGCTGGAATCTCTCAAGGGATCTCGAGGTGATGCAGTCTTTTTCTTTTCTGTATCTCCCTATTTTTTTTTTTGCCCTACAGTCTCACAAAGTGGGAACACATGAAGTTAAAAGGAATAAGCTTGTCTAACATCTAATAAGAGAAGAATCTGTCACTGCCAGTGATGTGAATGTGAATACAAAAGCTGTAGGCATGTATATTCCTTCAGCAGCAAAAGCACAACAAGGCAAAAGGTTAGCCTAAGATCTGCTCTCGGTTGCTTTGGAAGCTCTGTTTAATTGTTAGTCACGATGCACTGTGGGCAGAACAATTAGTTGTATCTATATTAGATCTAAGCTGTAATTATTTGTTACATTAATCATGACTAGAGTGAGAATTTAATTAGTCACGAACATTACGTGACTTTTTTTTTTTTTAATTTTATTTTGAAGGGGGGGGAATGTCCAGTTTTCTTATTAAATAGATGTTAATAGAGCGAGTCCTGGATGTCTGCAAGCCGGTGTCATGCCCAGGGTCTTTCCAGCTGCTGAATATGTAGGATTTCCATCCCAACAGCAGAGCCTACCACTGACTTGCATTTATGGAGCCAGGTATCAGAGTCAGGACTGAATTCAGACACTCTGGGTTGGAAGGGCGGGGGAATGAATTTCAGAGTTTTTGCAGCAATGAGTGAACTTAGAGTTCACTAAAGAGTGTTAAGCGGGATGAGGTGCCTCCCTCATCCGCGTTTGCTCCACTCCGGGTGAAGCGGCTCCCAAACAGAACCATTTATGTCCCTCTTTGCATCCAGCGTGGGATAGGCAGATGGTATTTTGTTCCCATTTCCCTGCACTAGCAACATTTATCACAGGGCACTACCGCTGCGAGACCTTCCCCAGCGCTAGGGCTCGCCTGTCGCCGTGCATGGCAGTATTTTGGCTGCCTCGCTCCTCCGAGCAGCTGCCGGTTCTGGGGAAGGCGGCGGGTGCCGGGGGAGCCGCCGGGAGCGCTTCCCGCTGGCCGGAGCGCAGGGCAGCCGGCGCCGAGCTGGGGTCGCCCGGGCCGCGCTGGCCCCGCCGAGCGCTGCCGCTGCCCCCGCGGCACCCCGGGCTCCTCACTGCTCGCCAGCCCTCTGCGGCGCGACGGGCTCTGTGAGCACAGGCAAGCTCGCCATCGCCCCTTGCCCGGCGAGCTAAGGAGAACGGGCGTGATTGCCCCGGGATCCGGGCAGGGGATGCTGCCGTCTCCAAACAGGCAGCGACATCCATGTCCTGCCCTCCTGAACGCTGCTGGGTGTTTTGCGAGGTTAGCAGCAGAGGAGAGGAGTGATTTAACTTTGGGAAAAGGAAAGCGACGTATACTTTCGGGTGTTTTTGAGAAGTTTTCTCCCTAGTGCGAGGGACAAAAGTGTGAAAGCGTTGTTTTGGAAAGGTTGGAGGGGGAACAAGGCTGGACTAATATGCTGGTTGAAGGAGAAGCCATTTTGACAGCAAAAGAGAGATGACAGACATTTTCTGTTCCTGGGACAGATCGAGTGACTTATCCTGTGGTTCACCTGCCTGCAGGTGCATGCCCACGTCTGTGCTGTGCGTGAGCATCCCTGCACCAGCGTCAGCAGGGCTCTGAGCTGCTGTCTGAGTCAGATTCCTCTTTTCAGGAATGGTACCTACATTACAAAACCCATTGATTTTGATCCACAGAAGCAGTCCCACCACAGGGGTTGAGACTATTTGTGTGAGTAAGTGCTCTCTCTGACATGACAGAACTTGCCTGAAGCTGAAGGATAATTTTCAGACATCTGCTCCTTACAGAAGGGGCTGCTTCTCCCACAGACCACATTTCAGGGTTTGGGAGTTCCTTCATTACGCTTTCTAAGGTGAGTTCGTGTATTATGGGCCAGGCAGCAATTTGCCAAACAGATTTTCAGATACCAATCCAGAAAAATAATATCGTTCATGTAATAGCTGATTCCTCTTTATGTACCTATGATTTTGTCTTTTTCTCAGCTGCTAATTAAGAGTTCAAATAAAAGCTGGGGGAATTCTGCAACTGAACTTTCAGGCATTAAAACATGTCTTGTTACTGAAGTGGTTAGGTTACACTGACCGTATCTGTCAACTTTAGCAATTATCTCATGGTGAGGTGTTTTGGTTTTGTAAGCTTTCTTATTGTCGTTGTTGTTGTTGCTGTTGTTTTCCCACAGTCTGTAATGTAAGAAAAATACATTAGGCTAGTCTGGGGTCACTTTGTTATTTTCCTCCTTTGTATGTGGATGGCTGGAGCATTTCTGAGTGAAAGCTAAATTGTCAGGACAAAACTTACTCCTCAATGCATCTCTCAAGGTGTTACAAGCAAAGTAAGACCTTTGTTATCTTAGCTTCTCCACTCCCAACGTGAGAAATACAGAGATGATGCTTCAAAAATCTAGTCCGCCTACCAAGAACATCTTTGAGGAGTTAGAGTTGCTTCTTACAACCATTTTGAACTGATCTTGGCATTGCTGCATGCATGCAAGAAACACGAATTTATGGGAAAAGTGTCTTTCAGCTTTTTCTCGGAGTGCTGTTTGAAGACTGAGTAACCCATCATGTCCTCATGAAGTGGCATTTACAATGAAGGAGCAGGCATATCTATTTCCAGTGACAACAGTGTCTTGATGTACTGACAGCTTGGTGAATATTTTATTTCTATTTCTTTATTTAATTACATATTTGCTCTAATGGAAAATAAAAGTAAAAAATGATAGATGAAAAGTCGTGAGTTCTTCTCTACATTTCAATCAGGCCTAAATAAATTCCAATAACTCAAACAAAACTGTTAGTTGACAAATTTCCTATTTAGATACTTAATTCTAAAAGGTTGTAAATACCTCATTAGCACATCCTTACCGTGCATTTATTAAAACATTTTGCAGTGTTTGCAAACAGTAATGATCAAAGGTTTAGTCACTGAGGGATGAAGCTCTAAGTCTGTTGTAGTGCACGAGTCTCTGAGAATCACCACCCTCGTTGAACAGCACCATCCCTTGGCATTTCCATCCTTTTTTTTTTCCCTTCTTCTTTTTTCTCTTAGACCTCCATTTGTTTCGCCTCCTGGGTGCAGGGCACATTGTTCCCTTTAGCTGAGAGGTCAGTGTCCCAATGAGAGTTTCTGCGCTCAAGATGAAGGAAGTGGATGTTAGTCTACATAAAAGCACCATGCCATGCATCAAACCTGTGACCTTTTAGTCTGAAAATTGAAACCTTGAAAATCTTTTGCTGAAGGATTAATGCATTTAGCAGTCGGTAACCTTACCAGCAGAGGGAGATATGGCATCAGGCAGTGCATCATTCTAATACATCATTTGTCTATTAGAAAAACGAATTTTGAGTATTCTATACTATGTAGAGGTAAGGTTTGCACTATGGTGATATGTACCTGATTCTGTTGCTGAATAGGTGTGTGGACACTTTAGCACAGGGAATGATGTTTGACATAATACCCAACCCAAGTTGAAATACATTAATGCAGCATAAACAAAGGGCGGGATTAGGTAACAAGGCATTATTAAATACACATTATTATCTATGAACGTAGAATCTAAATACTTGAGGTCAGAAATCAAACCCTTGAGGAGCTATCAGAACAGCCAAAGAGAATTCTAATGTAAATACAGGACTCTTACAATCCCTGTACTCCAGTAATTCCAGGGTCAAAGTGGCTTGTTGCCTTCCCAGCACTGTGGATTGGTGTGCCTTGCCTTTGTGCACAGCCAATGTTCAGGCTTATAAACCCTTGGTTGTCATTTCCACCTCCCATTGCACCTGTTCAGAACATGACATATTCCGTTTCCAGCTTCACGGCGCTCTGTCCTTAACACAATTCCATTTCCCTAAAATTCTGTAGTTGCGGGTCTGCAAATGGAGCTGAGGATTCGTTTTCTTTCGTCCTCCTGGTATTGTAATTTACATTTATTGCATCATTGCCATTTAGATTGTCATGTTTATATTATATCTCCTTATTTATAGTGGATTGCCAGCATATGTCCCTGAATGCAATTTTATTTGGTTGCATTTAGGATATTTCTGAAATATGTCAGATATTAGAGATAATATCATTGCTGTTTTAGATACTAAAAGAAAATCATCAGACAATTGTTCAGTAATCAGACTCTTAACAAAAAAGACAAATGAAAGTTTCACTATTTTAGGCTAGTTTTCCAAGAACAATCTTTGTGAAAATTACTCCTAATTTAAAGGAAACTAAGGTATTGCTCACCCCTCCAACAGGGCAAATGGCTCTTTTTGGACCAATCACAGAAATGAGCTTCCTTAAGTACATTGCACCTTAAAGCTGATATTATTGCAGAAAAGCACATACAGCACCTTGTCAGCGTGGTATAACTGGGCTTGGCCAAGTTGTCATTTCTGACAGGTCGGTGTAATGAGCAAGAGAGCGCTGAGATGGTCGAAAAGTTTTTTTTTCACTTGTTGTTGATGTGGGGTTTTTTTACCCGAATCAGCAGGGTAGAGCTGTTTGGGGTGATAAGACCATATATATGTGTCTCATTATGAGCTCTACATTATCAAGTTGTTGTCACCTATGCTATCACACTTAGCCACATTTATGTTTGGGATTCATTTTGTGCAATTTCTTTACATTCCTAACCTGGGAACAGCAGAAAATCTGATTCTCCGGAGCAGCAGACATTAGCTAGCAGGACTGTCCGTGCATTTTAAATCTACATGCACTAGCAAAACCACTAATAATGAGAGGTACTAATTGGATTATAATTTTTCTTTTGCATTTGTAGTTTCTTAAAAGATCTTAAAACAGTTATTTACATTAAAAAACATGGAAAAGTGAAAAAAAAAGAGGAAAAAAAAGATTATTTGGAGATGATAAATGAGAAAAAGAAGAATTTTATTACAATTCTAATGATTATGATATTTTTGTTCAAATCCTCTAAGGAAAGCAATACAGCACACTAGAGAGGGAAAATTCTTGGGAAAAAAAACCCTGGAATTTTTTTCACACTGGTTTTCCTGTATTATTTTTGCATATGACCCTTCACTTCTCTGTGCCTTAGTCCCCAGCATGTCAAGTAAGAATAGTGTTTCCAGTCTCCTTTGTAAAGCGTTTTAAGACGCACAGATGAGAAGCACTTTATAAGACATAGGGATTAGAAAAAGCACAACAATAAAAAAGATGAAAGGGATCAGAGGTTAGAATTTAAAACACTAATAATAATCACACTGGCGCAGAATTAAGATCATCAAAAATAAATCCTTTTGAGCTGCAGCTTGAATAGCAGGAATGGGAAAGGGACAAGAAGAACAGAGAAATAAAACCTTCTTTTAGTCAGTTGTCAATATCATCAGTACAAAAACACACATACGTACTTTGTGATGCCATTTGAATTGTGTAAGGAAATTTGAAATAGGGCAAGAAATAGAAGCTATTCATGTGCAGAGAAAGATCAGATAAGTAAATTAAACTATATGTTGAATTCTGCTGTAAGCAGATATCCCTTAAGGCTACAAAAATAATGATTTGATTATCAAAGCTGTAGAATGTGTGGCTCATCTCCCTTTGTGTTACAAGGAGCCTTTCCATTAAATTTGTTGTTAAGCAAAATGTCTACGGGAGACTCATTTTGGATACTGATTATGCACCTCTTAGGAGAGGAACTCATTGCCTTCCTTCCGCACGCTGGAGTTGCATTCCAGCAAGGAGCTGCAAGGTCAAGCCATCAGCCCCATGTCTTCAATATACCTGGAATGAGTATATTCTGCCAGCATGTTCAATAAAGCAATTACAATAGCGTTAATGCAAATGACCAATGCATCAGATGCAGTGTAGGGGCAGAAGCCGAGATCGCTTCAGCGTATTCCACCCCAAATTTTTGGAAGCTGCTTTGTTTCGCACGGGTCCACAGGAAGGGAGGTCAGCCAAAGAGGCAGCCCGTGGCAGAGTGACATGGTCTGAGTGGCATGGAGGGGAGAGGTGGCCGGTCAAGGTTATCTTGTTCGCTTTGCCTCAGCACTCGAAGGCAACCACATCCATTTTCCAGGGCACTACATCCTTGGTGCTGAGGTGCTTAATACCTCTGTTCTGGTGTGCCATAGTTAGATGGAGACAAGGAGTTGCTCCCCTCTTCTGTCCTGATGAAGAGGCCACCCCCAATGGAAAAACAGTAATCCCTGTTCATGCCCAAGTATTGAAAGAGTGGAGAATGGATGGCAATGCCGTAGCATTTGCTGGATGTAGGGAATACAGCAGGTCTTCCCGAGAATGCTGCTCTTTAGAAACTTTTGGCAGCTGCTGTGCATCAGATGCCCTCTTTTGAGGGTGAAATGAAGTCTGCTGGATATGAAGAGTGGCTGTCATGTAGAGAAGAGAGAAGTATGAAGGACATGCTTATGACCAGCCAGATGCCTCCTGCCACAACACATCAAACGTTGCAAAGAGCTTCGGGCATGTTACCAGTGCTTCAGCAGTGTGGGTGGGCTCAGGACAGCTGCTGCTGAAGTAACCAGGGTGGGAACTGTGCAGGTGGGCTGCTCAGGTGCAACAGGGTAGCCCAAGAGCTCTCAGCCTAAGACATTTGGCCTTCTGTGCTCTGTCATTTCCTTTTTTCATCCTAGTCTCTTTTCTCCCAGTTCCCAGTACAGGTGGCAAGGTATGGCCAGATCTCCATAATTTCTTTCTTTGGATCTGCTTGATTTAACTCCAGACAGCATCTAAACCCCACACAGCCGCACTCTGCCCCACTGGGGTGGGCGTGAGAATCGGGAGGGTAAAAATGAAAACACATGTGTGTTGAGATAAAGACATTTTAACAGGTGAAGCAAAAGTCACACACATAAGCAAAGCAAAACAAGGAATTCCCCCACCAATTCCCAGTGGAAAGCAGGTGTTCAGCCATTCCATCCCCAGGAGAGCAGGGCTCCATCACGTGCAGTGGTGACTTGGGGAGGCAAATGCAATCACTCCAAATGACCCCCTTTCTTCTTCTTCCCCCCGGCTTACGTGCTGAGCGTGACACCCTGTGGCCTGGAGTACCCCTGTGGTCAGTTGTGGTCAGCTGTCCCAGCTGTGTCCTCTCCCGACTCCTTGTGCTGGTGGGGTGGTGTGAGAGGAGCAGAAAAGGCCTTGACCCTGTGCAAGCCCTGCTCAACATAACGACACCATCTCTGTATTATCATCACTGTTTCCAGCACAAATTCAAAACACAACCCTATACAAAATACTATGAAAAAAGCTTAACTCTACCCCAGCCAAAACCAGCACAGGATCTCACATTACGTGTTCTATTAGGTGCCCACATCAGTATTTTTCATTGACATCTGTGTATCACATATGAAATCTTGATATCTCTCCATTTTTCTTCCAGTTAAGAACATATTCAAAGCAAGAAAATATTATTCATTCAGCACCAGTCCAAAAAAGAACAACTGTTTAAAATGACTAATCATATCTTTCTCAAGGGTGTTAGACTGGAGGAAGCATTTGGTGATGGGTTTGTGGTGGCTTGGCAGGATCTGCAGAGACTACAGAGCATCCTGCAGCTGTACTAGTAAGACTTAAAAATGACAAGATTCATGCTACACTAAATTTCCAAAGTAGCTCAGCTTGATGTCTGATTAATTTCTCTAAGAAATGAACTCCAGAGGCAAATCTGACTTGGGTGTCCTATATATCTTTATTTTCAGAGTTCTGGAGGAAGAAAATTGCCAGCATAGGCCATGTGGTCAGACTTCCACTGATGCCCTGCCAGAAACTGGACAAATCTGATTAGAAATCATGTATTTTGCAGACCCTTTATCAATGCTGGCTCCAATACTGCTGTCAGTCCAATCCGCCAGCTTCATGGGGTTCCATGGACATCTGTGGGATTTAAGGGGCAGAAGGGAGATTTAGGTTTCCTAGCCTGTGTCTTTTTCCTTCCTCTTCTTCTTCCTTGTCTTGCTTCCATTCTTTCTTTACTCCTAATCTGTTGATTCCATTTAAAGGGTCACAACATTAATTTTTGACCATTAAAACCATACAAACGGTGTTGCAAGAAATGCACAGAAAGCAAGAATCCCATGCGGTGCAGGTTTGTACGGGGAAAAGACCACACCACCAGGAAAAAGCTACAGCAGTTTGATGCTCTGCAACTGGAGTGTCCTGACCACCTCTTCTGGCACAGTTGTGTTGTCATCACCTCAGGACAAGCAAGCTCCAGCATCCTGTTCCCCAGGGTGGGAGCATTTGGCCGAGTGGCTGTCGCTGCCTTGCCCACCCCTGCGTGTGAGAGAGGGTCTGACAAGTGTCGATGTGCAAAGTGGCAGCAAAGAGTTGTTTCTCCCCAACCCTACTCCTTGCAGAAAGCTGAGTTCCCGACTTACCTCTCAGTGATTAGAGGCACGAAGATCCCCCCATCCCCCTGTCTCCCGACTCAGAGCATTATTGCAGTTGCTAATTTAAGAGGGACGTGAGGTGAGTTCTTTCAAAGAGTGAACCTGACCCTTCACCTCCCCAGCACCACCCGTGGGTGTTGCAAAGCAATTGTGCCCGTCAATGGAGAACAGAGAGCAGTAAAAGTAATGAGAAAGGTAATAAGAGTTAAAACAAAGGTAGATGGACCTCAAATGAAAACAGGAAGATTTAGGATACCTGGAGAAAGACAAGTCAGCATTATATAGAGACGAATTAATACTTTGGGATTAAACTGTGTGTGAAGGGTAGGGGCATAGTGCACTAAAAATAGGAACAGGGTAATTTAGAAGCTAATCAAGCTCTGTCACAGACAAAATTAATAAGTAAAAAAAGTTTTAACAAGACATTAGCCATCCGAAGAACATAGAAGGCCTGTGGAGGAGGATATTGTATCAGAAGGTGTTATTAACACTGCTATTATTAGATTGGGTATGATTAACAGGACTTGGTCAGAAAGAAGCAAGGTGGAGTTTAGAAGTGCTGTGGTGGATCACCCAGAATGTCATTACAAAGGTGAAAATTGTAAAAAGGAGCAGGAAGTAGAGGAAATACTTTTGGAAAATGATAGATGGAAAGACAGTGAAGTGTTCTGAACTTTTCTGTATGGCATAAAGGTACAGTGAGTGGAACAAGGAGGTAAGGCAGTTGTTTTCTCTTCTGTCCATGTTTTGAGTGTCATGGTTAACATTTGCAAAGACGAGACTTCATAGAGAGAAGATTTTTACAGACTCATAGGTTTCCGTGACTGTGGTTTTTTTCCTGCAATGATTTTCAATTGGGCTTTTATAAGAACTGAGGGATAGATATGCAGTTGGTTATAAAATAGTGATACTTTCGAGAAATCAGTGGAAACAAACTGATTTCCACCATTCTTGTGATTCAACATTCTTTTTGAAAGCAGGGTGAAAAAATATGAGTTTCATAAAGGTGAATTTTTGAAGGACAGGTCTGGGTGTAATCACCAGGTGAAGAAGTAATTTGCTGAGTGTCAAAAGAGATGTGGGCACAATGAGAAAAATATCACTGGCTCCAGGCATTGATTTCAAAGCATCTATTACTGAGCACCCCAGAGGCAAGGTCCTGGTCTTGATGGACACCTCTCTCTTTTTTCACAGTTGTTCTAATTAAAAGTAAATATCTATTTGCTTAGAAATGCACCCATTTCTCTGAGTTTTATTGCAAGATTTGCTGGTTTTGCTTATGTTTTGGACAACAAGTGTTGAGGATCAGAGGATACTTTTTTCTGAGGCTTCCTTGCTGTTTCTTCTCATCAGTACATATACATACAATCAGATTTTCCAAACGATACTTTCTCCTTACCTAGATCCCTCTTGATCTGTTACCAATTCTCTCTGCCATTAGCCTGACCTCTAAAAAGCAAAATCTTACAAAGTCACTAGGTAGAGTATTTTTGTGTGCTTTGGTTAGACATAATAGAGCTTTAATTAACCAGAAGAATCCAGTATCAACTCATCCAGATTGTTACTATTCTCAAAGAACAGCATTTCACCTGGAAAACAGGCGATGTTTCAGCACTCTGTCACTGCCACATTTCATTCCCACCCCTTCAGACAGATTCTTTAGCCTATGGTGACAATCAGGAGTGATTTCCCTGGACTAAGTGCTGTTACATGGGGGGGTAGACCTGGCTGTGAGCTCAGGCTCTGTGTGCCTGCATCCTTTAGGCTTTAACCATGCACTAATCATCGGGGCATCCAGTCACCATTATTCCTGCAGAGACAATTTGACAGGTGACACTGTGACAGTAGCATTGCTGCTGACCGCCAGCTAAGTCCCTGGCTCTGGAGCTGCATGACCAGTGGAAAACTCAGCAGATCCCTTCTTCCCTGCCTGCATGTGCTCGCCACGTTTCAATGGAGCAAAGGCGTCCTCCTCTCCCCGCAAATCACATCACGCTCTCTGTTTTCTGATGGAAAGCAGGAGTGAACCTGTAGAGCCCTGAAACACATAATATGCATGGCTGCTGTTTTACACTTGTAACATCTTGTATGCACTGAAATGTACAGCTGTTTACACTTGTAGCTCTGTCAAGTAAACAAGTGGTGATTTCTTATGATAGAGGGGAAATTGGCACGGGGCTGCTATTCACTCACCTACAGCCTGGCAACTCCTGGTGGTGGAAATCATTCTTTAGGCACCAAATTGGCATCAAGCTTGCTGTAAAACTGGCTTCTCTGAGGTGGAGGGGAGGCAAGAGGAAATCTGTTGGCTGCATCTGTACCTCTAGGAAAGGCAGCAGCCGAGTGTCTGATGGGCTCTGTCTCCTGCTGCAGCCACCCACGTAAGTGGCTCACAAATAGCCTGTGCAGTGGCTGTGCCAGGGTGTGCTGGCATGATAATCCATACCAGGCATTTTCAGGTAGCTCTTCACCAGGAGCTGTAGAGCTTGTAACCTAAATGACTTGTAAATCTGCAAGAGAAAGGCTTGCAGATACCTTTATCCCCTAACAAAGATGCTATTGTGTCTTTTAGATTACTAAAGGTGATTGTAAATACTAAAACAACATAATCTAGATCATCTTTTCAGAAATGAACTAGAGACAGGATCCAATGAAGCTGGCAAGCTGCAACTTTGCAACAATCAAAAAGAAGCTGTGCAGAGATTGCTTTGGTGTTTCTTTACAACAGAAGGTGCACTAAGAGTTGTCATGAGTTCTCGAGGAATCTGAACCCACTTGGGGAGTTAAAATCCTTAAAATATTAAGAAAAATTAAGAAATAGAATCATAGAATGGTTTAGGTTGGAAGCAACCTTAAAGAACATCTATTTCCAACAGGACATGGACAGGGTTAGCTTGCATTAGACCAGGTTGCTCAGAGCCCCATCCAGCCTGGCCTTGAACACTCCCAGGGATGGGGCATCCACAGCTTCTCTGGGCAACCTGTGCCAGTACCTCACCACTGTAACAGTAAAGAACTTTTTCTCTAGTATCCAATCTAAACCTACTCTCAGTCTGAAGCCATTCCCCCGTCACTACATGCTCTTACGAAAAGTCCCTCTCCATCTTTCTTGTAGACTCTCTTTATGTACTGGAAGGCTGCAATTAGATCACTCCTAAACCTTCTCTTTTCCAGGCTGAAGAAACTAAATTCTCTCAGCCTAGAATAGAATAGAATAGAATAGAATAAAGTTGGAAAAGACCCTTAGAGAATACCAAGTCCCACTATAAACCTTACACTACTCAGTCCATCACTAAACCATGTCCCTAAGTGGCATATCTGCCTGTCTTTAGACACATTTGGGTATGGTGACTCTACCACTTCCCTGGGCAGCCTGTTCCAAGGCCCTACCACCCTTTTGGTGAAGAAATTTTTCCTGATACCTAATCTGAAACTCCTCTTGGTACAGCTTGAGCCTGTTTTCTCTCATCCTGTCCACTTGTTACTTGGAAAAGAGGCTGACTGATCTCCACCTGGCCACAACCTCTTTTTAGGGAGTTGTAAGGAGTGAGGAGGTCCTCCCTGAGCCGCCTTTTCTTCAGGCTAAACATCCCCAGCTTGCTCAGAAGCTCCTCTTTAGAGTCCTCCAGACCCTTCCCCAGCTCCATTCCCTTCTCTGGACACACTCCAGCACCTCAATGTCTTTCTTGTCATGAGGGTCCCAAGACTGACCCCAGGATTCAAGGTGTTGGCCTCAGCAGTGCCCAGCACAGGGGCACAATCACTGCCCTGCTCCTGCTGGCCACACTTTTGCTGACACAGACCAGGTGCCTTTGGCCTTCTTGGCCACCTGGGCACACTCAGGTTCATGTTCAGCTCCTACCAACCAGCACCCCCAGGTCCTTTTCCATCAGTCAGCTGTAGCATTGTCTGTGGTTGTTATGACCCAAGTGCAGGACCTGGCATTTCAGCTTATTAGACTAAGAGACATTTCTGTCTCAGCAGAGTTGATCTGCAAACTGTTGGAAGCCGGGAGAGTCTCCAGAGACGTGTGTGCTTCCCCTGTTCTTATATGTGTGTCCTTCCTATATGTCTTTATATGCTTATCCTATTCATGTCCTCAGACACAGACATCTGCTTCTGGTCATAGCTGCAGACAGGACATAGGACTAAATGGTCTTTTGCTAGAGAAAAGTGTTTAAATTCCTGTCAGGTTTTCAGTGTATTAAAAAATTAAAGCTCTCTGTATAACATAGTTTCTATCAAAGGAAAATTGTAGTCTGGTTTAAGACACAGTAAATTAGTTTTTACCATCTTTTTCTGGCCCACAATTTTACCAAATGATCAAGAAAGAAGAATCACATTTATTCTTCACGGCAGCCTCTGTGTTTCAGCTAAAAAGAAAAAAAATAATTTCAAAGAGAGACCTGAGAATATCCTCCACGAACAATCACACATTTCTGCCGTCACAAACTGGGGGGCAACAGCGCAGCACGTCACAGCTGACGTGTACAGATGTGAAATGAAATAAAACAGGAAAGATAACCACTGCTAAAGCTGTAGCAGGGAAGAAAAGGACACACAAGCTCACTCTACCCATGTGATAGCTGGGCAAGGGGGAAGGGGATGTACCCCTCGACTCACGGCTCTCGGGTTCACTCCGACCAGTGACGTGGTCTGTGAAGTCACACCATGGGCCTCGTGACTGGACATCTCACATTGCATCCAACAAGAGGGGAGGCAGGAGGCGACCCAGTGTTGAATATAACTCTGTTTGAACTGCAGGGACGACCCGAACATGCCACCTCTATTCACAGCTGATGTTCCTGCTTTGTTTTAGTGCCTGGAATACATACAAGGACTATTGCTGCAGCATGGAGAATTATGGAGCACCTGAGTCCTGCCAGGGTGCAAGGCTCCTCTCCTGATACCAGAGGAGTAAACCCACAACATCCCATTCATGACCTCTGCTTGCATATATGTACCTATATACATGTGCTTCATTTACAGCTAAATGTCCCTCTCATCACCTGCAATTCAGAAGAAAGCATTTGAAATTTGCATTTGTGTGACTCAGGTAGAATGGAGCAAATTGCTTTTAAATAAAACCTACTGAGAAAAAAAAAGAAAATAAAATCACCATTTACATTTCACCCAATATGCATGTTTTTAAAAGTCCTGAAGTATTGATCACAGTAGTTAGGCATAATCAAAAAGCCTCCAACAGGGTCATAAGCACTGCTCTGCCTATATGGTTTTTTGTTCTCAGCATTAGGAACATCTCCCTTGAGTTTTTCTGGAGCTGTATTAATTGGATGATTAAAGCAAAAGCCAGATCAATTGGAATTTGAAGAGATGGTGAATGCTATAATAAAACAAAAAATAAAACGTTGTATCTACATGGTTAAAAAAATCAATAAAGTTTAGAGGAATAATGCAAAGAAAGAAAATAAGAAAAGGCTAATTGCTCCATCTTTTTGCAGAGTTATTTCCTGAGTCACTTTCCAATCTTTATTCTTTTCTTTTTATGTCTCTGCAGAATGACCCTTGCTCTCCTTTTTCACACATATGCAAAACCACAGCTACATTAACAACTCTGCAGCTTGCTCCCTTGATTCCTTTTCTTTCCTGCTTAAAATTGCCCTTTCTGGCCTTATTACACATAGTGGCTAATGCACTCAGCTTGGATAGAGGAGATCTAGCTTCAACCCACATTTCTACCCCTAAATAACTGTATGATCTAGGGCACAATATTTAATGAGTTCCCCACTTGTGTAATAGGACTGACAGTATTCATTTGTCTACTCTGACTATTTAAATTGTCGGCCCATCTGGTAGGATCATTTCCTTTTCAGAGTCAGAGTTCAGATCCCGTTCTTAGTTTGGGTCTATTGGCACTACAGTAGTTGGGAGGGAAAAAAAAAGAAAAAAAAAGGAATAATACAAGTAAATTCAGTTCCACAGGGGGAAGTGGCAATATTTGCAGTTATATTAAGGATCTGTTTAAACACTTGCTTGTCTCAGCAGTGCCCAACTCTAAGAAAAACCGGGGAGCTGCACAGCGATACTTCTGCTGCTCAAAGTGCACCTCCATTAATTGGCAGAATGAAGGACAGGCTGTTAACTTTCCTGCTGGTGCTCTGTGTACTGAAAAGATGAATCTTCTAAATAAGACATTGTATCCTGTGGTTCGGTATCATTTACAGGCACCAGCCTAGCCTCTGTTTCTTTTTGAAACTCGGGCACTTGTTCCTCTCTGATGGCCTGGAGGTGGTCTTTTCAACCCAAATTGGAACACCTAAATAAATGAGAGATCCTGTGTACTCAGCTGTCGTGGTTTAACCCCAGCCAGCCCCCAAGCCTCACACAGCCTCTCACTCACTCCCGCATCAGCAGGATCTGAGGGAGAATCAGAAGGGTGAAAGTGATAAAACTCATGGGTTCAGATAAATACAGCTTAATAGGTGAAGCAAGAGCTGTGCACACAAGCAAAGCAAAATAATTGCTAGGAATTAATTCAGTGCTTCCATGAGCAGGCAGGTGTTCAACCATCTCCAGGAGAGCAGCACCCCATCATGTGGAACTCTTGCTTGGCAAGACAAACACCGTAATTCTATATATTCCCTCTTCCTCCTTTTTCACCCGACTTTATATACCGGGCATAATGGTCTGGAATATCCCTTTGGTCATTTGGGGTCACCTGTCCAGGCTGTGTCTCCTCCCAAACTCCCAAGCACCCCCAGCCCCTCCCCAGCCTGGCAGTGCAAGAAGCATGAAAGGCCTTGTCTCTGTGTGAGCCCTGCTCAGCAATAACAAAAACATCTCTGTGTTATCAACCCTGTGTTCAGCACAGATCCAAAACACAGCCCCGTGCCAGCCACTGGGAGGAAAATTAACTCTGTCCCAGCCAAAACCAGCACTCATTGCAGAACATTAGGCTGCTAATTTAACCAGAGTCCAAGCACTTAAGCACCAGAGTTGGAAGACTTTGGTGCACACTTTCCCTGTCTCCAGCTATAGTATTGGTTGTGTTCCAAGAAGTCCAGGTCTATCCACAGATAAACATTATTCCTCCTACTGAGAACAATAACTTTCATCCTTCCCAACCAGATGTTAAATGTTTTCAGGCTATGCCCTCAGATATCTCATAATTTAGCTCCTGAAGCTTGAACTCATCCTGATGTTCTCTCTCTTCTCCCTTACCTCCCCACCTTGATTGCCTCAACTTTCCCAGCAATGTCTTTCCCTTCAGAAAAACCAAAAGACCAAAGAGCAGGCTTCTGCATCTGGAAAATGCTGTATCCATCGCTCCTGAGGACCACGCCACCGGTGTTGGAGCGAGGAAAGAACAGATGTGTCGTGAAGTGCTTCCTTACCATCCAGAGTTCTCCGACACAGAAGGACTTCCCTGCCCCGGTGAAAAGTTGCAGGAAAGTGCCCTGATTCATGTAGCAGGCAGTGGGAATACACAGGCATATGGAGACAGTGTGAATCATAAGACCTCTATTGATTTCAAGTCAGAGGAGTGACACTGATTTACCGTAGCAGAGCAGCTTACATTTTAAGATAAAAGGTGAAACCTTGATTCCTTTGAAGCCAATAGCAACTTTGCCATTGACTTCACCTAGGCAGTTTTCAATTTTAGGAAGACTGACCTGTTTTTATTTAAGGCAAAAATTAAGCAGCCTTGGGGACAATTGTTAAAGAATTCTGACCCCCTTGTTTCTTCTCCTGGTGAGTGTCTTATTTCAGGGCTTACGCTAATCTAACAATGAGAATAATTAAAATTCCCTATGTTTTTTTTATTTAGTGTTTTAAATTTACGAGATATATCCCAGGCAAAACAAGTGAATTCCATTCACCTTGCCCTGAAGAATGGAAACTTCAAGGACAAACCTACAGATAGAGATTAGAAGGAAAGAAAAAAAGAAAGATATATTGCTTTTAATTAAAGTACATATCCACTAGGCAAGTGTGGGCCTTTAGGAAACAGACTTTAACACAGAAGAAGTGAGAGATCTGTGAATTGTCCCAAATAACCTCATTGGGAAGAGAGGGGAGAGAGAGAAGAGAGAGGACGGAAAGAAGGCGGGAGTTTCTGAATATGAAAGTGAACATTACTAGGGGATGAAAATGAGACGCATAAGCCATTAAGCAAATTTCAGACTGCAGATCAACTGAGCTGTGCTATCCTTTAAAACAAACCATAACTGAAAGTTTAGCTTCACATACTTCTCCTTTGGTTTGTGTGATGTGTCTAGTGGGGGCGTGTCTGTGAAACACTTTTCAAATGCCATTCCAGAGAATGGTAATTTTCCTCCACAAAGAGAGGAAATTCATTGTGCTTCATGGTTGGGTGTTGGGTTTTGTTCAACTTCTTTTTTTCTTTTTTTTTTTTTTTAAATAAATTTCCCATCCATTAAGGCATCATTCTGTTTAGCAGAAGTTTTGGAAATTGAAATATTACATGTTACAGAAGGCAAAATTCACTAATAAAAATTTCTGCCTCTTTCTATGTCTGTGTCTTTAAAGGCCACCTTTTCCCCTCCCTCTTATTCTTCTCCACAACTTCCGACATTATAGGGTGTTATTTTGCACTTTGCTGTTCCTCAGCTGGTACTTAAGCTTGTGACCTTAATTATATGTAGGTGGCCTTGCTATTGTAGCAGAAGTAGCAACAAGAGAAATAGATATGCTTGTATGTATGTATAGATATTTATTTTTATGTATATAGTTATTTAGCTCACAAAATACACATTTAATATCCTTGCTACCTTCCTTTCCAGAGGCAAGCTGGAGGTTTCCTTTACAATTTTAATTTTGGATGAGTGAGAAAATGAACTTCTATTCCCCTGAAAAGATGGGACTTTTACTTGATGTTTAGGCCGGGGATCTATCTTGAGCTTATGAGATTTGTAAGGCTTTAGTAGCAGCTGAGGGGAAAATGCCACATTTCCCTTATTTACAAATGACTTTGAACTTATGAAGAAGCTCATTTGTATACATCTGGATAATCTATTTCTGTAGTTAAAGCCACTCTGGGAAAAAAAAAAAAAAAAACCAAACCAAACCAAAAACTAACCCTGGAAAGCAAAAATAATAAAACCAATACAAAAACAGCTGTATAGAAAAATGTGTAGATATGAGCTGAACACAATGAGGCATTTGCTAGGGGATGAGGAACCAGAAAATTGCAAGCATTTAAGAGAAATGCTGCTTATTTTAAATTCGCTTGCACATCCCATAGTAATATGCCTCACTATGGCAGACTGCTAGGCAGAGGGGAAAAAAAGCTTTGTGAGTTCAATAGCTACCCACTGATTGTAAACATGAGGAGGAACTCTGCGAACACAGTGCTGAAATATAGGGTAATTTCCTCTTTATTAGAGTCCATGAAGTCTGCTACATTAATGGTTAGGCTCTGTATACAGTGCATATAACAGAATTATACAGATATTTTCTGCAGTTCTTTAGTTGCTTTTTAAGTTCCTTCAGGAAAAAAAATTGAAAAGGGCAAAATATCCCTACATTTTCCTTTCCTCCTCTCATGATAATTTCCACCTCTCATATTAATATGTAGTACATCATAGTCTGTGACTGACATCTCTGTAATGCCCTACAATGCCCTATACTTATTTTAAGGTGAATTTAACTTATATCAGGTTCCTCGACTCAGTCTCGTTTATTGCTTTTTAAGGAGAACAAAGACAAACAAAAAGAGTGTTTGAGGTAGAAAAGGAAATTAGTCAGTGTATGGTGTAGCCAGTCTGTCATGGTGAAGGAGAAGTCCCTTTTCACCTCAGTCTTGGACACAAGTCCCTGTTCCAATGGCTCCAGAAGATGCTGCTCTCCACGCCTCTGTCCTCAGTGGAGCTCAGACCTGCACCGTGAGTTGCTCATCCCCTGGAGTGATCCTTCAGATATATGCCATGACTTTTCTCTGGTTCCATCTCTTATTCATCCTGATGGGTTGCATGGACTGACCCTGGGCCTGATTCGTCCCTTCAAGTGTTGCCAGTCCTTACCTCCACTTGCTGAGTCAGGACCCCACAAGACATCCCTGCTGGTGGGGGCGCTGGGTCACCTTGGTTTGCCCTCCTGGGGCACCCCAATCCCTGTGCCCCCTGACAGAGACTGGGGGGAGAAGAAAGGTGCCTGTGCTTGCCAAGTGTGTTTTAGAAGACACAATGTTCCATTTGCGATATGAACAGGCCATGGCTTCTGCATACAAAACATGATGTGCTGGTCTTTTTTTCCATAAAGCAAAACTAAGCAAAGTTCCATTCTGTGTGCAGTCCTCTAGCACTGTGGCACTGTGGCATGGTAAAGCCTTTTAGACTGCGTTTTTCCTCACCTTACTTAAGCTGTTTGAAAGAACAAAGTGTTCCACATCATCTTCTAGGTATACTGCGGGGGGGGGTAGAGGGGTGGAAGAAAAAAAGAAAAAAGCAACACTTTCCCAAGAAGGAGAAAAAGGAAGGAAAGGGTCGGTTTACCACAGTAATGCACTATTTCAGGCTTCCAGAGAACATGGACGACATCAGAGAGTCTTATAAACAAAATATTGCCTTTGTCACAGATGGGACACAACTCAACTAAAGCATTTCCCTTTATTTCTTTTCTGTAAAGGTTGCTTCAAGATTAGATGTAAATGACGAGGCTAATGTTGATTTAAAATTGTGAAATTTGGAGAAGAGTTGTTGATGGCACGTTTGTTAAAGGAAGGGGCACAATTCTTACCTTGCTGAACTTTCAGATTTCCTTGATAAGTCAGACATTACCAAATTCCTCATGCTTTACTGTGATAATTCATTAAATAAAAAAACTGAAAAAAAAAAAAAGTTAAGGTACTAGGGTAATGTAAAAGAGAATTAAAAGGTTGAAACAAAAAACTTCAAATGTGTTGATTGTTGTTACATTTAGAAATTTCTGGTATCACTATTTGTAAACTTTTTCAATGTGCCGGATCGATACAGAGAACATGTTTTAGGTCTGGGTTTTTATAAAGATAATCATTATTATTAGAAGCAATAGAATTAGGAAAAGACCTGAAACAACATGATTCTTTGTTCCTTTAATACTTGTCAGTGTGATGTCCAATCCTGTTTTGGTTTTTTTGTTTCTTTTTCTTACAGATGAAATTTAAGTGAAGGCTTATCAGAAGTGTTTCTTCTGTTATCTGAGCTGCTTTGACTATCATTCCTCCTTTCTCTTTGCCAAGCCTGTGCTTGCAAAACAGAAAACCCGAATCCAAGTCCCTGCATCTGGTGTCAATTGAAATAAAACAAAGACAGGCTCATTTTAGCCACATAATTTAAGAAAGAAGACAGTATGATAACATTTAGAACAAGCCTCATACACACCAGCCAGCCATTATCCTTCAGAAGCAGGTGGCAGATGGCATGAAATCATCTTCGTCAGACCTCCAAAGCTTCGCTGCCACATTTGGGAGCATGGTTCTTGTAATGACTACTTGCATATTCATACTGTGTGATGGGCACTTCTCGATTTCTGTGCACCTCATTTTGGAAAGGAGCTAATGTGGCTACACATGTACTTTATTGCACCATTCACATTTGGCATCATTAAGAGGAAGGAGAAGATGATTTTTGTTTTTTCCTCCTTTTTTTTCTGGGTGCATCCTTCTCTGCTTGCGTCAGAGTGGCCCAGGGAATCAAAATGCGTGGCGAGGTCTGGAGCACCATGACTTGCCTGAAGCTGTGATGAGATCAGCCTCTGTGTAACACCTCCTGTGAAATAAAATCAGATTTATTCCTCCATGTCATACAGGCACGTCTGGCAAAAATAGATTCTCCTTCAGGTCTAGAGCTCAAAGGTTGCTCTCCAGTTTTCATAACATGGTTGTCAAAGCCCTTTTCAAAACCAGGTGTGCGAAGATATCTGCAGTTTACAAATCATCAAGGTGAGGCATATTGCTTTTCCAAGACTGCCAGGAGAATCAATGGCAAATCTAGAGAATTCACTTTGGGTCATGAAAGAGCAGCTTGCTCATACCTTACTTGCACTACTGAGTCCATTTGGCTGGTGGGAGTTCAGGCAAGCCTGTGATAAGATTCCTCCTGGCTTCAGTGGGGTGTCACACATCGACAAGTTTCAGGACTCGGCTGCAGGCGTTGTAGTACCTTATGCTTCAGTTAAAGACTTCTTGTAAGGTAGTGAGGGTGCAGGAATCACTTATGTTACTGCCTGGTGGAAAAGCTGCTGATTCCTGCAGGTACTGAGAAATGCAGAAAACCTGAATCCCAAAAGCCGAAAAACACTGCAAAGGAAAAGCAGATTCTTTGCTCCAGCCTGCTTCAACATTAGCCCCATCAGCTTCTAATCCTGAAAACACCATTACAGAAAGAGAAAAAAGCGAAATGTGACTGATTTTGATCTGTCAGCTGTTTCTTCTGTGGTCAAAGGCAACATGGTACCTTGGAAATCCTCTGATAAATTACATGTGGATTTCAGAAGTCACTGCCACTAACAGTTCCACTGGCAAGAAAAACACATTCTAGCGTTGTCTCTAGCACTTCTTTCTCCTGCCCACAGGAGAGCAAAAGGCAAGGCCCACAGGTTCAGAAGAAGTGATCATGCCTAACACATGAGTGAGAAAAGCAGACCAGAAGCCTGCAGACCTGCAAAAGAATCAGAAATAGAGTAAGAAGCAACCTGTCCTAGTTCAGAGTATTTGCCTACCACTTTTCATGGTTTCCAGGACATTTCTTATAATGGATCTTCACTAAATCCCCAGGTAGCAAAGTGCTTGTGCTCAATTTAAACACATGCTTAATTTAAGCATGTAAATAGTCCAATTTATGTTGGATCAAGGCCCAATTCTTTCTCATTAAAATCGTATTTAAAAAAACCTAACAATGCCGCTACTGGTTACTTTCATCCTCTTCATCTATGAGTGGCACTTTTTCCCTTTAGTTTCCTTTTAATTTTGCTGCATTAAAATGTTGCATATTCATATGGCAGCTACAACTTTTGTCTGAGAAAAATACACTGCATTCTAAGACTATTCTGCTCAGCCAGAAGATATTATTAAATACCATAAACAAATACAGATACGCACTGTGACATCTGGATGGAAATAACCCTACAGTCACATTTTACAAAAGAAGCCCAACCAGAGGAAGAGCTCAGACACGTAAAACGAACATTAATGGCATCTTAATGTTCCTCAGCTGCCTCTAGAGGGTTCAAATATGTTGCATCACAGCCAGTTCTAGAGGAGGTTTATCAGCAGATGGAGCCTTGTAGGAACTCAAAATGCTCGATCAGATACATTAATGCCCCAAACTGATACATTATGATGTTCTGTTTCAGGGTGGGAGGGATGCTTAGAATTAATTATATATATTTTGCTGTTGTTGTTTAGCCAATCAGTATTTGCTTACAGGCATGGAAAGCTGCTGTTTTTTTCCACTTTTTCTTTTTTTTCCTTTTGCCAAGGGTGATTCATATGCATAGAGCATTATGAGAGTATTGAGAAGGAGAAGAAAGCCTTTTTTTTTAACAATTTTGTGTTGATTGGTTTCAGCAGAACTTTATAGTTCACCCAAAGCAAAAATAAAAGGAAGGGTGAAATAACAAAAGGATTTGAGGGAGGTATATGAATGTTTCTGTGCATGTTTACACCGTTATGAACACGGGTCAAGCTGATATGATATATGGATGTGAAGAAACTCACTGAATGAGAGGAGGAATTAAAGAAAAAAAGTGAATAAAGCAGAAACTATGAACAGAAAGATGTTTTTTTAACTTTTTTTAACCATCAAGTATTGGTGCAACTTTTCTAAAATCTCTTGTAAGAAGTTCTGTAAAGTCTTTTTGCAGAGATCTCAAGTCACATTAGTCTGAGTGCTCTTCATGTACAAACATCATTGGCTCTTAAAAAAACAAAAACCAAAACAACATAATGCATGCCTTATTTCTGTTCAGTTTTATGAGATTATGATATTTCAGATCATCATGAGAGAGGAACTGTTTGAGGAATTGGATTTTTTTATTTGTAAGAAGACACTCAAGGATTAGTTTTGGGGTGGAATTTCTTCCCAGGACTGTGCTGTTGGTATTAGTTTTTTGATTCTAGAAGCCAGACTTACTTTGCCCATTCATTTTCTCAGTCCAGGACCAATAGAAACACCTCTAATTTCTCGGTGGTTTGTCTTTATGGAGAAAATGTGGCTTGCCACTTGTGTCACTGCCTGAAGAAAAAGAAGCTGCTCTCAGGTTGGAACCATGTTTTTTAGTCTCAGGTCCATTGGTTTAATTTAATTCCTTCACAGAATGGGCCAAAAATTAAGCACGGTTCTTTGCCTAATGAACTGTACATTGAGTAACGTTTCTGTTACCCAAACAGCTTGGACAGGAAGTTAAATGGTATAGATCTGGTTGAAACTGGAGGAGTAATTCAGTTGAGTGTGATCTAACTTATACTTTTTCAAGGTTGGTTAATATCATATTAGTCTTCTGAAATGTGCAGTGTATTTGCAGCTACTGCGGCTTTTTAGCTCTTTAAGAGTATTCATTTAATGGATGTCATAGTAAAGACATATTTTGTACACACATGTAGATAGATACAAAAATATTAATATATTAAATTTTTGCTACTTGATTCCCAGTAGCCATGTTTCTATTTTTTAATTTGAACTAAGAAAGAAGAAAAAAACCACAAAATTTTTCTCAAATAAATTCCTTTCTAACAAAACTGTCACGGTCCACATACATGTACATTCAGAAAGATTTGTATAAACCCATCTCTCAAACAACTTTGATTTGTGATTCTGGTAATTTATGTTTATCTTTTAGCTCTGTTTCTTCATCCATCTTTTGTCCATTCTATTTGCATTATAAGCTTCTATAAAAAAAACCACAACTGTGTGCTTGAAAAGTCCCTGAAATTACAAATATTGATTTCAGTCATTACCTTCTGGAATTAATATTAAACAAATATGTTGTGAATTGTGAATAGTGAACCCATTTCAAAGCAGGGTTAAATAGACCCTTTTTGTTCCACACCAAAGACCAAGGTCTTCCTTGAGTCCCCATCCCTGGAGTGATCAAGGACAGGTTGAATGGGACCCTGAGAATCCTGACCTAGTGGGTGGTGTCCCTACCCAAGGGCGGGGGTTGGAACTAAATGGTCTTTAAGGTTCCTTCCAACCCAAGACTTTTCATGATTCTATGGTTCCAAAATCTTCAGAAATTGTAGTGAGTCTCTTTGAATGTCACTTGTCTCTTCCCACTGACTATATCAGGAACCTCAAGCAACTACAGTTTGACTCCAGATAAGTCATACAAAAGTTTAAAATTAATTGAGATCAATTAATATATTGTTATCTTAGATATGCCTCTGAAACAGTGGCTGTCCTTCCCAGGCACTTTGCTGGATCTTTGCTAGTCACCTTCAGTTTTACTCTACTGAGAGAACCATTCCTCACTGTATTCTTTGGCATGCTGCATTGCTGAAAAGGCACAGGGGTTAAAACTGTAGGTGTTAAGCAATGATTGGTATGCACCATGAATTAGCAAAAGGAAAACAAACAAACAAAAAGCCAAAATGCAGCAAGATGAACGTGAATTTCCGTTTCCCAGGAAGGCTGTTATTGCCCCTGTAAGCAGCTAAAAATTCACACACAGCCACATCTTAAGTAATGTGTTGAGCTGTCCAAAAGGTAATTTACATGCTGTCAAGACAAACAAGAATATGCTCACAAATTCAAGAGCAATATATGTGCAATTTGCACAACATCAATTCCTTGGTTGTTTTTTGGATGGAGCCATCGCCATCAATTAAGTTAGTGACTCTTTGATTCAAATTACTTTTTGACACATAGTGAACAGAATGGCTCACAAGAGCATTATTTTCCCCATTGTTCCCTTGGCAGCCATAGAGTAAATGCAAACAGGTGGACGTGTGGAACATCACTGCTGCTGGATCACATAACTGACCAACTAGGAAGAGTCAGCATAATAAATATAAAGATCATTCTGAGGTGGGAGACAGTGGGAATGGATATTTACATCCTCCCTGTTGTTCAGCGTTTGACGTTAACAGCGCAGTCTGCCAAAGAGGGTTTAATAAAAATGCTGAGCCAGATTCTCAGATGGTGAAATATGCTCCACTCACACTCTGGACCCATAAGATAGGGCCATTATTGGAATCAGAGCACAGAACTGGCATGCTGGAACAGTATATTCTAAGGTGCAAAAATTGTCTAATAAAGTCCACAGTGTTTCCACTGAAGAAGCACGAGAGCGAATGGGCAAACATGAGCTGGGAGGTGAGGATCAGATGAGAGTTTTGTTTCAGTTATGTTACAGTGGATATTTGTCATTAGCGTAATATTTATCTACTTCTTCGAAACCTGGTGTCACAGAGCAAACAGGACACAAACAGTAACTTGTAGTGGGAAGGTGCTGGTAACCAGTCACTTCTCTTTCTTTGCCATGCCCTGTATTACACGTACAACTGTGGGTGAGTCCTCTGTGGATTAGGATTTCACCTTGAGCCAGCCCTGGCTCTGTGCCTTCATTTCATTTTTGTTTCTCAGCCTGACACAGACTCATCAGTACAGAGGAGTGGGTTTTTTTTCCCCCTGCACCTTATGCAGCTCTTAACAAAGAGTCAGAGCCTACCATGTTATTAGCAATACACACATGGAAGAAAAAACCCGTATCATTCTGACAAAAAAAGGATGCTGAATGCTAAATTAATGTCTAACAAACTGTTAAATAAAGTGCCTTGGGCTGCCATTTAAAGTGAGATGAGAGGCAGCTGGGTCTTGCCACAGGTCTGGACCTCAGTCTGGCTCTCTGCTGATGATTTTTATATGGCAGAGGCGCAGAGCAATGAGCAGGATCATCACATTGCCTGGAGATGTGTTGGTTTGGGAAGCGCTGACATCACTGTTATCGAAGCCTTCTGCACTGTAGAAGGTTATGATGTTCATGCAAGGGCTTTCATGCTCTCATTTAAGCTTAACAGCTTGCAAAGGAGAATTTCCATTTATAGAGGTCCTTCGGGGCTGCTAGCTGGTCTGTTTGGCATGAATGACTGACACACCACAGAACAGTAGCAATGATATGCACTATACATAAGCTAACAATGATTGATTAAAGTAATAAGAGAGGGAAGATACTATGCCTGAAGAGACAAATGATATAAGCAGCTTGACTACCACTATGGAGATAACTGAAATAAAAATAAATGTTGACAATGGATTATGTAAGTCATTTATGGCATTTAGATTTCTGAAAAGGATGCAGAAAAAATAAAGCATCAATCATTTCATTACGTATGCCTGTTCATTTTCCTTCTCCATCTCCAGCTTCCTATTCCCTTAGCTGAACATTCATTAAAGATAAATCTCATGTCTTTTGTTAATGACTGGACCATACTTGGAGGGTCAGGGAGGAACAGTGTGGTCATCAGCTCTGCACACCTCCTTTATCAATTGTACTTCGCAGCAAGTGCAATCAGAAACTGTTCTGGATGTGGTTTCTGATAATAAGCCAGGACATGACATATACAACAGAAATAAAGTCTACTTTAGTGATCATAATATTTTCAGATATGAATTATTCCTCTGGGTATGTGAAAATAGAATCTCAGAAGTTAATGTAACTTCTCTCCCCTATCACCCCTCCAATTCTTCTTTTTTTTTTTTTTTTTATTTTTCCCAAGACTGGTTTGGATCTAATATATGGAATAATTTTCAGGAAGTGAAATGATATCAACAGAAGTGCAGAAAATCGGCCATTATGAAGGAGACAAAAAAAAAAAAAGTAAGAAGTTCTGTATCTAATTGGCAGATATAGAGGATGGATACCAACTATATTCATCCCAGTAAAAAGTATCAAAAATAGGACGAGAGACAAGGATGTGGTAAAGCAAAGATAATAAGGAGGAGCAGAAGGCATTTGAAAAGTTCAAAGGATATGTTAAGTGGGAGGAATGGGCAGATTATATGTGTAGATAAAGCAAGTAAGAAATAATTGGAGTGAAAATGAACACTGAACATGAAACAGGCCAAGACATCCCAGCCCCACAGGGTTTTAAGATATTTACACAATAGTCAGCTGGGAAAAGAGTAGTCTTTGTAAACTTGATAATGAATTAAATTTTATATAATGTAGCAGCACCACAAAACATTCTGCTCCTTATTCCAGTATCTCATTCAAAGTCTGCTGGAGTTGGTGGCAGTCTTTCAGCAGCTTTTCAATGATTAGATCAAGTCCTATTAAAATTATATATCAGGTAGGTTGAACATTCATAACCTAGGAATTTAGGCTCAAATCCTCAGCAGGCAGCTAGGCACCCAAGAACCATCTGGTCCTTGGTCTATGAAATGCCTTTGAATATCCTATTAGTTTGTTTTTAAAGCAGGTTTCACCTCCATTCAAAGATTTTTTTCAATATATATATTAAAATGTAATATTCTAACAAATGCAAAGAAATGATAAAAAGAAACCCGATCTAATAAAAATCTTAATAAATTCATAATGAGTTGAAAACCAAGAGCGCCTAGTGTAAAATAATAAAAAAAAATACGGCGAGAAAACTGTGAGTTAAATATATGACATTTTTTATATTGGTTTTAAAACTTTCTGATTGGGGAAGAAAAACACAAGCTTAGTAATAATTTTACGAGATAAAGAAAAAATAATCTGAGATATTTTCGGCGCGAGAGTTGCACGCAGAGCTGTCCCCATCGGCGGTGGTAGTCACCTGGCCAATTCATCTGGGCAGACCCTTCCCGTGGTGCATTTGTCCACTGAAATGAGCGGTCAAACTGTGAGCAGAGCAGCAGTTTCTCAGCGCGGTGCGAGGAGGGTGAATAGAGACGGGCATTCACAACAACTCAAAGTAGGGCAGATCTATTATGTTCATTGCTTGTGGTGTTAAAAACCATTCCTCAATTCAGGTGCAGAAAACACAGTAATTTGCCCAGTTCTTAGGCTGCGCGTAAACGCAGAACCACAGATCCCCGGGGAGCGCCACAGGTAACCAGACACCAGCGGGATATAATTCCAGATTGCACTCATCCGAGCCATTTGCAGCCTGTTTCTCCGGGAGAACACTGTGGAAAACGGGGGCAAAAGCTTTACCGAAGTCCAGGTAGAGTCCACATCCCCAGCCTTTCCCTCATCCACTAAGCAGGCCACCCTGTCGTAGAAGGAGATCAAGTGGGTCAAGCAAGACCTGCCTTTCACAAACCCATGCTGGCAGAATTGCACAGTGAGAGGAACTGCAGGCTACAAAGAAGACATGGTACATCTACTAAGCTGCTACAAAACAGGTTTTCTGGGTGTTTTGGGGTGGGGTTTTTTTATTTTCCTTTTTTGTTGTTGTTATTATTACTTAATTTTTAATTTGTTAGTTTTTTTATTATTAATTTTTTTTTTATTTAAGAGCATGATGAGGTAAGAAGAAGAACAGTTCCCATGTAATGGGATGACAACATCTTCCGTTTCCTTCATCACCAGGCTACCTGTCTCTCATGGGTCTGCTAATTCTTGTTCCCCACAAGAAACATAATGTTCGTAGAATTACTGATGAAATCAAAGCAAAATATTCAGAGTTGTGTGACTCCTCTTGAGGCAGAATTGTGTCTCGTTAATGAACTGTGTTGCCATACTGAGGTTAGTAAATAGCATTAACCCTAATTTAATGGTCAGGAGAACGAGGCAAATGCAAAGAGCAGAAAGTGCAACTTCACAACGAGGGAGTGAGTCAGCAGAAGGGCAGGACAGAGTAGACACACTTTCTTTCCTTGGTACCTTCCTGTTACTTCTGCCTCTGGTTTCAATATTAAACATGACACATTGTCACAGCAAGCAAAATCCAGAGAAATATGGACTTCTCTCTTAAAAGCTTTGGATGGGGTTTGTTTGGTTTTTTTTTTTTTAGTGTTTGCTTGCTTGTTAGCTTGTTTTCCAGCAGTGTACCATAATTTAGCAAATTAGTTCAAAAAGAAAAAGAGTGGAGTGGGACAGGAAAAATCGGTAGAGTACTTTTTATTAATTGGGTCAGGTTATCTGCCTGTCAGCAAAAGGGAAAAATATGCATTTGGCATATTGCTGCTGAGCATGCCTTCTATTTCATCCCAGTGCACACCTCAGCCGTACCCAGCATTTAATAAGCATTATATTTAGTGCCCTTTAAAAAAATGATTGAATTATTGCTCTTTTTATGGTTCTATAAAAGCCTTTAATAATTTGGGGGCAGCAGCTTCATCCTTCCTGCCTGGCCAATCCTAACTGAGTGATTAAATTATTCATGCAGGTTTCAGGTAGCTTTGTTTACTGTGACCAGATCGTGGTGTATTTGGTTTGGAAAGTAGAAGGCAAGTAAGTGCATGTACCTGATGGTTTCTGGGTTGCAGTGGGGATGGCAATGGGGTGTAAATCAGCAAGGATTTATGTAAAAAATCCCACAGGAAAAAACAAACAAACAAGTGAAAAACCACACACAGAAAATATATGCAAAGAGAGTATTTGTACAAAACTCTTTCTAACAACTACCCAGACTGTCATGGAGGACGCTGAGGGAAGGGAGAAACTCATAAGAGCTTGCTTAGAGACAAAATTGCCGGAGATTTTTGTTTCACTTCTAGGGCTGACATTGGGTAAGGAGCCATGGAAGTCGAAGTAAAGAACTTCACTGAGGGTTGAGGCAAGATTTTGGATTTCTGTAGTTATAGATAGTAACAGTGACATCATTCTGTTAAATGTGCTGCAGTTTATGTAAGACCTTGTTCTTTCCTTCACAGGTAGAGAAAATGGGCTAATTTATATCATTTTACAGTAGCAGAATTTACTTATATCAGTCAGAAGAAAAGTCAACTCTAGGATAAAACAACTTTATCCTGTGATGTCATCACAAGTGGCCTTCCATCTGTTTGCACTTGAGATCTATCCCTACATCCTTAAAACAGTGGTACTGTCAATAATAAGACTTCTTTGAGCTGAAAGAGCCATTTTAGCATCCTTAACATGCAGCTTTGATGAATTTACAGTAAATTGTAGTATAGTATATATGCTACACAAGTAATATAGTATATACACTATACAAATATAGTATAGCTTGTAGAAATAAGCATTTGAAAAAAAGAAATCTTATGGTTACCAGCTTAATAACTTCAGAAGTACCTGTGTAACTGAAATGTAATTTTGCAGCAAAGGAGTCTCTAATTTACTGATTAAGATGAAAGTTTATAACAGCTTAATAAAGTACTTCACTTGAATTGTGTTTCTGGACTTTAGAGACTGTCCTTTTTGAGTTTCTGGGGGGTGGGAATAGAAAAAAAAGGTAAAAAAAAAATTGTCCATTCTGTTGAAAAAAGAGAAATGCTTAAAAATAAAAGTATAAATTTAAGATGCATTTAAGTACCAACAGAGATTTTGGCCTGTCAGCACTCATTACTTTCTACAGCAGAAACAGACCTGGAAGGATGTTTTCGTGGGTTTTTGTTGTTTGTGTCTTTGCTTGCTTGTTTTTCCATACATGATTGGTTTTACTGGAGTGTGAGATGCATCATTTAAGAAAAAAATATAAGTCAAAGAAACAGTGGACTACTAGATGCAACCTAGTCCTCGCCAAAGCATTTTTATATGCCTCCTGCCCCAGGAATTTTCTTTGGCTGTCAGGCTTTGCAGTTTACTTCTCTTTCTCTTGATGTTGATAACGAGTCACTTTCCTTAAAATTCATTTTTCCTTACTGGAAAGTCCTCTTTTTTGTTATTTTAAGTTGTTCTTTCCTTCAGTGAAAACGGAACATAATCTCAACTGACAGACTGTGTTTTAAGTAGATGAATGTTGGGATTATTGCTGAATTTTTACAGTCTTGAGTTATGTTAGACACTAATTTCAGCAACGGGGCCCCACCAGGCAGGTGCTGGTACAAAGAAAGACAGTCAATGCCCTGAACAGAGCACTATTAAAGTCTGATTCACTGTAGGATTTCTTCAATCACTTCTCCATCAAAAACTTCAAAGACTTATAAAAAGGCAAAATTGAAGTCAAGCTGCGGTGAGTCAGGTCCCTATATACACTAACCTTTAATTTAAGGCGTACCAAAGAAATGATGAGTTGTATCTCAGGCCATGGGGAAGGGAGAACGCTTCATGATCATTCATTGCTTAGACAAACAGCAAAGAAGGAAAGCATCTGGGAAAGGCACATTGACTAAGAGCAGAGGACATAACCCGCTCCATATCTACGCATGGCAAATCAATTTAATGTCTTTCATTACTGCTCGAAAACGGAAACTTACATGTGAACAATAAACTTTAATCTGGTTGACAACAGTTTAAAAAATGCACTGAAAGCAAGTTTCGGCTGCATGACATACTTTATGACACTTATTAAAAAGACATACTTGTAAGTCAATTAACCTGCCCAATGGTACATTTTAACTTGTTTTCTATTAGGAAAGGCAGCAAAAGGGCAAAGTTTTTCATTTGGGAAAGTTCTAAGTTGATTCCTTTTTCCTCTTTAAGTGAAGGACATTGCTGGTGTCATCATTCCTAACCAGTCCAATATGAAATATAAGCCATTGGTGTCCACCAACCCATATTGTCACAGGTAACGGTTGCTTATTCCCTAAAACTTTATAGTCATTGCAGTTTGATATGGTAATTCATTAATTACAGTAATGATGACACCACAGGATGAGGCAGTTAACAAGACACATCTATCTGTATATTACAGAGAGCATCATTTGCACCCAACACAGATAAGGTCGCAAAAGCATTTTAGCTGAGCCTCTCTCATCCCAAAACTTTCCTAAACATTTGGGTGTTCTTGTTGCTGTTCCATTTCCCATCCCCTTCCCTCTCTTTAAAGTTTGTGCTATTAAAATATAAGCACACAAGCATACAGATGTAGACACAGTCTGTATAAATTTATTTTATCTCTATAAATTTTCTGTAGAAAATGTATAAATATATATGGCATGTATAATTAAATATATGCATACATTGCATATATTACAAATATGTCTCATTTATATGTGATATGTGCATGTATATCTATATACATCTATACACATAGGAGCACAAAAACATACATAAGGATTATGTGTAGATTTAAAATAAAATTAATTGTTATGTGATTTCTGATGTCTTAGCTCTATGGCAACATCCGTTTGGAAGGGCAGAAAGGGAAGGGAGGACAGAACCAGGATTTTCTCCCTTTGTAAAAATATATTGCATGATACCTTTGCTTATGATATGTGGAAATGTGTCCTGAAGTAGGGTTTAAATATTTAGGATTCAACGTGTAATGTAGACCAATGTAAATGTAGACAGAACAGGCTCTTTTGTCCATAGTACTGTGGTTCCAACAGAACAGATAGACCAAAATAAAACCCAACAAAAAACTATAGAAATTGTGTATCTAATTGCATTCTGATTAATTTAACTTGCAATGATTAGTTCAACCTGGATTCGGAGGCACACATTAGCTCTGAATTCTGCCAAACTTGCATGATCTTAAGACATCTTCCTACTTTTCCTACTATTAAAATCATGAAGTCAAGACCGAAACTGGTTGATCTGGTTGGAGTTTGACAACAAAGAACAGTGAAATTTTGCTCAGTTTTGTCTCGTGCATGTGTCAGACCTGGTTCACCAATGGTTTCAAGTTCAGTGATGCTGAATGTGCTTGACGTTTTCCAAAATCACTTTGATCTGCAAGTTAAAGTTATTGCAAGACTTGTAAATGTTCCTAATTTGGGTAGCATCCAGAGTACATTTTTTCTTATGAGATATTTGATAATTTTACATCATGTCTCTGCCTAGTCTTGGAAGAGTTCAACAAGAACAGCAGTAGTATTTTAATTTCTGTAATAAATATTAGAGGACAACTAGGCAGTTTCGGAGCATGGATACACACATATTTAAGCTGTGTTCTGAGCTACTTCTGAACCACTGTTATTTTTGTGCCAGGGTGTTGTTTTCTTGCTTTAATTGCATGTTATGGTCTTACACAAATTGAAATTTGTACAAATGTTAGAAAGTTTCTGGCTTCTAATGGCAATGGATTGTTGTGCAACTTTATACATTAACATTCTTCTGCAGAAGATCAGTAAGGTTATATCCCAGGACTGTCCTGGGTTCTTATGGAACACTGATTCCCTGATTATGGGAGTGGCCATAAAGAACAAGGGGAAGGTGATGGATTGGTGCATAAATATTTAAAAACTCCTGTGGGATTTATATTTTATGAGTCTGTCTTTTTTGAATGAGCTTATAGCTAAATGTATATTTTTAGTGTCTGTAATTATATACATGTGTACATATTTTTGAATACATATGCAGGAAATAAGCTTGAACAGTCTATAAGAACGCTCAGAGGAAGGTCTCTTAGTGTCATGGCTGAGTTTCTTCAAATATCAAGAAGCAAGTGAAAAAGAAATGAGGTAGGTCGCCACTGAGTGGGTAACTAGCCTATAGTGGAAAAATGTGGGGAAAAAATGAAAAGAACCCCCACCTTTTAAAACGCATACAAAGCAAGTCTCAGAAGGGCCTGTAAGCTCAAATGCTCTCACAAGGGTTTGGGAGGGAAAAGTGCTTTGAGCAACCCATTTTTATCTTCAGGTTTTTCACTTTATCTCACTTGCTCGAAGGCTGGAAGTTGACCCTTAGAGGGTCATGGAATCTGATTTATTGTACTGTGTTTAAATCAACAAAGTCAGTTTCTCAAAGCTGTGCTGGAAGTTGCTGGTAATCTCACTTGAACTTACCTACCTTCTTCTTCCTCCCCCCTTTTGAGTTCATTTAGAGTGAGAAGGATTCTGGTATCAGTAAGCTGAGAACATAAAAGATATCATAATCATAAGAGTTAGCTTCCAGTGTAGCATGTAGTTTTCCAAGTACAGATGGTGTGAGTGTGAACAGAGTTATGGTTTTTCTTTCTTTCTTTTTTTTTTTTTCGTTTCATTTTGTTTGTTTGTTTGTTCCTTTTTTTTTTTTTACTCTCATTGTCAATGAATGATCAGATTTTTTTTTGTTTTGAGTTCTATAGGCTCTGACATGTAAGTCTAAACTTTATATTTTTTTACTATTTCCAAATGTCAAAATATGTAAGAAAAATGTAGGCAATGTCATGAATGGCCAAGAAAAAATGAAAGCAACTATAATGCATTAAATTAATCAACGCTAACTTGCGGAAAGAAATTATATATTTTGGTACATAATCATCAAGGAAATGGTATTAAAAGTAAGGCTACTGTGGATTGTTGAAGACACAACTTTACATTAGTGTTCCTTAGTTCCACACTGCTACTGGGAACAGAAAACTAACTATGTTAAGTAGGTGAAGAAGCAGAAAAAATCTGGTCATATTTAAGATAAATGATTTATTTGTTATTTTTGACTACTGGCTAGTGGGGAATGGGGAATTTTATCCTTGCTCCCAAACTGAGAATGTGCCTTGGTTAGAGTGAACTAGAATCATAGTGATGCCTAAAACTGGGAGTACCTGAAACAGAGACTGAACAGGTTAGTGGATAAAGGTATGAATTTATTGAAGGCCTTCGAGTGGCACACCTCTGCTGCAGAGCCTGGCCGAGGCTAGGCTAGACCCAGATGGACCCCGATCACGAGTTTTCCCCCCCAGATATAGGTTTGGTACATTTTCATATCAGAAGTCAATTGTCCAATTACAGTTCCAGGTAATGAAGTAATATTCCCCCATTCACCCCCTCCCAATTCACTTTTGTTTATACTTAGGCCTAGGATGGTGACCTTGGTTCCCAGGCCTAGAAGGGATGTTTTGTCTAACCAGAATGTGAAGAGAACTTACTTAGCACGTAATATGGAGTTCAGAATTACACACTAGTACAGTGCAGGATGAGAAAAATCCAAAAACTCATCCTTAAGGCATCGATAGAATTGGTTACTTTGCCCAGATTTTTTTTTTTTTTTTAGGACTCCCCTTAAATTCTAGGAAAAGGGGATGCTTCTGTTTGTTATGGAAGGTTAGAAGTGACTTGAGTTTGTGAGAAAGAGAGAACAGTGTTCTTTCTACTAAATGTCAGTAATTTAATTTAGGAACTTGCATTAATAAGCTCCTAAACGTCCCAGTTGTCTCTTTAAGGTCTTACTTTCTAAGGAGAAGGCTTCAACATTGCTGAAATTAACCCAAATACTTTACATTGGATAAATCTGACTTAAGTTCCAGCACAACTCCTGAAAACAGTAGATGTTGTACCATAATCCAAAGTGGGATTCTGAGAGTGCAAACCACGGTGCTGCTCTGAAATGTGCATTTAGGGTGCTGACAGTGAAGTGGGCTTGAAAAACCTGTTTGGTTTACGCCATCTGACTTTTACATCATTGCTCTAAGCACTTGAAATACTACAGCATAAACCCCAGGAATGATCCTGCCATATTTCCATGTGACACAGGAGCTTATCGGGATCTTTCTTAATGTCTATATCCAAATAATCAACAACAGAAAATGATATTTATCTGGAAATGAACAAGAACCCTTTGGGGTAAAGTTAATAACATAACACAAGTGACTATAATTTTTTTATTGCAGCAATAGTTTCAAAATAGAAACAAGTCTCAAAGGCTGTGAAACTTACAGATATAGAAAAGAAGAGATAGCAGTGTGGTATTGTGATTCTTCTCCTGTACCAATAAGTCTTTTACTGTGTTCTAATGCATCATGGTTAAAATGTTGTAGGTAAACCACCTATTTTGGATTAAATATGTGAATATATTACTCACTGCGTTGCTATTTTGTAAACCTTTTTGACAATAATTATAGTTAATAAAACGAGCTAGGATTGTGTTTCATTGTGGGAGTCTTGGGGGTTTTAAGAGGGGTGTAGGTATTTGAAATTCCCTGACTTTAATGTCAAAGGGAATGCTCCCAACAGCACCATGTGATCCCTTGCGAGCCACATGTTAAGACAATTTTTGTATTATGGCTTTTAGAAAGACATTAAAGTCTTTGCATAAAGACTTAAAGCAACACAGACCCTACCATACTGGTAAACCAAACATTTAAGTAGTCATCCTTAACTCCCTTTCTGTCCTTCCATCCATGAATCCATCCTAAACTTTGATGTTTCAGCTTTCGATAACTTAATTATGGTTTCTGATTTTGGTTTGGTTTGGTGGTGTTGGGTTTTTTGGTTTTTGTTGTTTTTTTTTTTTTTTTTTTTAAATTCCTGCTTACAGACTGCAGTACAGTCAACTCCTTACTTTGATAAAGAAAGCAGACTGAACTGCTCTATTTTCTCATGATAAGGAAACTTCTAAAACCCTCTGATCATGCAGTTTCCATAAGATCATACAAAAATTTGACCCCAATGGAATAACTAATTTTTCTATTCCCATATCCTACGTTAATAATTTCCTTGGCTTTTGTCTAGTTGTTTCTATATGTAGCATAGCAGCCTACACTATGGCAAACATTGTCTAGAAAAGTCTGTGGTCCTGAATTAAACCCACCAAGTAGAAACTACCATTCCTTTTGGCAGTTTGTTCCAAAAATTGGTTTATCTAGGCTTGTTAAATACGTGAGTCTGATTCCTCGCTTGAATTTAGCTCCAGTGTTCAGCCATCGACTTTGCTACCTTTCTCTGTTGAATGACAGAAATCTTCAAATTTCCAGTATTTTTCCCTCTTTACGTTTGAATTTTCTGTTTTAAAACATTTCTTCCAGTCCTTAGGCCATTTTTTTCTGAGTCTTCGCTTCACTTAGTGCCCAAAGTGGATACTTCAATTCTGTGTCTTCCCAAAGCAGTGCCTGCCCTCATCTGTGAAAATGGCCTTGTCTCTTTGCAGGGAAGCACTTTATGGGAGCACTGAGTGGTCTTTCTGTGTTTGTTAATTTTGTGTCTGGCATGATGCCACTTCCCCCCTCTCAGATTCTGCTTTTCTCTTTCTGTACCTATGGCTCGAATGTGCATTTCTGCAAAATTCCAGAGCTTTCTTTTAATTTTCTGAATTAAGACACATTTTGTTTAAATGGGCTCAGTTTATTTTCTTTTATTTGTTAACCAGTTATTATTTCATTTAACAAATGCTTTGTTGATATCTCAAACTCCTAGTTTTTTTATTAGAATCTAAGTTTGTGCCCTTTCCAGATATATTATGAAGAATGATTTAGAGAATTATTAATAACTACCACATTGGTGTGCCATAATAAAACAAGAAGAGTTTATTGAAGTTTCTTTCTGAGGCACAGAAGAGTGAGGATTGAGAGGGAAAGAATTGCTCCTGTGGATAATTTACTTCAGGATGTTGTAGAAAAGGACAAGTCTCAGGGAGAATTTAAATATCTTGTCATCTCATGGGTAGTATAAACAGTCCTATAAATAAGTGGGGGGAAAAAAAGAGAAGTGGTCATTAAAAGCAGAGGGTGCTGAAATAAGTAAGAATGAAATTGCCTTCAAAATCAAGATTATAGAACATAATTCAATAGTCCTGTATTAACTTTAATGTGGGTCAGGGAACTGGCTAAAGCACAGAGTGCTCTCACCTCATCTGACCACAGAAAGAGAGGGTCTGACAGATAATATGGTTCACTCACCACATTCTTAAATTTAGACTCTAGTATCTATTATCATCCTGGTAACAAGCAGGTCTACAAGAAGCCCCTTTTTTTGGAAATACATCCCGAAGGGTGTGACAGGCAGCGTGTGAAGTTTCCCAACCTGTATGGAAACCCCACTGCCTACGGTACAGACAGCACCCGTGTTTAAATCAGCTTCAACAGGAATTATTATTCTGGTTGTGTTAGTTGCCACTTTTGAGCAGTGCATTCTAAAACCATAACCACAACAAGCCCCTCAGACAGCATTAAGCAAGAAATCTTAGAAAGCTGCCCGGGGCTTTCCAGTACAAAGCACAGGGCATTACAGGGAAAGGCTGGATGCCATCTCCTTTCAAGGAAGCAGCAAGAGAGCTCTGAACTGGCAATATCCAACTGTTAAGACTAAATCTGGGGCCCAGTGACATCAATAGAGAAGCCTCATGGATTTGATGGGGCCGTGGATTGGATACTTATGCACGTTCAGCAAAGCACTTACACATATGCAGATGGTCCTTATTCTCCAAACCATTTAAGGACACACTGAACTTTCAGTAAGTGCTTACAGCTCTGTTGAAGTCAATTTAAGCATATTTTAAAGTGGTTTGTTGAACTGGGAGGAAATGATGAATCTGGGCCTCAGTGAGTTTTATGGAAATGCATGATGTACTTAAATTTAACATATTTATGTAGTAAACTCTCAAATTTCTCCACTGAGTCCAATTGAAAAATGAATAATACATAACCTCTGGCCCTGTGCTTCCTTTGAGCTAGAGAGGCCAAGCAGCCCAGAAGCTAAATGGTTACCTATTTCTATGCCAGACTTTTCCTCAAATCCCAGCAGGAAGTTTCTACTTAATGGAGAGACTAAACTTCTGTATTCAGCGTTCTATTCATCCCTTGCCAAGAGCATGGAAAACCGCAAGTGGGGTGTCAGAGAGGGAAGAAAAATTAATAAATTTGTTAATTTTATTTGCATCGTTTCTGACTAGATCAATTCATATGCCCTCAGATTATGATTGCCTTCATATAAATTGGACTCAGAAGCTGACAACTTTCATAAACTCTGTCAATGAGAAACACCAGTTATGTATAAAATTTAGTGGTTAATACAGTTTTTATTTTATTGCTAAAGGTTCCTGTGTAGCTGAGATGATTTAAGCAGTCAGTAAGTTTCAAGCGAAAGTGCATAGTAAAATGAAGAACAATGTCTTGGTTTCCTCTGTAGTTCTTAACTTTGCCAAGAAATGTATTTCTTCCAACATCTGTTTTTGTAACAGGAACTCAATTCAGTGAAGAAAGAAAGAAGAAAAAAGCTCCTAAAATCTGACACGGGCATTTTTTGAGAGACAGACTTCTATTTTATTCAAATATGTATGCAAGGAAAAAAATAATCATGCAATATTTTTATTTCAATGAGATTTATGGAGTACTTCTGACAACTACCTGCACATTGAAATGCACTTAATTCTGTGAGTGATCTCCAGAGCTTCAGATTTGTTTCCAACCATTTCATGCCTTATGCTGCTAAATTCTATAACTTTGCTTGCCAGGCAGCATTTAGTAAAGCAAATGAGATGGATTTATCTATGCTGAAAATATCCAGGGTTTCTGTTACTGTTGTTAAAGCCCTAATACTGTAAACACTGATGTATCAGATTTACCTACCTAAGTCAAATAGGATGACTCACAAGAATGAAACAGTATAGCCAAGTATCAGGTGTATTGCTATAGGCATAAATTGCTGCCTTGCTCTATGCTAGACAATTTTACGGACTAGACAGAAAACTGCTGCTCCAGATATGCATTTGTAGGTACTTTCAGTCTCACTGTTGTCAGAGGCAGCAAAAATATCATGCTGAACACAGTGCAAATGATATCATAAAGTAATTGATATTATTAAAAGTGTCTTTCTTCTCATTGTGAAATTCAGCATTCCTGTAAGTTAATAACTCAGGGAAGTGAATGGCTGAAATAAGTAGTACTGAAGGGAATATCTTTCTTCAGATCAGAATCTGGCTGAGCAGGAAAACTTATTCGGACAAACTGCAATTAAGGATTTTTTTTATTACTACTAAACATTCTGTGTAAAATATTAAAAAAGGAAAAAAAAAGGCAGTGAAACTGTGTCATTTCATGAACTATTTTTCCCTCAACCATGGCAAGATGAAAAAGCAGTTAGAAAAGAAGGTGGCTCTTGCAAAAGTTTTGGGAATGTGTAGCAGGAGACGGGATGATTTCAGAGGCATTATTATTTTTGTCATTTTAATAGAGTTATTGGCCCTCCATTAACAGAAAGTGACTCTGAGAGATATTTACCAGAGTTACCTGTCATCTGTACGTACTAATATCTAGGGTGTGGGAGATTTTCACTAAAGGCAAGTTTCAGGGCTGGCCTGAAGCTATATGATGGATTTCGTAAGCATTTAGAGGGATACCCTTGAGAGCTATATAAAATCTGGAACATAGACCTACTTTCAGGCTTTCTCCCACTTGGGTAGCCCTCGCACTCACCAGATTTGTTATGATACATGAGTGCTCACAGCTGAATTCCTGCATTGTCCATTTAAGGCTTCTATGAGCACTCTGTTGCATTGCAGACTGACACCACTTTGATACTGTACAGGAAAAACACTCTCTGCAATCCCAGTTAAAAAATCAAAGTGGGGATCCTAATACCAGGAGATATTACCCCAGACAAACTACGAAGTGCCAAACATTTTCTCAGCCAAAACCCTAAAAATTTTGCTGGAGAAAATTCACATTTAACAGATATCATGCTATTTTGAATGCAATGGTTGGAATGTATTTTACCTCTCCACGGCTGCATAAATGGAAACAATGGTAATGCATCTCCAGGATTTTCATGTCTGTTAATCCTGGGTAGCCATGACACAATTTAATCTAAGCTATAAAATATTTATATTTTTCTATATGTCTTTATATATACATATATATACATAAATGAACACAGGGTTATGTAGATGTAGATACATAACTGTGATTATAGTGAAGACACATTACTTTTCATTTGTAGGTTACACAATACTGAAGAAGGCAAGAGTGCATCCTGCTGTTTTACACCTCTAGAAATAAAAGAAGGTGGGAAACAAATTACCTAGTCAGTCACTTCTCCAACTGGGAAAAAACCCCAAACCCTTATTTCTCAACTGCAGACTCCTTCTACCCACTTGGAACCACTGCTTCTCATAATTCATAATTCAATCCCAACTATTGAGTGCAACAGAAAAGCATGTTAAAACTTGTCTCTGGTGTTCACTTCACTGTCCTAGTTGAAAGAAAAAAAAGGAAAAAAAAAGAAAAAAAAAGACCAACAACAACAAAACCACACCACACTGTAAAACAAAGGCTAATATGTATTAACAAAAGACTAGAACATTGGTTGTAGATCTCATAGGCATTTGTAGCAGGGCTGCTTTTTTCCTCCTTACTCCCTGATAATTAACCGTCATTTCTGCACTTCCTCATCTTCTTCGTATTGATCTTTCATCATATAATGGGTGCAAACAGCAAGAGGAAGGCTTAATAACAAACATTAAAATGAATAAATAATTGCAGCCACAAATCTTCCTCAACGAACTGATTATTTGTTCAGTGACAATATTACAAGAAATTGGCTCTACATAATTTAAAAGGACACTAGCAAGTAGGGATTTTTTTAATAGTATTTTTCCTCTCCACGCTCTCCGAAAATGTGTTGGGGGGTGATGGTCTTTTCTTTAAAAGAGTACAAGGGCTTAACTTCCTAGGCAGTTTTCCAGCATCTTTATGTTATTCAGTAAGTTTCTAAGGGGGTAAGAATGGCTTATCAGTGATCAGGAGTGAATTACCTTTCTCAGAGATCTATGAGAGCGTTGACCCAGAGTGTTTGTGTGCCTGATTTTCCTGTCTGGAATTCGGATATCTTACAGGTCTGAAGGTCAAGAGCTCTAAGTAAGTCACTGAGGGCAGACAAAATGAAAAGACTGAAAGAGAGGTTGGGTGAAGAGACCTTGGGTGAGGTGAAATCATCCCATGTGGAATGAGATGAATCCATTTGCCCCTTCTCTCTGATGAGCAGTGTTGCAGTGACATCCTCAGAGCCACATGACAGGATAGGAGCAGGAGCAGTTCTTGGACTCCTGCAATCTGCAAAGTCAAGAACCCTCCTGGCCTCCTCTTCTGCAGGACAGACCTCAAGCCTGTGCCCTAACCCTTGCATAAGGCACACCCTTAATCCTGTCCGTATCAGTATAGTTGAGGCGTTTGTGTAAGTGGTTCAGTGCTACCAAGAACCCTTCAATAATCCATAGCTGAATTGAAATGCTGGTGAACATGAGGGAATGTCTGCCCTCAGTGAGGGAATTCTGTGCCATGGTGTTATGACAGGTCCCCAGTACAAGCTTGATACATTATGCTTAATTCAGAAATTCACCCCAATGCAATCACCCTTCTCACAGAGACTACAAGTATCAGCATCATCAGGGTACGAAAGTTTGCTTCTGCAAACCGTCTCTGACCCCAGTGCACACCAGTAGCTATTTCAGAGCTGTCATGGGTCTGCCTGATGAAAACACTGTTCTGTGACATGTCCCAGACACCTGAAATGAAAGGACTTTGCAGGTGAGAGGTCAAGTGTACCTTATTCACTAACGTACTTCTCATTCAAAAAGCTCCACAACAAGATGTCCACACATTGAACAAGTAACGACCTGAAAACAGCACGATTTACAGGATGATATGCTGGCAGAAAGTTTTCTAACACCTCCCAGAAGTGCACTTTCCAGAAACCCACTGTACATAAACATAAAGGTCTGCAATCTGTCAGTTAATATTAATGTGGTCATTTGCTGGTAAGTTGTAATAACATGATGCACATGGGATTTGCTACGCTGACCTTTTTGGTGGAAGTGATTCATTAAATGGTCACTCATTTAGACAGCAGTAACTATTTGGACAGCTATTAACATTTTAGAACTTAACTAGGTATTTATTGCTTTTTAAAAGAAATTTTTTACCAAGGTTAGCTGAAGACCAGATTTTTCATTATTTAATAAAGAAAATAATTTGAAATACGGAAGCATTACAAAGGGGTGGGACATTTATATGAAATGTCTAACTTCAGATTAGTCCAAATGTCTGAGCTATTATCTGTGTGCTTTTGAGCCCATGACTACAAATCATTGCTTTCACTGTCAAAGGCTAAACCAAAATCTTTCCTTCTTTCCTGAGCTGTTTTTACCTCCTTTATTCCAGCACTACCTAAAAAGAACAGAGGAAACATGAGAAGTGATGAGAGCTGTTAAGTCACTAACAATATACACCCTGAAACCAAGAGCCATCCACTTCAGTAGATACCTGCTTCTCTCACCAGGTTTACCTGACTTCTGCTAACCTGGATTTAAAATTTGCTCAAGACTAAAGTAAAATACAAATACAGAAATTCCTATACAAACTTATTTTAGCACATTTTTAGCACAAAGAAAGTAGTTTTTCTTGATGTCCTTAGAGGTGCCAGGCATCTTTTCTTTCAGTTTGCCTTTAAAACTTTTCAAACAAACAAACAAACAAACAAAAAAAAGGCTCAGGGCTTTTGCCACCCCTCTGGGACACTTTTGAGACTGAAATATCTTTTTCACACTCGTCTTTTGTTCTTTCTCTGCTCCCTCAGCCTTCTGGCCATAGGTCAGTGCAAAGAGATTGTTAGTCCCATCTACAATCATTTGAGCTCCCTCTGCCATAAACTTGTGGGATGCTCTACATTTTGTGAAAAATTTAGAAATTTGAGTGAAATAGAGAAGATATTTTTATCTTAACATGTGTTGGAGAGTCACTGGTGACTGCAGCAAAATTTCAGTCAGGGCAGCAATCAAGTGGAATTACGTACATGGATGTGGGGGAATAACATCCTCTTTCATTTAATGATTTTTGTTCCACATTTGTAGATATGTGACCACAGGTCAGTCACAAAATACAGTGTCCCTTTGAGCCTTGTGTGACGCAAACTTTTGCATATTTTTGTTTTCTTTTAAGTTTCAACGTAGCCAGAAATGTAATAAGCCTAAGATGTGAAATAAGAACCTAGAAACACAGCCCCACCATTCAATCAGCAGCAGTATCCTTCCAGAAGAGTGGCATCTTTTCAAATTTCCCAACGCTGTGCCTCCCGAGATGGTGTGATGAGGCATGCCATACATGACCAGCCATCAAATATTAAGAGCGACCATAGGAGTGACAAGATTGTTCAGCTGAACAGTTACAGTCAGCCTGGTTAGCAAGGGATCCTTCTTTGCTTCCCAATGAGCTGTTAAAGGGCTTGTGTTCTCGCAAGCCCCTCCAGTGTCTCCTCTGCTTGCAAAAAGCACTTGCATTAAAGCAAATCCAGGAAAACACAACTCCGCCGGGAAGTGGAGCAGCCATGCAAAATCATTATCCTAACAGCCCTAAACACTCCAAACTAGGCTGTTGTTTCATAACATGTTGATCACAGCAAGTCTGAGTGGCATGTGCATGTGCGGGAGATAGATGGTACATTTGCTTATAAATGAAGTGGGGAAAACAGTCGGGGAAAATAAGCTGTTAGCTCGGCCCATGGGAGAGCAGAGTTCAAGTCCTGATTTAACCACACAAACATCCACGGACTAATGCGACAGTTTACTCGCTCATGCCTCGCTTTGCTTCTGCAAAAGTGGCTGTGATAGTTGCCTTTCCGCACGGTTATTAAAAGAAAACAAGCCCTTTTTCCAGCTTTCGCCCGCCGCGAGACGCTTGGCGATGCGCGAACGTATGGATTGACACTTCCATGCGAAAACAACTTTAAATGACTGAGCCCCAATTATAAAATACATATACAAAGAGATGCAAAATTCTGGTAAAAGACAGCCCACAAGTTAGTCGTATTATTATGCCAGCATAAAATAAGATAATAATTAGGAATGAAAATAAATACAATGCTGTTCTTGCATAAGACAAACTTTACTACATGAATTCTTCAGTGTTTTCACAATTCTTGCTTTGCCTTCCTTTATTTTTTTTAGCATTTAGCAACATTATTTCATGAGAACTCTACACTATGTTCAATACTAATGGCATAATTAGTGGTGGAAAATACTGAGTTGTCACCTTGTATTTATTTATGTTCCTGGGATCATGTAAAGTTCTGCTACATTAAAATTTAATTTGAAAGAAAAAGAATTTTATTCATTTTTCAGTGTAATGACCATTTCTGCTTGGCTTATATGAATGCTAAAATATTGTTTGAACACGTTTTTCCATTTGTTTTCCAAGCATTTATGTAAACTCCTAAAGAAAACAGTGCAATGCTTTGTTGGCTGACTATTAGACAAAAGAATTGTAGACACATATTTTATGCTCAGCATCTTGTCAGGAAATGTTCGCAGTCCCATCCATTATTTAGCACTTAATTTGTTAATCAATTGATTGATTGATTTGGGGATATTTTACACTGGGATTAACATGCGCACACACAAAAATCTTGTCTCTATGGTAAATTCAGGAAAATTGTATCGGAATGTAAAATGTTCTGATGTTTACAGATGTAGATTGAATCTGTCATGGGTAGGCAACTACTGAAAATAATTCATTGCTTTGAACATAAATATTTTGGATCAAACCTCAAAGCTTATTTGATTTGGTGTGATTATTCCTTCCATGTTCAAAAGAATGTGAAGCCATTCTACGGGTAGGAAAAACGTGTTTAATGCATCATTTCTTCTGAAGAAATTATTTCCCAGTATAGAAACAAAAGAAAGCTCTGTCAGTCTCAGAAGCCCTGCGTTCTTCAATGCCATGGTGTTCAAGTACTTTAAGGATCTTTTCACCATATTTCCCCTCATAACACTGGGATAATTCTCTAGGAAGTCCTTTAACCGATAGTTACCAGAAGCTGTACATTTAGGGTGTTCATCACAGACAGGGCTGTAGTCTGAGGTTTGCGTTTCTTGGTAACAGCTTTGCTTTAAGCAACTCCCCGTTTCCCTCGCTCTCCCTGAGTTGTACAAGATGACCATTTGTGGAGACCGCACAGCTGGTCGTGCTTATGGAGCACGCTGACCTTTGATCAGGTGGAATATGGGTGTTGTTATGATCCCTAACCAATGGATACCATTGACCCTCTGCAACCCAGAGTTTAGAGAACAGCAACTTCCCAGCCCTGGCTCTCAATGATTTACACTCACTGTGCTGCTGAGTGTCCTTCAAAGGTTAGCTTGGGCAACCCGTGAAAACTCAGTGGAGCTTCTGTGGCCCCTTATGAGTCACAGTCTGGTTGTATCAACACAATATATCCAACACTGAAGTTACAAGTCTGTAATACCAGAGATGGGGGACCATGTGATTTGCTCGATGCTTTACTGTGCTACTAATTCTTTAAACTTGTAGCATTTTCACAATTATGCCACCAGGGCTCTTGGGGGATGTCAAAAGTAAAATTACTTTTAAGTTAGCTTTGGCTTAAGCAAACTTCTTCAATACAGAGCAAAATAACTGTGTTTATCTGACCAAAAAGCCTTTGTTCAGCTTTTGAACTTACACAACAACAAATATGAAGAGGGATGTTAAAAGGGACAATTGCATACCTCCGTATCTTACCCATGTGTTTTCTTCATTTATCTCTTTTGATAATATTGCAGTTTTGTGTTCCATGTTCCCCTTTGTGCTGAGTGTGTGATTGTGCACAAAGGCAAAGACTCTTTTTTTGGTGAATAGAGAAAGAGAAAGAAGGACCTATTGTAAAACTGGGATGAAATCTAGCTGTGATAGGCCAAATGTAATTGTAGGTTTCCAACTGCCTTTCACTGCGTTCTGCACATAAGCATCCAAGAGTGGAGCTGAGTCTCTCATATTTGGATTTTTTAGTGCAGCAGGTTGTATGTTGAGCATACTGGGACACGGACCAATGTGGGAGACAATCCAGAGCCTAAGAAAACTGCCACTGTGCTAACTGAACTGCCTGAATTAAATCTCAAACACCTCAGCATTAGATGCTCAACTGATTTCCACTTCCATCTGAACGTGTTCCAGATTTACCATGAGGTTTACCTTTTGGTTTTGGAAACACTTTTTCCCCTGTTGATTTGACTGTGGTAAAACAACTCACATACACAAAAACACATGCAAGTGAAAGGAAAAGAAACGGGCAGGAGAAGGGGGGGAGGTGATGGGGACCAACAACTTGTTTATCAGATTCAAGTTGAACCATCTGTTGTTAATGATTAGATCTTCAGCTTCCAATTTTCATTTGAATGTTATTGCTCATTTCTAGCTGGGTACTGAAACGTCACTTACCAGAGCACGCAGGATTCTAAATAAGAGACTATTTAGATTGGAAATCTGTTGGAGGAGGAAATTATGTTCCCTATTATACAGCAAAATACGTTTTCTAACGCTGACACTTTCTGATATTGTGTTGTTGACTTTTTAGGGAAAGAGACTCAAGGTCTGAGGCTGAAAAATGAATTCACTGGTGGTGCAAATTACTTTTGGACTAGCGGGGGTTTGGTGAATGTCAAGGGTCCGGGTTCTGACCTCAGGCACAATGGTGTAAAACAAGAAAAAAAACCTGTAGTCATCAAGTATTTATTCTGGATCTAAAGCAAAGGGAAGGGTCTCAGCATCAGCAGTGGAAGTTTAAGATGGTGCTTTCTGTACCACACTGCTAGAAGATATATTTTAAAATAGAAATAACACAGCTTGCACCTGCTTACCTTTTCTACTAGTTTTCACTCTTTTCACCCCTTCTAATTCCTTTTGTACATAGAGCAACAAAATAGTGACTTTCAGGCTGGGACCTGGCTGGATACTTGCTCTCTCTAGCAGAGCCCAGGAACAAACAAACTCTAATGTACCCAAATCTCCATTAATAAACCTGTGAATAGCTATCTACAGATACTTTGCAGACAATAAAAGTAATAATTATCTGTTTTAATGTTTGAAAAAGTCAATGTGACTGCACTTATATAATCTATTCCTAAAACAACTGACTTTTTTTCTCATATCATAGTCTTTATATTACTCACATTTCTGAAAGACAAATATATGCTATTAGTTCTATTTAAAAAGAAAAAATCATAGGACAATATTTCTTGACATGATTTCTATTTGTAGCCCCTCTTTCCTTGATTGTCTATGAGCAATTAAAAGGTGGCCTATGACATCACTTCAAAGCTGTAAAATGAAAATAAAAATCATGAATACATATATGAACAAAGGCAGACAAACAACAAAAGAAAAAAACAACACCAAATCAATGAAATAAAGAACAGTACAAAGTCTAGCCTCATTGTGAATCGATTGTATATGAAAATCATTGTGACAGCCTAGCACAAGATGATCTATGTTTTTTGGCATAGTTTCTTTTCTTTTTTGGTGGATTCCCTCACCCCCCCCCCCCAAAAAAAAAGGTTAGGTGGTCCTTTTGGCTTAAAATTTTTCTTTACCAAGCAACAAGATGGCTTATGAAATGACACCCATAGCAGAAAATCCAAAAGTATTATTTAGGTATTGAAAAATCCTGCAACAGTATGGGGCACTCCCTCATCTTTTTAAGTTAAAAACAAGAAAAATCTAGAAGTAGCCTTCTCCAAAGCACCTAAGTGACTTCTGTATACATACATAAATCACAGAGGTACTTTGGAGTCTAGATCCCACTGGGATCCTAAATGCTTATATGATTTATGAAAATAGGATGCATATGGCTGTGTTACTTCGGTAATTCAGAAAAAAATTGCTCCTAAAGGGAGAGCTGATCTGGTTGGTTTTTGCAGTTACTTTGTTTGTCTTGCAGTCATATTTTACTTATGGAATCTTTGTGCTCTTATGCTTGCGGGCTGTGACAGAACATTAATTTGCTATTTTTCACAGCTTGCGTTCAGCCTATAGAATTTTTTCCTATTGATTGCAGGTAATTAAATTGTATTTGCTTGTTTTCATCACTAACGTGGTTTCTGTGGGAGCCTGACCTGCCGTCTCTCTGGCAAATATAATAGTTTTTTACCTATCCTGGACTTCAGTTTTCACATCAAACAAACAGGACAGAGAGCACTTATATAAGTTGATGATTTGCACTTGAAAAGTTGAAATACTTGTATTACCACGTTGAAAATCTTAGTCATTTATAGTCTGTTTCTTTCATCATGCCCTGAATAAAGAATTAGATGTTCTAATTTATTGTAGACTCAAATGTGTTTTCTGTGTCTTGTATGTGGCAGGAAGAGACACATCGCTGCAAACTGATTTAAGTGCTGTGTGTAAGTCAAAAGAATGATATGCAAACCTGAGAAATGCCAATCCTTATGGTTTCTGTGCAACAGAAGTAGCATAAATGTCAGAATTATGACTGATATCCAGCTACATGATAAACCAATGAACAGGATGGTTGCAGTCCATCAAGACAATAAAACAGGTCTACAAATGTCACCTATGATTTTGTATGTTAAACACTGTGTAGTCAGAAGAGTATATAAATACAGTACTTTAAAATACACATCTTGAACCAAAAATGTTATATGGGTAACCACCGGGCTTGGATACTCTGTAATGTGTGAGCAGAGTAATTAACCTGTTAAAAAGCAAACAATGGGTAGGGGTGGAGTACAATACTGATATTTAACAGGAGGATCCGTTAAGTGCTGTATTCAAAACTGACTAAATGAACAGGAAGGCAGTCATGGCATGTGATCTCTAGAGTCAGGCACTTGGAAAATGCTATTTAGCTATGGCTTTGCAAGGATACTTGAGGGTGTTCTGCACTTGCCTTCTTCTGGACAACAGCATGGCTTGAGAATGGATGATAGCATGACCTGTGGAGGGGGGGAGAAAAATATATAGCACAAACTTCTGAATTTCCTTTCATCTCCTAAGTGTGTAAAAACATCAGCCAAAAGTTTATATAGTTGTTGCAATAGTTTAAAAAGGTCATGACATGACCGCTGACCTTCATCTGCTGACAGTGACATTTTAGCCGAAACAATAGAAACACATGTTTTTAATTTTGAAGGACTTGAGCTCAATTTTAATAGATGGTGAGCACTACAAGTAGATCAACGCTCTGAGGATTACAAACCAGAGAGCAGTATGGTGTTATCTTATCTCCTTGTCCTTTATCTAAAGGATAATTTCAAGGAACTAAGTGTTCAATAGGCTGTACCTGTCTTTGATTAAAAGACATTTTAACAGAGAAACATTCAATTTCTGCAGAAGACTTTATTCGTGGTTTGGCTAAAACTTTCAGCCTTCAGTGCATGATGCTCGAATGCAAGTGTGATGGTTGCCATCATGGCCAGCACACTGCTGCTTCAGCTGAGATGGACTCCAGAATTAAATGCATCAGCAATTCCTTGCTTTGGAGCCAGTACTAAATAGCTGGGGGCTAAAATATGCCTATGCTTTCTGCAAACTGGGAAGAACTGTCTTGTACAATTGCATTGCATTCTGCACATTTCTTGTCACTGAGGTGGCAACGTTTCTCAACTTCATAAGAATAAAGTTTGTTTATAACATTGTTTTGTGTAAATATCAGGAGACATATGACCTTGGACTCTGGTATCTTTGGGACTCACTATTTTTCCCCCAGTGTTTCTTTCAGAGTAAAGGCAAAATAAAGACATTTAGAAAACTGATTTTTCAAATGCATACAGTTTGGATGAAGGAAAAGCGAACACTGAAAGCAGAAGACATCCCTGAATTTCAGATTGGAACAACTTACTTGAACATTTTTAAAATTCCTTAAATTTTGGAGTAAATTTTATTTAGAAGCATATGCAGATCTAGAAAAATTATCTCTAAATAAAAAAAAAAAAAAGGAAGAAATGTTTCAATTAAGGCATTATGCAATGAAATCTATGTTTAATATTTAATTATGGTTGCAATGAACTGCAACTGAACAGGGCAAAATGGATGAGGCCTATAGCACTGTCCACATTCAACATTTAAACGGGGCCTGCACATCTTCAAGAGCGTGTCTCTAACCTCTGCCCCGAAAAGGCTGGGGGTGAGCTCGGGGTTGGGAGGGGTCATGGCTGGGACAGCTGACCCAAGCTGACCAAAGGCACATTCCCTACCCTATGATGTTGTATTCATCAATACAAGCTGAGAGAAAGGAGGAGGATGGGGCATGGGTGAGCGAGAGAAGCATTCATTATTAGTGTGTGTCTCTCCCAAAACAAACACTATACATACTGAGGTCTCACTTCCCAGGAAGTGTCTGGACATCCTCTGCTGTTGGAAAGCAGAGAATAGATATTTTTGTTTGTTTGTTTCCATATGTGGCCTTTGATTTCTTTCATCAAAATGATTTTGTCTCAACCTATGCATTTTTAATCTTGCTTTCTCCCCCTGTTCTACCCTGGAACAGGAGTGACGGTGATTTGGTCAGCCAGCCAAGGTCAGCCCTCATGGTGTCGTTTCAGTTTTCGAACATTATAATTTCTTTTTTGTTTTCAAGTTCCTGTATTGTGACAAAACGCTCAGTAACTGTTCTTCTTTCACCTCTTCCTCACTTTTCACTTACCACTTATCATCCTGGGTCTCCTCTCCGTGGGCAGTTCTTTCTTGCCTTCCTAGAGCTTCACTCTTTTTCTTCTTGGTAAATATATTGCCTTATACCAATTAGTCCCAAGCCAGGACATTTGCTCTCCAAAACAAGTTCTGTGTTGATGAAGGAAAATGTAAAGGCCTCTGGATTCTAGGTGGTTTAATTACCTACTTATCTAAATGTTATTGCACCTATGGACAATAGATGTATTTTGACTGCATTCTATCACTGCCATCAAATTAACTTTGGCAAAAGCCAATTAACTGCTGTAAATTATTCTACTTCAATTAAAAGAAACAGAAATTGTGAAGGACTTTAATATACTAATTTGAATCCACAGATTTATGAGGCACCAAAGAGAAAAGTTGAATTCCTTTTTTGTAAGAAATGAGAAATTATCTGGAAGGAATGCAATAAAAAATAAGGATTAAGCTAAATGTCATTATCATTTTAACTTAATTTGTCAACAGAGTAATATATCTAGCTATATTACTCAGTTGACAAATCAATTACAGTTATAATGAAACTTTATACGATTTTACTTTTATTTAATTAGTTGCATCAATATGTTTTTTTTTATTTGAGTTGCACATGAATGCATCAAAATATAAATGATTGAAGTAGGTTAATTATAAGCCTTCAAAACATACATATCTTAGAAACAAAAAGAAATTTACAGTGCAAAATGCTATAAGTAATGCAATTTGCAAGATGGTTTGTTAAGCTGGCTGAAGGCCATTTTCTTAAATAATACTACTAATAGCAACAATAATCCATGTTTTTGCCACAAGTTATTTGAATTTTGCTGAACTGTGGTGGCTTGGATTGCCCCTGGCTGTATGCCAGGTTCCAATTAAAGCCACTCTGTTACTCCCCTCCTCAGCTGGCAGGGGACAGAAAAGATAAAAAAAGGCTCGTGGGTCAAGGTAAAGACAGGGAGAAATCAGTCACCAGTTACTGTTATGGGAAAGCCAGATTCAGCTTGAGGAAATTGGTTTAATTTATTGCCAATCATATTGGAGTAAAGAAATGAGAAATAAAACTAAATCAAGAAACAGCTTTCCCCCACCTCTCCCTTTTTCCCGGACTAAACTTTACTCCTGAATTGCCTGCCTCCTCTCCCACAGCAACACAGGGGAGCAGGGAAGGGGGGTTGAGGTCAATTCATCACAAGTCATCTCTGGTGCTCCTTCCACTACAAGGGTTGGACTCCTCACACTCTTCCCCTTCTCCAATGTGGCGTCCGTCCCATGGGAGACAGTCCTCAAACCACTCCAGAGTCCTTCCCGGGGGTTACAGTTGTTCGCAAACTGCTCCAGCACGGGTCCCCCACAGGATCAGTCCTTCAGGAACAGGCGGCTCCAGTGTGGGCCACTTGCCAGGTCACAGATCCTGCCAGCAAACCTGCTCCAGCCTGGGCTTCTCTCTCCAGGGGCCACAGGTCCTGCCAAGAGCCTGCTCCAGCACAGGTTTCTCACAATGTCACAGCCTCCTTTGGGCATCCCCCTGCTCCAGCGTGGGCTCCTGCAAGGGCTGCAGGTGGATCTCTACATCCCTGTGTTCCTGCAGGGGCTGCAGGTGGATCTCTACATCCCTGTGTTCCTGCAGGGGCTGCAGGTGGATCTNGGGCTGCAGGTGGATCTCTACATCCCTGTGTTCCTGCAGGGGCTGCAGGTGGATCTCTACATCCCTGTGTTCCTGCAGGGGCTGCAGGTGGATCTCTACATCTCTGTGTTCCTGCAGGGGCTGCAGGTGGATCTCTGCTCCCTCGTGTCCTCCCTGGGCTGCAGGGGCACAGCTGCCTCTCCATGGGCTGCACCGAGGGCTGCAGGGGAACCTCAGCTCCAGAGTCTGGAGCAGCTCCTGCCCCTCCTTCTGCTCTGACCTGGGTGTCTGCAGGGTTCTCCAGTTGCATTGGTCTCTGGACTATAACTTTTTCCCCTTGTTAAATACTCTATCACAGGCACTACCACTTTGGTCATCTTGGAACCAGCTGGCACTGGCTCCACTGGACACAGGGAAGCTTCTGGCAGCTTCTTGCAGAAGCTACCCCAGTACCTCCCCCTGCTACCAAAACCTGGCCACGGAAACCCAATACAAGAACCATCTCAAATAATGGATGTGAAGTCATTCCCTCATTTTTATTTTTTTTTTTTCCTTCAAATCTCTTTGCTCCCAAGGGTAACACATTTTATTCTCTGCAATGGAATGTGACTCCAACATGAAGATAGTGAGTCATCTAAAAAAGTGTTATCCGGTTCACTGGTGCTAAGTACATTTGATGCATTATGCATAGAGAGGGGGAGTGGTAATTTAAGAGAAATTTACACTATGCTATTTTATGTATTTATTTATCTTTTTTTTTTTTTTAACGCTGTTACAGTGTTACAATCTGAGCAACTGCTGCATCAAATGACGATTATACTAACATTAAGCTATAGATCACCTCCTTAAACAGACACTGGGAATTACATTTCTGTGGTGCTACACAGCGCTTTTAAAGTAGGCTGTTGCAATTATGCCACACAATTACCTAAGTGGCCCTGATTCAGGAATGTATTAAACATGCTTAAAATTAAATTAAAATGAAGCTTGTGTTTAAATACTTTCCTATATAAGAAGGTGTCCTAATTTTTTCTGTTAGGTAGGAAATTGCTGTGTTAAATCAATAGGTACTTTGTTCAGGCATTCACTGTCATCCCCAGGAACGCTTGCACTGAAGCCACAGACAGATGGCATCCCAAAGATGTTAAAAAGCCACACAGCTATCACTGTTGTCCCCCCATTGCAGTTTTTTCTCTCCCAATCTGTGGGGCATCACAGGGCAGTGGATGATGATGCATGCTTGGCTGTGGGGACTGGGGACAGTATCCAGCAGCATGATTTTCACTGTAATACTCAAAATGTCTCTTCTCAAAGTTAGAGTGGACAGTTCCTGGCCAGAGAAAGTGAAGATTTATTTATTCTTTAATAGAATGTGTGCAGTTCCTTTATCCTTTGGAGTGGATTCAAGCCTACATTCCTCACCCGAAATAAAGCACTTTAATCACTGTGGTGATGGCCATTTAATAAGGGGAGAGCATGGTTCTTATTCTTCTGAACATAATAGAATTAAGTTTTGTTGGGCCGACAAAAGAAAAAGAGTCACAAAAGCTCCAAAACCTCAAGCTGCAATTCCTTGCCCAGCTCCTGGCATTTTCTTGGCTTCTCTTCCCTCTTGTAAAGATTATTTCATGTAGAAGTCATACATTGCCTAGAGCTCAAGTTTACCCTTGTTCAAACTGAGTGTCCTAACATTGATAGCAAAAGTTCCTATTGAGTTTTATTCTCTGATGTTTTATTTGCAGATGCTTGGCTTAACCTTTCTGTCTTGTGGAAAACCCATCCAAAGAAGGACTAGGAAAGAGAAAAGTAGATTTTTGAAATGTAAATATGCTTTCTGGTCTGCCAGAACCTCCTGTACTGGGGAGACAGAAAGCACAGTTGAGTGCAAAGTGGTTCTACTGGGAAAAAAACCCAAAAAATAAGAGAAGGCCTGACTGGGGTAACATGTGGCTTTGGACATTGCTGGGGTAGTGTTGTGTTCTCCAGCAGAGAAGGGACTGAGCAGGTAGGTCCACAATGCAGTACAAAGAAGAGCAAGAGATACAATTTCAGACCGCCAAATGTGTAGTGACTGCATAGCTCATCACCTTCTGATTAACTGGTGTGCTACCATGCTGGTGCACCTTGATAAAGTGAGTGTAGCTGGGATTTCAGCTCCAGAAGCAAGTCCTGGGAATCATTGTAGATCCCGCTTTCTGTTCCTGCCCCTTTCTTTCAGTTTTCTCTGTGATAAATCAATTATTCATTGGAGTAATTGATAATATTCCCCTTGTATCAGTCATTAGTCTGTAAGCATGACCTCTGATCTCAGCCTTTTCTTGTCAAGAAGGATTTTTTTCCTCTTACAAGTCAGTGGCTATTTATACAACTTTACTCCTTAGATGTTTTTTAAAGGCTGGACTTCACCTCCTTTCCTGCAGAGAAGAGAGTTCTTAAGCTTTCCTTCTGCAGTCACAAAAGGATTTAAAGAAGTGAAGGAACCAGGCCATACCACAGCAGTCAATCTAAGGGACTGGACTGTCAAAGAAGATAATCTGAAGCTTGAGCAATATGGATATTCAGGTAAAAATCTGCCATTAGAAGAGTCAATACTACACTAAACTTGCAATTGACAAGTGAATTCTTGTTGCTCGTGCTGAATCTCTTTCGGAGTGTTTCCTTTTGCCACTTTCTCTCAAAGACTCTTGGTCTTAATGTCCCCTTTGGAGCAATCAAGAAGTGATGTAAGGGGGCAAATATCAGATATCTTGGGGGGTAAAAGAAAACAACAAAAAACCAAAAAGGACGTTTTGTTTTTTCTGACACAATTTTTGAAAATAATAAACCCCAAAAGATTGAGGGATAACATACAGATTTCAAATTACAAAGTTGGGACAAGGAAAAGAAGGCAACGCACCAAATCTTTACCCATACACTGAGCACCAAAGATCCTCCTAACAGACTTAACAATAAGCAGTTTTCTTCTTTCAGAGGTTTTGAAGAACACACTGTCTGGAAATGGAACATGGGGATTGTTTCAGTTCTTAAGAATGGATTTGTACAAGTACTTGTATAATAAAGCACAGTAGCCGCAAGCCCGTGTATTTTCTCTAATAATAACTTTGTTACATTACTATGTAACATTACTATGCCATTTCATAATTGTTAAAATTTTTGTTAAGTGCAAATGAGCATGTTTTTCCATTCTTTTCTCTTCACTTTTATTCTTCACCTGTTTCTTTCCCTTTTATCACTCAGAAGGAAAAGAAATGTGTATCCAGAAAAGTACTTTGTATATATATTAAAAAAAAAAGCCAAAAATAAATGCATTTCTGCATTACAAAAGCTTTCAGTGTTGTTTAAGTTCATTACTCTGAATTATTTGGACAAAAACTCTACAAGCTACATATGAAAAATCTTTTAACAGAAAACTTCATCATTTTCATTTGTAATGGAGGTACAAAAATATATTTCAGTAAGTATACAGAACAGGTAGGTATATTTATTTACTTACATATAAATTCAAAGGATAAGGAGAGCATATTCAAATGCTGTTATTTTTCTTGTCTCTCAATTGCAATAACTGTTTTAAGTCCAAGCACTTCCTCTGAAATCAAACAGCTACGAGTTAATGGGAACTCAGGAACAGTGATCTCTGGCAAAGGTGAGACTGTATATATACATAGATCTGGCTCCTGGAAATACTTTTAGGTCCTTTAATTTCTTATTCATGACTATCTTCATCAGTTCCAGATGAGCTGACCTCACATGCCCAAAACTAGACAAAGCAAATTCAAGTTTAAACTCAGGAGAATGGGACAGTGGCGTAGTATGGGAGCAGTACTAAAATGTGCAGATGTTTTTTTAAAATACATTTTGAGAGTGTATTTTGATAGTTAGAGAACAGACTATATTTAAAAGTGGATTTATATCCACTAATGTATCTTTCCTCTGAAAGAGCAAAACACAATGAGTCGAAAACTACCTTGATGATAACCATAAGTGACCGATTTGTGTCACAAGGAACCTTTTTTCTCTAAATTGCATTGTGGTTTTAAAAACTCTTTGTAGTGCAATTCTTTACCAGCGTGCCCACAGTATAAACTCTGACATCTCTTGTGAAAAATGAGTGTGTCTTTTTTGCCACTTTTGATGGAAAACTTTAGGAATAGATGAAGCTGGGAAAGTGAACCCACTGACAATGAAAGACCTTCAGGACCTTGCTTTGCTCCTCTGCACACTCTTTCTCATCTAAAGCACTAATGAGAAAGTTATATTCTTTTGATATGATTACTTAACTTGCTGTGGAGGTCCACAAAAGTAGAAGATAAGCATATTCCTATATTATACTCACCTCTGTGGGTATTGGAAATCTCCTCCCATAACTGTCACTGACCCAGACAATCAAGATATTGTGCTTTGCCACAGCACCCAGGGGTCAGATTCTGCTAACCTTAGTCTTTTCTGCAATCCATGCTTTCCTAGAGGTTTTGTGGAAGGCAAGCTCTGGATTTGACCCAGAATCTTAGAAAAAAAGGTTTTAAAAAATGACACACCATGTTCAACTTTTTCCCCCCTCTTTATTTTCAGCTTCTCCCCCCCATCCCATCACATCTCAAAATGCCTCTTCACCTCAGTAAGATTTTGACATTTGGGAAAAACTTGCTTTAAAAAAAAAAAAAAAAGGATAAAACAGCTTTGCACAAGGGAGCTGCAGCTCTTCAGTTCCCATTAGAATTTCTGAAACGACAATAGCTGAAAGGTTAGGGCAAAACCTATTAGAAAAGAAAAGTTGAGGTAAATCAGGTGAGCTCATCGAAGAAAATAGGGAAAGATTGGTTCCCTTTTGGGATTAGGTCTAATTAAGGTGAGCAAGCAGCTGTGCCTGTTTGGAATAACAATTGTGCTAGCATGTCACTTTTTTTCTGCTTAGTTGAAATTTATATAGTTTGGGAATGGTGGATGTAAGAAAATTAGAGCTCATTTAGAATCTGTTGAAAGGACACTGCGCCTTCATTATTAGTTTTGCATCTGAATTTTCCTGGGGCTGTCCTCTCACTGTTATAGGTAATGGATTTTTCCCCAGATGTAATTGGATGAGTTTAATTTTTTCTTTCATTACCTGTCTAGAAGCCCTCTGCCCCTATTTCCCTTTGTGTTTTATTAGGACTGTAACCCCTATTTAAATAAAGGCTTTGATTGTGATTATATATGTTCAATCAGCACTTTCTGATTGAATAGTTCTGGTCACACAACGCTCTTGCCTAGCATTTTTTACTAATTACATTTTAGCCATGGTTGTGTACTGTAGAACTTAAAACAGTGTTTGCTTTATACCTTTAAACTCTGACTAAAAGTTTGTATCTCCCATGGGCCAAAATACTTACAACAAATTTAGGCATTTTCTGATTCTAAGGTATATGAGCTGAACTCACGTACCATGAGGCACAGGAGGTCACAGCAGTTGCCCACTAAAAAGATATAGCACTGATTACATCCTCTCCAGAGTATCTGGATATATAAAAGAAGTTGGCTCCATTTTAAAAGTCCTCTGTTGTTTTGATATTTCAGGTCTTTCTTGTGGGTTTTGGGTTTGGTTTCTTTTTAGTTTTGTGGGGAATTTTTTTGTGTGGTTGGTTGGTTAGGCCTGGCTTTTTTTTTTTTTTCTTCAGGTTCACAATGTGTTTTCTTCCAATGATAAGTTTTAAAATTACTTTTGCTGTGTAAAGCCATGTTGAGTTTCCTGCTGTCAGAAAGGACCGTATGGGAATTTATTTGTTTCTTACAAACATCTGCTTTGTTCTGATGCAATTCTGGTGTTCTCACACCACAGAAGTTACACTGGGGTGAGGAAGGAATTCCATTTTAGACTTCTAGGTTTCACAAAGCTCTTCAGGAACAGAGTATCTTGCTGTAAATTCTGCTCAGTGCCTTTAGCTCCTTTAATTATTGTAAGAGACCTGATGAAAATTCTTGATTACAGTTGTAACAACCCCATTCAGAAGTTTAACTCTGGGAATCTAAAGACCTGTCTCATTCCAGCCTCATATATTAATACATTAATTACATTTCTCTCCATGGTGCTTAAAGTACCATGTCGGGTTAAGCCTCCTTGAGTTAACAGCACTCACCCAGAGATGTTTGGGGGCCACTCTTTAAGGCGAATGCAAGGTGGGTTGCACACATGACCGAATCAAAGTGGTAGTTTTTGATACGGTTCCACATTACCCTTTTATACGTCTCGGGAAAAGTGATCACACAAAGCTGCAAAAAATATGTTTGGCACAGCTCACAGGTGATCCGTACACGACTTCTCAGATCAGAGCACCTTTCCCGTTCGAGGGCTGAGGGAGTTGGGATTCCCTGGAGAAGAGAAGTCTCTGAGGAGCCCTTAGAGCACCTTTCAGTACCTGAAGGGAGCTTATAAAAAGGAAGGAGAGGGACTTTTTATACAGGCGGATAATGACAGGACAATGGGGGATGGTTTTAAACTAAAAGAAGTTAGGTTTAGATGAGGAATTAGGAAGAAATTCTTCATGTGAGGGTGATGAGGCCTTGGTAAAGGTTACCAAGACAAGTTGTGGCTGTCTCATCCTTGGAAGTGTTCAAGGCCAGGTTGGACAGGGTTTGAGCAACCTGGAATAGTGGAAGGTGTCCCTGTCCACGGGGATGGAAACTAGATGGTCTTTAAGGTCCCTTTCAACTTAAGCCATTCAATGATTCATTCTGTGATCTCCAGGTCTACAGCAAAGACTGAAGAATCTGCCTCAGGATTTAACAGTGAAGAAAGTACCAGAAATTTACCTGGGTTTTCTTCCCCAGGAACCATTTAGGTCTAGATCTTTGGTCTAGATTGAACAAAACTATCCCAGTCTGGGAGATACATCAACATCATACTGTAGGATCTCACTAGCATCATGTCTCTAGGATCTGCTTCTTCAGGGCATCAGTGATTAGAGATATCGAATGTACACTTTATTATCCATATATTTCCAGCTTTATTTTGTTATCTGCAGATTCAATTCTAGCAGATCTCTTTGGTATTTCAGCTTTGAAATATTTTCATCCATCACATTATTAAAAAATGACTAAACAGTGGGTGGTTATAAGAGATCACTTTTGGAAGAAGCTTACAGATTGCTTTTATTGCCATCCTATTGTGCATACAAACAGCTTGTATCCCTCCATACATATTTATATAACTTAGATGTTTTAGAATTCTGTTATCCTGAATAATTTCAGCACCACAGAAAAGCTACTTCAAAATCAACAAAGTAAATAATAATAATAGAACTTTGTACTTAGGAAAAAAATAAATAAGTAAAATTAAGTTTCTCACCTCAAAAACTCATTAGTTACTGCAGTTCTTTGGAAAATTGACATCAGGCTTAACATAATGAATTCAAGACTTCTTAGTTCCAGAACTCAAAAAGCTAAAGCATCAAGGGTTTTACTGACAAAAGAAAGGATACCTCTAAAAAACAGGAGGATGAGAATTCATGTGAATGTAGTGAGATATGACATTAAAACATCAACTTGCAGCATTCTCAATAAATGTTTTAGAATTTCTTGTACCTGCTTTACCCTTGTTCCTTTTCTGCACTCATTTTGCTCATTGGTTGTCCCTACTGCACATGTAGTGCCTTCAAACCTCACTAAACTGACTGTTCTTTTTGGTGATGATTCTTTGGTCTGGACTTTAGGAACAATATGGGCAAAATAATAGAGAGAAAACCCAGTTCCTAATATCCCAGGAGAAACTTTTTCCTTGGCAAAGATTACAAAGGCAGCACAGGGCTGAGAATTCACTGGCAAAGAACAGAGCAAGGGAATAAAGTAATATAAGGGTCAGATAATTTGCAAAAGCAAGGCAGAGGTGACCTCAGAACAACCATGTGCCAAATGCTGATTTCAGACCTTCCAGGGCAAGATGAGTCTGCCAATAGTCTGTACAGTGCACTTACAAAACTTCAGAACATGTGAAGATGGTATTTAGCAGAATGGTTTCAAAAGAAAGAACAGTGATGTTAAAATAAGTTTTATTAGTGATTCCTGTGGAGCATAATGAGCTATTGAAAATTGTAGTGAGAAATTATGACACAAACAGTTTTCTTGTCAGTCTCTTTCTAAAGTATTTTCGTGGTTTTATTATTGACATAAAGTGAAAATAATGATGTCTTGTATATACAACATACATATTTCACGCAGTCATGCTTCATTTTTATGCAAAAATGCTCAAAATAACCATTGAATTTTTACATAATATTTGTACTGCAAACAGTTTTGTGGACATCTAAGTAAAGGTTATAATGAAGTAACATCAAACAAGCAAGTAATGAATTTTTAATTTTATTTTATTGAGGATGAATTTTCACAATTCTTTTTTTTTCTGTCCTCATATTGAAAACAGCATCTGCTGTTAAGCGTGAGCATCCCTTAAAAATGAAATGAAAAATAAAAGAATAATGATTTTCTCAGGGGAATTTAAACTTAAGTGTGGAATTTTTTTTCCTAAATTAAAATAATAACAGTTGGTTGGGGAATTATTTCCTTAGTTATTATTTTTCTATTTTTTTTTTTTAAGGACCTGCCTCCCAAAAGTTCCAAATCTCATATGGCAGAGGCAGTAACGTGTTCTTTTTGCCTTTTGAAACATATTCTAAACATTACTTCCAGCTTACTTGGTTGGTTACATCTCTTAGTAGCTAATAATGGCATTGATATAATACTTGCAGTGCTAAAGGATTCCAGACAGCAGTTTTTAATGCAAATGGAGTCTGTTTTGTAGAAGGAATTAACAAATTTACTCATTACCAAGTTCTCCACGGGATTATGGCCACCAATGGATAGCTGAAATTAGGGCAGTTATCTAACCTAAGTCTATAACATTTTATACTATAAGGAAATTATCCTCCACCCTCCAATAAGTCTTTTGGGGGAAATTTAACTTTAGAAGAATATAATTACTAGGGATATGCAAATAATGGATTTTTTTCATGAATATTCATTCAAATAGAGAGCAATCTCTGTGATTATTTTGTGATCTTCTGTGACAGTCATGAGTTCTGCTTTCACTCACATTAACACTTCCAGGACTGAAAATTTATTGTGTAGAGTTCATTTATTGGACTAGCATGTTATTTTCCTGTTCATCACTACTTAATTATGCCAGTAGTCAGAACTCACATTCAGTTCTCAAGTGCTCAGTAAACTCACAGAACTTTTGCACTATTTTTAGGTTAAAGCTTTGATGATACAGACGATTTGCAATTCATAATATTTCGAAGGTATATTGTAATTGTTGATGGGTAAAAATACGACTTCTGATTTTTTTTTTTTTAAAGTATATCGAATTCTCATTGACAGTATCCACCCAAGGGAAATAGATATATAAATATTTTTCATTTCATCCTCTGGGAAGACAACTGCTAAGATATAAATGCCTAAACTGGACTCCATGACCTGAACTAAGTGTCTCCTCACCCTATCCTAATGGTGAAGAAAATGAAGGATGTTGCATTGCACTACCTGTGGGCCAGAGTCTGCCAATCAGAAAAGTAAAGGCAAATTAAACAATTTCCTCTCCTTTTTTATTTCTTTTTGAGACTTTTGTGCTGTATCTTTATTGTTTGAGCACTCATACAATAAAAAAAGGAATTTTGAGCATTCTTCAAGTTGAGAGAATTCAACTTGACTAAACACTCTAAAGAGTTGACTTAAGCAATGAATAACTGGACATTTTAAATTGTCACACACTATTTCTGTAAAAATTGAGCACTGAACAAAAAATAATTCAGTATTTAGTAGGAGGAAAGAGGTAAAAAAGAGGTGGCTGCTGCTCTAAGGTTAAAGACCTCAGATGAAAGAAGATGGACCTGGAAGGTGTCTGTTTTGCATTAATTTGGCCAATTGTCCAGTGGACTACACAGACAATCTGATGAATCGCAGATGTAATGAAGCTGGGTGAAGAAATCATAGAACAAACAGTTATAACAGCAGGATAATTAACAAGAACCATAGTAAATTTAAGTTGAAATTTCGAAGTCTAAATTAATTGATACTTTATACCAACAATATTAATAAAAGCTGGAGTCCAAGTGTATTATTTTTGCACGATTAAATCCAGTGAATTTTCTCATTCTGACTGCATTATGCAGAGGATCCAGCTCACAACAGATAAAACTCAGATAGTTTTCACTCATGACTTACAATGTTTTTGGCAAGAGCTGATTGCTGGAGCCATGGTGATGCCCTATTACATCAGGAAAAGGTCTGAATGTCTTTTAATGAATATAACTTTGATTTGGGAAGACTTAAGCATAGATATACTCAATTTGGTAGTTAGCACTACCTGTCTGATTCACTTCATGAAGTTAATAATTGGCACGGGCAGTATATTTACACTGAAAGAAAAGTAGCTAAAATTTCATTCATACATTTCACTGTTGCTTTGAGAGAGGGAGATGCTGTAAATCATCATCTACTTCATAGATGGCATAAAAGATATATTTGGTTTATAGTACCTTCTTACTGACTGCCAGACATATCATAGCTGATGCTCATGGACTTGGCCCTTGATGGAAAGCCTTCAAAGGCAGGAAACTGCAGCACACGGCCATGACTTCCTGCTAGCGAGAACAGGAGATGCGTCCCTGGAGCTGAACAAACACCTGGGGAATACTTTTATTTCAATACATCACACTAACCTCAGTCTGTGGAAATCACAGTGCATCCTCTGGGGGAAAGTCGGCCTCTGTAACTGTGCTTCACAGGCAGGGTACAGCTGAAGCTCACAGAGTTGCAACTGTCGTGGTGAAAGGGGAAGAGCTCTGTACAGGCACATAACTATTCCAGTATCATAATGCTGGAATCACTTACTGTAACGGCTGGCTAATGGGGAAAGATGGAGAAGGAGCAGTTTCCCAAGTCCCACTTCACTTACACTAAATTAATGCCTGTGGTGAACACAGATAAACTGGAGGTAATAACAAAGTTAGCGATCTTACATCTTGGATTCCATTCATCTACTTGAGTCCTAGGTATATGCTTTTTACCAAAGCACGTTCCTCCTCTTCAAACTGCATTTCTGAGCAGGTTTCGGTCTAAATTGCTGTGCATTGCACACTAATGCTGAGAGCCTATCGGGACGTGTAAAGGCTAACTATTTTCAGATTCTCAAAATTTAGATCGGTGTAATTCATCATATTCTTCAGCAAAAGTTTACTAAATAGGATTTTTCAAGTGAGAGGGAAGCCTGAAATAAATGAATCTGTATTTCTCTCCTCGTTGTTACACACCACCCGAACGCTTGGTCCTGCAAAGTGCTGATTTCTGCCTTGCAACACACACCCCAGGAAACAGCACTATCTGTCAGCTAAGGCAATAGGGCTGCACCTAATGAGAGAGTTTTCTCTTCCCTTCAGCATTCCTGGAACTGGAAAGATCACAGAGTTTAGCAAGATAGGAACACAGGACTCAATTTCCAGTTCTTCCTTTCTACAGACATGGTTTCTGAAGGGCGAAGTTTTTTGAGATGGTAAAAGGATTACTCCACTGATGCATATCATCAGCTTATATTTAGGAGCAAAGCTGGAAGTGACTTGGAAAGAAGGGAATTCTCTTACCTTACTAATTGAATCGGAATGTCTTATTAGTATCCTCTCTCAGTAATCTGATATGAAAGTCACTAATGTGATACGACTGTAACATAGTATTAGCAACAATATACTCTGATATGATATGAATGCTAATGCAATACAAAGGAATGTTGCTAATGTGCTAATTGGATAAGATATTGCTAATGAGATATGAGAGACTCCACTAAAAAAAATTATATTACTACCCTTAACTTTAGGAAGACAGCTTTAACCTTGCTCACCAGGAATACACTAAAATGTCCTTTTGCTCTTTGCTGGATATTTAGGCTTCCCACATTTCAGCTTTGTCAGCACTGTGATTTTACTGACAGAGTATGCACACTCAATAGTAAAGGGAATAAACAATTGCAGAGTGATTTCTCAGTCTCAAAACAACATGCACTGATGTATGTGGTAGTAACGTAGCATTAGGATAATGTGTGTATTTAAGCAACTTTCATAGAATCATAGAATCATTTAGGTCAGAACAAACCAGTAAGATACTCAAGTCCAACCATTAGTCCAGCACTGCCAAGTCCAACAGTAAACCAAAGTCCCCAAGTGTCACATCTCTACCTCAAGAGATGGTGACTGCATGTTTTCCTGGGGAACGTGTTCCAATGTCTGACCACCCTTTCAGTGAAGAACTTTTGCCTAATAGCCAACATAAACCTCCCCTGCTTCGATTTAAGGCCATTTCCCCTCATCCTGTCATTTGTTACCTGGGAGAAAAGACCAACCCCCTCCTTTCAGGGAGCTGTAGAGAGCGAGAAGGTTCCCCCTAAGCCTCCTTTTCTCCAGGCTAAACACTCCCAACTCCCTCAGCCACTCCTTGTAGGACTTGTTATTTTGTTACAACTAATCTCCAGTAGTCTTTCAGAAATTAGGACTTAAAGTTCATAAGTTCATTGAAGTGAGGAGTGTGGTGTTCTTCCTACATCACACAGGAAGAAACAGGGTCAGAAAAGTGAGTTACTCACCATGTAACTGGATGTGAATCTGGATAGAATTGTAGAATTCCCATAGACAGAGGTCCAATTTATTAATGAAATTTTTATTTCCTCTTGTACTGTAAATTTTCTTTTCATTTTTTCCTTTTCCTTTTCCTTTTCCTTTTCCTTTTCCTTTTCCTTTTCCTTTTCCTTTTCCTTTTCCTTTTCCTTTTCCTTTTCCTTTTCCTTTTCNTTTTCCTTTTCCTTTTCCTTTTCCTTTTCCTTTTCCTTTTCCTTTTCCTTTTCCTTTTCCTTTTCCTTTTCCTTTTCCTTTTCCTTTTCCTTTTCCTTTCCCTTTCCCTTTCCCTTTTCCTTTTCTCTCTTTCTTCTTTCTTTTTCCTTTTCTCTTTCTCTTTTTCTTCTTTCTTTTTCCTTTTCTCTTTCTCTTTTTCTTCTTTCTTTTTCCTTTTCTCTTTGGATTGAAGAAAGGTTCTTTCTTCTTACATGTGTGCATGTGTAATGCAAATGTTTTCCCTGAGATGGGGGTGAATTAGGTAGTCCTGATGTGCATGTGCATCAGTAGAAACTATGGGTATAGCACCAATACGTATACAAAAAGTGTTAGAGTCAACACTTTAACTAATATTTAGCAGGAAGAAGCTTCAGTAGAAGAATTTACAGTTAGGTGCATATCTGTGCATCATTGGGATATACATTATGTTACATAAAAAAAAATATGTTAAATAAAAACATGTTCCCATGTTGAATTCTGGGACTTAAAAGTTCTTTAAAAAAAATGGTTCTCTTTTTAAATTGGTTTTTTTTTTTTTTCAATAAATGTAAGAGCTTTTGTAAGCAGAAATGCCTGGAAAAATGTGTGATGTGTGTGGTGGTTGGAGTTATTTTTTTTGGTTCTTTGTTTTTGCACTATGTAAGGTTATATTTTCATACTTAAACGACATGAGTTTCATAACAGTTTCCTCTTTTTTAGTGCCTGGCACCTTGTAGGCAGAATCTCTCTTCCCAAGAACAGCGTGTTACTACACAAGTTAGAACAAGAACAAGGGACAGGACACGTAACCTTTCTTCTTCTTTTGTTTCTTAACTACTTTTTTGTGCCATTTTGGCAAAGTTGCACAGTTATTTTGTGGTTTAGATTATCTGCAAAATGGGTGTATTAATAATTACCTTCTTGCAGAGGTAATTATAAACTGTTTAATACTGATTAATAATTAGAAATGGTTTAATCCCCTTACAGGAAGGGAATTAAATGCAAAGTACTATTATGACTGTTAATAATGCACAGTGAACTTTCATGCTTATATGTAGTGGTTTCCTCTTTTATCCATCTCCCAGCTTAACACTTAGTTTTTAAATTGAAACTGTATTAGGCAAGGTTATTCAGGAGAAAGAAGAATGGTGGATGCAAGGGTAAATTTGAGGTAGAGGGTGGGTTATTGAAGGGAAATGAAGCCGCTGACTTCATTGTGTCTTACAATAGAATGGAGGAAAGCAGCACAAAAGAACTATTAGTATTAATATGAATAATGACCTATAAATATTCCACTTGTTAACCATGTAATCAATTCTCTGGTCTCAATGGATGTCTATCTTTCCTTTTGTATATTTGTATATTATAATTTAAATGCATACATTATAATGACTTTTTTGGCTTGCTGGTTTAATGTATGAGCGACTATTCATTTAGCAGTCAGATATTTATTCATTTATATTGGATTGGAATTGCAAAGTCCTTGCTTAGCAGATTTAGTACACTAAGTAGTTATTCCATGGGGTAGGAAGGTTAAAATGGGAATGATGCAGGGGTTTCTAAAGCTGACAGAGGCATCTGGTGCTCAGTTTTGGTTACTGCTCCTGGACATAGTCATCCTGTTGGGTTCCCAGTGAGCTCCATACCAGAAAAATGCACATTTGTTTTCAAATTGTAGCCTCCTGACACTTGTTGAGTATTTGCAGGCTGGCAGGGTAAAAATGGAAAGTTAGAACATTTGCCACACTATCCTTGATGACAGTGTTAGACAGAATATTTCATTTTATACGTATGAACTTTTCCTCATCTGTTTTGCCCACAAAACAAGCTGGTTTAACTCCAGATAGACCATCAAGTACTTAAGAGAGGTTTGGGGAAGTGGTTTGTGGCAATTATTGAGGTAAAAATATCTGACAGCTCTATCCCTGCTGATCCTTCTTATCCAGGTTTTGACAAGATGCTGTGGTTTAACTCTGGAGGGCACCACACAGCTGGCCACTCACTCCCCCTCCTAGGATGACGAAGAGAATTGGAAGGGGAACAGTGTGAGAACTTATGGGTTATGAAAAAGACAGTTTAAAAGCAAAAGCTACATGTGCAAGGAAAGCAAAATAAGGAATTCATTCACTAGTTAACTCCCCAGACACAAGAAGGTGTTTGACCATCCCCAGAACATCAGGGCTCCACCACATGTAATGGTTACTTGTGAAGACAAATGCCTTCACTCTGAATGTCCCTACCTTCTTCCCCCTACCCCCAGCTTTTATTACTGGACAGGACACCATACAGCACGGAACATCCCTGGGGACATTTGGGTGGTCAGCTGTCCCACATGTGTCACCTCACGGCTTCTTGTGCATCCCAAGCCTAACTAAAGACCTTGATGCTGTCTGAGCTCTGTTCATCAATAAATGAAGCTGTTATCAACAGTTAACAGCTAAACTGTTAGCAACAGTTTCCATCACAAACATGAAGCATTATCCCATACACGCAACTATGGAGACAATTGACTCTATCCCAGCCTGAACTAGTGCAATAGGTAGAATAGACACTGATTTCTAAACATACAGTTGCAAATACCTTGCTTTGTATGCTTACAGGTAAATGGCTTTCTCAACTGTAAGTCACGTAAATCAAGATCACCCTCAAAAATAAGTAGTCTATGAATATATTTCCTTAGGGAGAAAGATTTTGAAAGTACAGGGAAAAAAACTAAAGGACAAACTAAAAAAATAAAATAACTCTTCCCCTTATTTTATTTCTTACAGGGGTATTTTTTTTATACCATGGCTTCAGCTGCATCTTCAACATATAACGAGTTGACTGTAGGGTGTGTGTTGTATTCTGGATATCCAAGCTGTCTGAAATGTCACTGAAGTTCTAGGAAAATGAATATTCAGTGACCATAAAGGTCAATCAAATAGTCAGAGAAGCTTGTAGGGATGGAAGAATAGGGGAACATCTGCATAAATACACGAAAGCAGTCCAGCTGCTGACCCTTGCTCTCACACAGATGTCTGTCTACTCTTCCATCTCAGATATAGGTGTTTATATACGAAAAGATGTGCAGAAAGACATATGGATAGCCACATGTTGATGGATGGTTGGTTGGCTGAGGCTGTCACTGAGCAAAGAGGTGATGAATAATTTTGCTAGGGATGAGAGCCAGTACTTTTCGAGCCCTGCACATTCTGGGAGCTGGAACTCCTCGTTGCCATTATCAGTGAGGGGACAGCTTTCCCAAAGGGCATCCCAGATTGACCTGTCACCCCGTTGTTACAGGACTGGTTTTCAGATGCTCTCTGAAATTTTAGCATCTCTTGGCTTAGAAAGAAAGATAAAACTCTAACACCTGTCCCACATGCTGGACATTTCAGTTTGAAGGAAGAAAAGGGAACAGTGTTTCAGTTTGGAAGGGGACTTAATAATTTCACCTGTAACACAGTTCAGATTTCCTATAGATTTCCATTACTGTCTGCTTTGATAATGATCCTCACTCCCTCTCTCTTCCTTGCACAAACTTGGCTTTGGTTCCATCTATTCCTTTCCTTCTGATGGACTACAGAGCTGTTCATCCAAAGCCATAAATCCTCACAAGTATGATACACAATAGAGATTTAAGGACTTTGCCTTTTGGGTCGAACAAAGACTTCAGAATCTCTCTTGATAACATTATCTTCTACCTTTTTAATTTTTCAGGAGAACCATTTTCTGTAAAATTGAAATCTTTTATCTTAAACCCACAGATCTTAGTTGTGACCTTGCGCCCTTTAAATAGGAACAGAAACCACTATGGAATGGTACTTTTCCTATTTTGTGTGGTCAGATTACAGTATTGACTGTTTTGAAATACTTGAGAAACAGGCATCCCCTATTTATCCACAATAGGTATTGTTCTTTTCGGCCCTGAAGAGCATTAAGAACATTTATTCCACAGGCTTTGGGTTTGGGTTTTTTGTTTGTTTATTTTTTTTTCTCTTTTGGGGGTTTTTTGCTTGTTTTTTCACTTTGGGTTGGATTATCATGGTTATTGGAATTACAATTTGGATTTGTTTCATGTCTTTTAGTTAACATACTATTACTGGAGTTAAAAACTGCTCCTTAAAAAAATGAATTTATTTTCTATTTCTACTTTTCTATAGTATTTAATCAAAATATTCTGAATGTCAGACTATTTGCGTTTATATTGTTATTTTCAAGCAGATATCCTATAAAACTTTTTTTTAAAGGATCCAGAATAAACTATTAGCTAAACTGCTAGAGAAGACAGGCAAGTCATATTTGAGAGTTTTTGGCCAGTTCACTTCAAAAAAATTAATTTATGAGATATTTTCCAGCTAGAGAAAAATATCCCTTTTAAACAGATTTGTATAAGAAAAAAGGATGACAATGAGACCACAAACTGTGAAAACAACCTCTGATACATTATCAGGTTTTGGTTTGGTTTGGATTTCTTTTGTGTGGTACATGTTATGTGAGGTGTGTGGTATGGATTCCTAGAGACTTGCAAATAATTTGCCTTCTTTAAAATGAATCTCAGCCAACAGACCATACTCTATTCCCCATTAGAAATTTTGGGTTTAGTGAAAGGGAACTGTAATGACAAAATTTGAAACATTGTATAAACAGATTTTGTCACCACCTTTTACTACAGTGTTTCCAAAATCCCCCTCAAACAAATACTCACAGAAGTCCCAATCTAACCTTCAAGCAAATATCAATGTTTCACACCTTATAACATTATCAACTCACAGAGAATGCTAATCTGGGGTAGCACAGGATGTCCTTACAGCTTGCCTTGAAAGCATATCCTGACCATTGATTGCTAACAGATGCCATTCACCCTTTTTTCATTCTTCTCTTGAGAGAGGGAGGATATGAGACCTGTGAATAAGGAGGAGAATCAATCGGATACCAATCGGCCTCGCACAACACACGCAGCAAAGCTGGCAGCAAGGCAGTGGTTTGTATTTTAATATAAAGAATTCAAAGGACTTAAGAGTTGTGTGAATTCAGACTTTCAGGTGTGATTCATTGGACTTTAAATAGATATACACAGAGCAGACATTTTCATCTGAGCTAGTGACTGCATACTCTCTATAGTAAATGGAGAGAAGTAATCACATCCAAGGTATGATTCCTCTCATTTTAAAGCAAGGTTCTAAAATATGCTGTGAAGCACATAATTCTGTTCACTGGCTGTAAGGCAAGATTACTTTAGATGCAGACAGCATTGTACATGTTTAAAGCTTGATAAAAGCTAACTCTTAATTATCTAAGAGAGATATATATGTATATATTATACAAAGATATTTCTACCCTGCTTTTAAAAAGTCAAATAAATTCCTATTTATGCTTTGTTTAAGCGATTCTGTAAATCTCACAAAATGCCTACCAGTCTGATCTGGAAAGACTTGTCATAACCATCCCCATTTTGTATTTTAGGATTTGATAGAATCTAATAATAATTTAAAAGTCCCTCCAGGCTTTGGAATGCCTCCAGATTACAGCAGTAGGATTTTCCCCCCCAGAAATGTCAAGATCTATGGCTGTTAGCACTAACACACATTGACTTCAGCAATACCACAATTTTTCCAGTACTGAGAAAAAAAATTCTACCACATCATAGAAAAATCTGAGGTAAAAAAACATAGGACTTAAAAAAAAAAAATGCCTGAAATGTAGATTAAAAAAAAAAATAATAAAAGAAAATACAAGAAAAAGAAAAAGCTGTGTGTGTAGCAGGATAGGTTTGGGATTTTTTGTTAATTTGTTGATTTTTTTGTTTGTTTTTAAGCAGAACAGTCCACAAGCAAGAAGTGACAAAACAAACACTGTCTGGAGTCCCAGTCTTTCTTTTATACACATTCCCCTATGTGCTGCTTAACGAGTGTCCATTTGTTTGCTATGGTAATTTATGTCATTCTGTATTGTATTATACACCTAATGCACAGCTGGTCTCCTAATGTAGATTTCTTCACTCTTGCTTCCACATAACCAAGTACTTATCTTTACAATTATTTTCCATGGTCTCTGATTCTCTAGGCAGCATGATATTTGTGATTGCCAAGATTCTGGAGCAGCCTGGGTACATTCAAATCCAAATGTTAATGTTTTTCTACTTCCTACATGGGTAAAATGGGAATTTTTCTTCTTTAAACCATACAGCTCATTGTTCAGTGCTTCTTGGTACCGTACCACACTGTAGGAAACATATGAAAAAGAGAAATATATTTGTTTGTTGCTTTGTTTTTAGTCAATCTGTGTTGCAAAACATTGACATACACACACACACATAAGTAGCAATCATTTCTTAACTATCTTGAACTGAATGGTGTCCTTTCAGAGCAATTGAAACAGCTTACAATAGCAATCTTGAGCATTTTCCTGGACTCAGCTATCCATGGACAATCAGACAACTGGAGAGATAAAGATGGCTCCACACCAAGATTTTAATGCATTTACTTTACTCTACATTTGATGTGTTATACAAATGTGCTGCAGCTAAACTGAACTGGACTGAATCAGAAAGAAATAAGTGCCAAGGTACCTCCACAGTATCTCAGATGGGTCATTGAACCTGCCCTCACCACACAGCCTCAGTCACAGTAGCAGTGACACTGGGGACAAACGATTGTCTTGGAAGAGATCAGGCATAATTTTTAAAGGCAGAGGTAAATCAGAACGAATTCTCCATTGAGGTATGTGAAAGGGAAACATTAAGATCTCATACCATTGCACCATGTAAAGAATTTTATTGTGAATAAAATAATTTGAGAATAAATGGTGGCGGTAGGAGTGCTGCTTCCTACTGTATGATCCTTTGGAACCTGTGGTAGCTTCCCTAGGATTTCTGGGTTATTTGTGAGATGTCTCTTTGACAGAGCTGTAGGCAGAAGGCTTTGCGCGCTGAGAAGCAGGACATGCACATCTTCAGGCATAAAGCTCACAAAAAATAGACCCAAGAAAGAAGGGCAAAAGTCAACACAGTTCTTCCTTCCGTTTCTTCCTTCTCCCAAGAGCTTGTTATTAGAGCTGCCATTAAGTGGTTTAGATTTATTTCAGTTTTGCATGGAGGCTTTTTCAGAGCTGCTTCAAAGAATCAGAATAAAGAGAAAACAAAAGGGGCCAAGGAATGCATTCACCACTTATGTGCCACCCACTGCGATAATTGACTCAACAGAGAGGTATATTGAACTCTTAAGCTATTTTTTGGAAAAAAAAAAAACAAAAACAAACCAACTAAACACACAACAAAAAACAAACCAAACCAAAACAAACGCGCAAAAGCAAATAAACCAAAAAAACCCACCCCAAAATAACTCCCTTAGGAAGTTCCATTTCAGCTTTGTCCCCTTAAGGTGATGCAAAAGCCTAGGAAAAAAATATAAATAAAGCCCCTCTTAAATCTGATGACTGATTGAGCATCTCCAAACTGTGTACCCTACTGGGTGAAGGAGAGCATGAAATTCATTACTTTGGTGTCTGTGCTGCTTTCTCCTGCTACCCTGAATTACTCTTCATTTTGGCTAATATACTGTTGCTTGCTAAGATCATCACTAACTGAATGATTTTCCTCCACCTGTCTAAAAAGGCATGAAAAGTAATGAATAGGCTAAGACATCCTCTCACCCCTGGAAAATGTCCTTTCCAGGTGAAGGTTAGAGTCAGAATGGTAAGAGGTGTGTGCGATGGGAGCTTGTTTGTGTTGTAATTGCTAGCAGACTAAGCAGACCTGAGCCTCCAGGGATGTCGGTCCATCAGTGATAAATTGATACAAAATATTCTTGAAAAGTTTGTTTTGTTACCATTATGCTAATATTTGCTTAGCTGATACGAGTTTTGCGTGAAATGCCTGCAATCCAGGGGAGAATGGGGCAGTTTAAATTAATAAATAACAATAACAATGATGACATCAGGGTCAAGAGAAAGAATGGCTAATGAAAACTATCACCTGCGCTCAGTCAGAGCACGGGAGTGAATCCAGCTTGATGTGCACAGGGGAATTCTGGGAATTTAACAATTAAAGGCTGTTTCTCCAGAGAAGAGGGGCCTCCATCTTCCTTGACGTTGCTAATGAAGTGTAATTCATTTCACCTCTTCCCCACCTTTCAAAATCAAAGTTCAAGAGGCCGTAGCAGACAAATTTCAGAGGACAGGCATGCATACCTCTTGCAATGCCACTCATGCTCTTTAGGGAATATCCTCATGTTCTATTAATTATTGTACTTCTCTGGCATTATTATTCATGGGCTAGCATCTCAAAATACTTGACTTAGCAGTGGTTCTGGAACTAATACTAATAAGTACAAGACTGTGCCTTGGGTAAAACATGTTTTTTCCTACGGGTACAACAGAGGGTAATACTATTCCTCACAATTCAGCCAATTTTTACCTTTTTTTTTCTCCACTTCTGTAAGCAGAAGGCAGTCTTTTGATTAATTATATTGGTTTCCATATTAAAGAGGCAGTGTTGGGAGCCTAACATTGGTGAGCAGTGGTGCAGCACCCATATGAACACCACCCCAAGTGGTATTGCTGCCATGTGACTAGCAGGGTATGAAGAGCCAGAAAGGTGGGCAGATAACCTGGTCTCACACTGCTGTCAAAGATAGGAATCCAGATGTTTAACAGAGGTAACGAGCTCCTTTTTAGGTTCACAAAGAGGTAATGACCAGAGATGTGGGGAGACTTCTTCGGGACACAGACTAGCAAACCTCCATCCTGCATCAGCATGTGCTTGGATGTGAGGTCAAATTGCATTGAAGTATTTCCATCTCGGACAATGGAAGTCGTGGGGAAAAATTAGCCATCAAGTGGCTAGTAATTAATATCATAGCTTGCAAGCAGATTTTGCTCTCAGTAGGGCTATAGAAACTGACTTTAGTAGTTTAAGTGACTGAAAGAACTTCTGTTTTGAAAGTCCTTGACATTAAATTAGTTTTATCTACAGAACAAAAAGACCAAAGGATCAATTTTCTAAACTGAGTGAATTAACTGAAGCTTAAAAAATTACATATTTTTTTTCATGCTTTTAGACAACTAAAGTTTTTCAAGGTAAAAGAGAACAAGTTATGAATTTAACTGATTTTGGTTTGGTTGGTTTGGATTTTTTTTTGCCTGACTCCCTAATCTCATTTTAGGGACTCAAGAAAACTGGAACTTCAGCCTCAATTTAGTAAATATTTCCAGTTAAATTGGATAGTTTTCCCACCTGCACGTCCTGCATTTTGGACATTGCAGATGTTTGTTGAGCTGTAACCAGGGTCCGAAAAGAGCTTCAGCTCTCAGGTTTTCCGTGATGTAAGGACACACTCCTGTGGGACAGCTTAGTCTTTCTTAAGCATGAAGTGTTATCCAGTCCCTTGACTTACTAACTGGTGTTGAAACAGGTATCTTACAATTTTAGGAATTCTAAATAAACGTTCCCGTTTTTATTTATTTAAAGATGACTCAGAGTACATTAGAGCTTATAAGCAATTTTTAATTTGAAAAATAGGCAAGCATTCTATCAAGCAGTCAGCTGTATATAATCCTCTCATGAACTGCACTGCAAGGAGAGAACAATTCCTTTTTTATTTTACAAGGATGTGATTTCTTCTTCTGACTGCATGATAAATATTCTTTTAAAAATATATATATATATAAATTTTGGCAACAAAATGAGAAAGGAAACAACCTTCTTAGATTTTGACTGATCTTGGCATTTCCTTAGCATATTGGATATCAGTGTGAAGAGCAGATTGCAATGTTTAACTCCCTAATATATGCTATGAAAGATTTCATTGATACTGCCACGCTGAATTGTTAGCCATTAAAAGTCTTTCATAGAACATGCACTTCTGTACATTGTTGCTAGAGATTGCTTTGTACAAGATGTTTTATTAGGATAGAGAAATTTTGTGGATGTCAAACAACATGGAATATGTATTACACTTTATATACACCTGTATTTTATATATATATATATATCTAAAATGAAAAAAGAAGTACAATTTGATGACATATAATAACACACCATGTATTTGTGAAAAGTATATGGCAATTAGTACCACAGTTTTAGAACAATGTGTGCTGTTATAGCTTTAATTCCAAAAATATACACACTCTAATATGGTAGTTGTCATCCCAGAAATATACGTGCTGTGATAGTTGTCATTATAGAAATATACATACTGTGATAGCTGTCATTGTGAAATACATACTCAGTAATAGATGTCAGCAATGAAATATAATAATAATCATAACGTCTAGCATTTTTCATCCTGGGTCCGAAAGAGCTTTAAAAATATAGTATCATGCCCAATTTTCAGATGGAGGAATTGCTGTCCAGAAAGGATAAGTGTTTTGCCCAAGGTCACGAAGGAGACCCATGGTGGAGGTGGGCAGGGAAAGCAGGTTTCTTTTCCTGGATATTATGCTACATCTCATCAAAATCAGTCTGTATGTGAAAAAAATGGATATTCACCCACAACGGGACTGGAGACTGCTCAGAAACTGGCAGGACTGGCTCGGCACCTTCCAGAATCAAGGCTCATTCCCCTTGAACAGAGATAACAGTACAATTCACAACAAATCATTTATCTGACAAATTAGCTTCCTTCTACTTCCCAGCAGATCACAGCCTTCTCAGATTTATTTGCTATCTGACAGACTTTTCTGCCTTTTTTTTATTTTTTTTTATATTAGTATGTCTGTGGAGATACTGTGATTTTTTTTTTTTTTTCTCTTTTCTGCTGTTTAAACAGGGTACTCTTTTGCAATTGGTCAGAGGAATTTCATAATATTAATACAGTCTTCTTGACTGGGTAAAAAAGCAAGCACATCTCACTGAAAATATTTGCATCTTTAAAGCTACTACTGCCAGAAGTAATAAGTGTTTGATAAACACATTCCTGGCAAGAAAACTCAGTGTCTTGAACGTTCATAGAAAATTGAGTGTCAGAGAATTAATTCAGGTAGAAACTCACATAGGATTTTTTACAACGTGTTTGTTGGACTCCAGAAATGAGATATATTAACTCCTAAGATTAGTCTCCACACAAAAGCTGATGCAATTAGGAGGGTTCAGCACAAGAAATGCTGATAACAGAACACAAATGTGTGAAAGTTGTTAGAAAAAATAATATGATTTAACAATAGCAATGCTGCCATTACAAGCCTTGGTCATTGTGCAAGGCATGGTACGAGCATAGCATGAAATGATACACTTATTTAAAATGGCCTTTGAAATGAGAATATGTTTAATGATTTTTGTTTCCACACAGAATATTGCTACCAGGTGAATTCTTTACAGATTGGGAGTGGAAGTCTTTCTCTCTTGGGACTCTAAAAAGAAAGCACATGTTCATAAGGCCACAAATTTCCAAAATAAATTCCTGGAGAATTTACAAGGTGAAAGTTTGAGTAGCAATTTGTCTACAAATGTTTTTTTATATGGTTTCTATAGAACTCTTGATGTACAAATCTCATTCTTTCCCCCTTTTCCATCTATGTGCAAATCAGTAATGACTGAAGAGAACCCTCACATAATGAGTCAATCAGCCAAAAACTTGTTTTAGCCTTTTCTTTTCCATCTTCCATTTTTAACTGTACTAAATTTCTGAAATTGTTATTAGCAGTAGTATATATATATATCTTACTTGCCTTACTGATGTAGACAATGACAACAGGAAACTAATATAATACAGGGCAAGACCATCAAATATTTCATGAAGTGACGACAGTAGAAGAATTAAATATATACGAAAATGCTATCGCCAGCAGTGACTACACAATTAAAATTTAGGCATGTGATGACCATCCCTTAAGAGGAAAGAAGCACTTGAGGGGAAAAAAATCCCCCTAAAATAGAAAACATCAGCACATCTCCATGTTTAACTCCAGAGTAGATGAGTTAGAACCTAGAACCATCAAGGAACATTTTAGCCCAATAAGGCAGAAGAAAATTCAATGACACTTTTAAGTTTCCAGTGCTCTGTTTCTCCTGGGAGTGTCCTAGCAGGCTGATAATGGACCTATTTGGTCTTTGGTGACTAAGGGAACTGCACATAGTTCTAAATTATGCTGGGAGAACACTGCAGAGTAGTTCTTTTTTTCCTCCTAGTAAGTCTTTGCTCAGCTTTGCTGATGTGTGGGATCTAAAAACCTGGTTTTCTTCTGGAAAAACAAAGTATATGCAGCATAAAAACACTGGACACAACCTTAGATGACAAGTGAGCTAGACAGCTTTAAGGTCTAGTGGGAAAGAAAGAATGAAGAAAGAGAGGGGAGGGGGGGAAAGGAGGTGTATCAGACGTTTTCTCAGCTCTGCTATGAGTAATATTCATGCAAGGCCATGCCAGCTTTGCACCTGTTTTTCTCATTTTCTATTCAGCTTGTCACATTTGTTTACAATTTGTCTTATTTTGTCATTTTCTTTGTGCTTTCCACCCTATGCCAAACACACTTGGAATTTATTTGCAATTCAAGAAATGTATTGCTGATGAAGTGGGACAGTTTTTGGTGGGTACCCCAAAGGGAAAGAAAGGGACTTCTGCACACAGCAGAGGTCAGAGAAGTGAGACAACAGGTTGAACAGAATCAAAATATCCCTGTTGCTCTTCAGTGGCAGTAAGGGGAAAGAATTTAATGCTTACAAGTTTAATCCTTGTACAACAGGCAAGGGACAAACTCACTCAGGATGCAAAGAATTAGAAAATCCCTTTACATGCACCCATAATTTTGAAAATAATCTAACATAGACTTCCATGGAATTGGGAAGATCTGTAGCAGGCCCTTGTTCTTCCATGCATGTAGCATGTAAGGAAAGACCAAATATTTTCTATTACAATACATAAACATTCATGTTTGGACTTTCTGAGAGATTTAAATATGTTTGTTTTGAAGCAGTGTTCTGCCTGAAAAAAAAAAAAAAAAAGAAAGAAAAAAGAAATGAAAACCCCAGCAAACAACCCAAACAAATGAATAAAAAAGCATAGAGAGCCAAAAGCCAAATCCCTAGTGATATTCATTCATTTAAAGTCATGAGGAAGATGCCAATTTACACCAGGTGTGGATCAGGCCCACAGGATTTAATATGTTCCAAAATAATTTGGGAACTGTTTCTATTAATGCTCTTCTCTGGCATATGCTAAGTTTCAGCAAATAACTGCTTTTGTTTTCAGAGTTTATTTTAGGAATTAGTCACAGATTTTATTATTGAATATAAAGGTTACCAGATCTATAGTGTAACATGGTAAATGAAGTGGTAAGTGAATTCATGTTTGGTAATTTCCCACTTTAATTAGTATGCATTAAAAATGGTACTTTGCTCCATATTACTTTTTTTTTTTTTTTTGTACGCTATAACAATATTGAGTTTTCACAAAAGCCTGTTTTGGTGCGTGTCTGCATCGTTTTGACCACTGCGCCTGCATGACACATGAGGCTGGTGGAAGGGTTTCTTTACAGGGTCATTCAAAAATTGTGGCCTTGGCCTCCCGTGATCATTTCTATTCATCTTTTTGTGAGAGCCAGGGCAGGGTGGGGGGTGGGGGGGGTCACTTCCAGAGCACATGGCCACATGCCAGTAAGGCTCAGTGAATTCCTTCCCTCTGAATTCCTTCCGCACGTTCAGCCAGCTAAATTATGCTTCCCTGCTGTTCGCTTGATCCAAACCTGCAGAAGTCAATGAATGAAAAGACTCACATCTATTTCAGGAAGGACCAGGCCCTCAAATTGCTGTTGGTCATTTCACCCCACAAGCGGCTTCCTCGTCTTGTTCTGAGTTTGTCACTTTGCCGAGTCCTCCACGCACTTGGCAATTTATTCAGATTAAAGACATGGCAGCCCCTCTGCTCTCTCCATTTAAATGCATATGAAAGTACCCTTACATCATGCTATGTGTAGCAACATTAATTTGGCTGCACAAGGCAGCACAGAAACTCTTTACTGGCTCCGTCTCCTTCGTTGTGGTCATCTCTTAGCCCAGCTTTGAGCAAAACATTGTGCTAAAGAAAATGCACTTTGCTTGGGATTTCCTGGTTGCTTTTCGGTATTGCACTTAATACCAGACTTTGCAAACCATTCCTGTTTAAAAACAGTTGAGGCATGCACAGCACTTGTTCCTTCAGCAATAAATTCCTCAGTGGAGCAGAATGCGTCACAAGACCATGCATACGTTTGGTATATTTCTGATCTTACTAAAGGATCTAAAGATATTTATCTGCTTCAGAACATATGTGAGAGATACAGAAAGTAAGGCTGGATTTCAAAAAGTGACTTGAATAAATTTAGCGTTATTTGACTGTGTGGCTTTGTTTCCGTGAAGCAGATCTATCTTGCTTAGGACTGGAACTAAGCGATCTTTAAGGCCCCTTCGTAAACGAACCATTCTGTGATTTTGCGAATGTGTTTGTGTCTGTATATATTTATATATTATGCATTAACACATGTGCATGCAGATATATATATGTATTTAAACAGTTTACCTTTTAGAATACTTGAATTAAAAATGTCAGAAAAAGTATGGAATGCATCATATAATGTATCTTATGTTTGTTGTGTCATTCAGTATCTATTTAGTGTCATTTAAACAGTGAAAATATTACCACTGTTTATTGTTATTATGATGGTTGTTTTATCACTATATTATTATTATTACAGCACTGTTATAGCATCTATTTTGCTTCCTCATCCCAGAACACCTATTTTTAGCTCACTTAAATTAAGATATATGAAGCAGCTGAAGATTCATAAAGTTACAGAAGGATGAGCATGAATGATTTGCGATAGCAAAATAGTTTAGCATTAACCAACAGAGAAATAAGAAGCAGAGGTCCTATGAGGAGAATGGGAAATACACTCTGGAAGCCACCAGTGCAGAGACCTGCAATTTGCCCCTTCAAAATACAGAGCTGAGGAGTGCAGGGCTGCAGAACAGAGTTCAATGCTGAATGGGAGCAAGTATTTTGCTGGCCTATTCCTGGCTTTTACTGAAATGTCAGGAATTGATTTAATAAAACTACATTTAGAAAGAAAAAAAATAAAGAGAAAAGCTAAACGAAGTTAAAAAATACCTAAGTTGATAGTAAGCTGGGAAAGCCAGGCCAATTCCTTGTCTCGGTTCTAAATTGTAATATAACCTTTGGAGACCTATCATCTAGTAAATTCAGGAGAAAAGAAAGTAACCTAATCCAGAGTCTGGTTCTTGAGACTAAGTTTCCCTTAATAGTAAAAGCAATAGCAATGCAAAACCATTAAAAATCTACATTGTGTGAGTGAGTAATGCAATATTCATCTCACAGTTTAGCAGTAAATGAGCAGGGTTAAGGTAGTTTCAAAAAATCTCCTTTTTTTTTATCCCAACCAGGGGCTGGAGAAGGTTTCAATAGCATTTTGAGAGGCCTAGATGAATTAATGGGACCCTCCCTATCAGGCAATGTGGGGACCAACACTGTCCAAAAATTTTTAAGACCCATTCTTCATCTAATGCAGAAATGATTGTGCTGTTCTAGGTCTGCATTACACTGAGGGTCAGCAAGGATAATCGTAATATCTTCTACTAGTTTTAAAATACGGGATTCACCTCCTTATCTCCCTGCTTATATAAGCTTGCCATATTATGGAGATGCTCTGGGGAACATCTGTACAATCTCAAAAGGATCTATCTTCATTGACTTTTTTATTTAATAATAAAATGATTTAATCTGTAATTCACAGCTATTTCAGGAATTTTATTCTCTCCCCATAAAACAAACTGAAACAGAAAAGTTTTGTGGTTTTTATTTTGTTTTGTTTTTTTTTTTTTTTTCAAAAGACCTCCTTAGCACTTTACATTAGAATTCACTTTCTCAAAAACAGCTCATTCTCTTCTTCCTGACCTGAGTATTCCTACTTGCTGTTGGGCTTGGACCCAGATATTTTCTACCCTGCTAACTTACGTTTTGTTAATTTCCTTTCCTGTCTGTCATATGATACTTATCACTTCAGCTGTACTTTACCTGCCATTTAAACCACAGCTCCTTGTTTGATTTCTCTTTTATCAAGCACACGTTAATTTCCTTCTCTCGCCCTCTGTGTCACTGCCTCTCCTTTTCTCCAGCACAATTCTTCAGGGCCAAAAGTTATGCCTTTGCTCCTGAGCATTAGGATATTTTACAGACACCCCTCCTTCTTCAGACCTATTCATCTTTATCTTTCACTGAACAACAGCACTGCAAACTGAGTGTGAGACAACACAGCTGAATGATTGATGCTCTCCAAGTCCTGAGTTTCTTTCCCTCGTTTATTCACACAGTCACCCTCCTGAGTTAAGGGTTTCAGTTGGTACCTGCCATGGTGACTGGGAAAACAAGGGTAAGCTGCCAAATCCAGCGACTGTTTTCTTGTTCTCATATTGCATTTCCTTATCGGTTGTGACAATGTGCCACAATTAATGATAGCAGAAATACCTGTGTTTGATACCATATGCATCATACTTAGTGGTGATGGATTAGCAATCAAGAAAATTAATTCTGCCTTTACAAAGTAACATCTGAACTTTGAAGTTAGGCAAAAGCTTTATAGAGTAGTGCAGATAAAAATTCTCCTGGAAATGGGATAACCGTGTTTCCATTGTACCTACATAATTTGTTCTGGACTGAGCCCAAACAGAATAGTATATTTCCCAAGAAAATGCAAGGATCACTTATAAAAAATTGAATTTCGGGTAGCCCTATGATTCCCAGGCAACACTTTTAGTATATCGGTGCCCATAAGAAGAAGTCTGACAACAGAATATGATGCCTTGAACAAATCCAGATCTCCTGAATGACCTTGGCTAAGTAGCCAGAGTTATTCCAGGTTTTAATCTGTAAACTAGATCCTTCCTTAGTTCATAAATTACCTTTTTGAATAAAAATTGTTAATAAATTTGAAAACCTTCCCTATTATAAAGACAACTGTGCATGTACCTTGATTGCTAGAATAACAAAAACCCAGTGATGGAAAATGTTATTCTGTCAATCATGGCATTCTCCTTACTTCATACTCTATAATATCTTTAGGCATGCCCATAGAGAACAAAGACAGCTGGACTTTAATACAGTTTTGGACACTGATTTATCTAGGTTCCACCAAACATAGATCATTTACCTTACTGGAAAATATCATAGCAACTGTCATTGTGGCCCAAAATTATGTACAATATTTCTGTTTCCAGATATCACTGTGATCTTATCGGTTTGAATTTAAATCATGAATGTTATGACCCATTTTAAGATCTCAAATCACTCTAGAAAACATATGAAATATTTTAAGAGGCTGGAACTTCTTGGAAGCTCATTCTCCAAATATGACATTGGTATTGATTCCTAAAAAATGCCTTAGTGCTCATTGTGACTCTTTAGTTTCTTGCTGCCTTCCTTTTGATAGAAAGGCTGGAATTAATTTTTATCTTATCTCAGACAGGTACATGCTAGATATCAGCATTGCATGCAGCCATTCTGCATTGTCTGCATTCCTAAAACGCACTTTAGGGAGGGCATAGCATATATAGTTGCCAAAATTTATACATGAACTTGAAGATGAGAGAGAGCTCCCCTGTCCATGGCAGGGAGGTGGTGGGTTTAAACTAAATGATATTTAAGGTCCCTTCCAACCCAAACCTACAATTCTGTGTTCTCATCCTGCATTACATTGACTGTAATACCTTGATTTCCACTGGTTATAAAAGCTGAGGGCTACTTCCTCCAATTACACCGATGGCATGAACCTCAGTTGTTGTACCTTTATTTATCTGTCTCTAAAATGAGTGAAATGTCTTGTTTATCAGGTATAGATGGGTAGAAAAAGAGGAGCACAAATGCAGCAAATAAACTGAATGTGCTGTATCAAGTATTTTCTTAAACTAAACCAGATTTTCCAAATCAACTGAACTCTGTGTTCATGTTGGAAGTTCTAAGAAGCATCCAAAAGAGTTTATATTGTAACAAAGAACTGGTGAGAGTGAGAAGTTTTCCACAGAGAAAAATAAATGCCTGAAAATAAAAGATCAAAGAAGTGGATGTGATGCTTTGGCAAATGAGAGGGCTCCTCCTCTCCTTCAGATGGGAGTTTGGAAGTAGTATTGGATGAAGATATAATGCCCTTTAGCAAACAGTAACAGGAGATTTAAGGGCTTGAATTTTTCATATGGTATGACTTCATGCTTGTATATATTTATTTAATAAAAATTATTCATTTATTTAATTAATTAAAAAGTCATAAAAATTTATTTTGTTTTTTTCTACTTCCTGACGTATTTCTTTATTCAGAGATCACTTTTAGACAGACAGACAATGGTGATTAGAAGTTTCTAAGGGAGTTTCCATTCACCATAAATACTGATGGTTTTAACCTACTGAAAGGTTGTTTATAGCAGTTTATTTTCATAACTGTAGTCCCTAAGTCTGGCTCTTAGAAACAGCAGGGCTGATAAACCATGTAAGAGCAATTTATGAAAGACCCTGTAACCTGGATTTCTGGAGAGAAAGAGAAGCAAAGAATTTTAAGAAATGACCACTATTGATTGCCTCATACAGTGGATGGCATTTTGCCTTCATCTTCAGGATAATTGGACAGGGGGATTACAAATCCATAGCAATAGAAGGCTTCCCTTACTAGACAGTTAATGCACAATAAATCAGCTAGTAGGAACAGCTCCTATGTTGCAGTCTATGTTTTCATTCAGCTCATTTGCACTTCAAAGCTGAAGTCGATAATTCAGTTCCAAGTAGGTGTAATTGGGGGATATTTACCTTTTGTAGAATATGAATACAAGCTGAGAAAATCTCTAAATTCATTTGCACAGGACATTACCAGTCGGATCCTGGTACTCAGACACGTAGCCCAGTCTCCAGCTGAAGTCAAGAGGTGAGCTTGGAGCTGCTCATAAATCCCTTAAGGTCTGTGTGCTGGGGCCGAACAATGTTTTCTCACTATTGGTGATCAATTGCTTTTTGCTGAAGAGGTAAGCACAGCCTTTGTTTTTTTTAAATGCTAAATAAGCAGTCCCTTGCTTGTCTTGTCATTGTCAGGGTGGATGGAGGTAGGTCCCCCGAACCCAGTCTGTCCCAGCATCCCCTCAGAAGGCAGGAGAGAAGACAACTCTAGAAAGACACAACTGAGTTCCTCAAATTGTGTGTCAATGCTAGGTAGAATTTGGCCGGCTTTGAAATCAAGGAAATAGAGTCAACAGGAAAGGGAAAAAGTAATTTAACCTGTTGGGTTGTTTTTTTTTTTTTCACCCACCATTTTATGACATTTCTCCCAAACAAAACTCCTGCCTTAGCAGTGATGAAGAAAACATTTGTCTGTCCTTATGCTCACTCTACACATACACACACTCCTGCACACACAGAGTAGATTACCTAGTCTTGTGCAGTACCTCGACAATATCACATTGCCACACATTGTTTTGTGAGCTTTTTCCTACCTGCATTATGTCTCAGAGCACAGAGAAATATGCATTCTTTTCAGTGCAGCTTGCAGCTTTGAATGAAGTGAACGTACAGGCAGTTTTATCATTTCCATCTGGCTCCATTTTCTGCTGTGATAAAAAATGGAATTGAGGTTAGGCAGAAATGGTCTGAAGTATCAGCTCCAACAGAAGATGAGGTGGGATTTTTTTTTCCTCTGTGATGATGCTTTTCAATATTGGAACGTTTCTCAGGTTTAGGGGATGAGAAAGAAGACGAGAATGGGACTTTATTCCATATTTTATACATGGGAAATGAAGTTCTTCAGTTCAAGCATCATAACTTTCCCTCAGAGTTCAGCTCTACACCAATCTAAGCCCTTCTACAATCTGAAGCTCACTTTAGGCATTATGGCTGCTACCCAAATAGTCATTTTAAGTTATCTGTTCTATTTGCTGGCTTTTAATTTTTTTTTTTTTTCCAGGAGAGGTATAGCTCCCAGTGTCAAGAAATCAAACTTCATGGCAATGAACTTGTTTTTCTTACCATCTAAGGAATCTTTGAATAATCCTCTGACTCTCCAAAGAATAAATAGAAAACCTCAATAATGAACTACCATTACTCCAATAAGAACAATCAAGTTGATAATGGAGGGAAATACTACCTATGTCTGGAAGTTTCCCTAAAGAAACAAAACTGGAAAAGCAAAGGAGCCAAATTTTGTGTTAATATGGCATCAGTGGGCCAGTTTTGCTCAAACAGGATCCTAATAGCCTGTTACAGAAAGGGTAAATATGTTGCCTTAGAAAATGGATTGTCTTGTTCCTGGTTGCATTTGTAAAATATTTTCCTAGAAATTAACTAAGAACACTTCTTAACTTTAATGGATCCCTTCATTTGTTTGCTTCATTCCCATATTTCCTGTATATTTTTTCTTTTTGTGTAGACTGCACCTAAAAACTTCCTTTTTTAAGAAGTGTTTCCATGTGTATAATAGATGAGACGGTATATTATGGGATACTGCTTTAAATCATGCTGTAGTCTCACTAACAGGTTCAAATTAGGGGACTTTCACAACTTTCCTGAGAGAATATTTCAAGCCTAATAGGCTCAGATGACAAGGACCTTCTTCCCAGCCTCTCTCTACAATTTTCCGTTTCTTTCCTATCCTGTCTTACTGGTTGTCCGGCCATCTGCTTATCATTCTAATTATAGCTCCTCCTTTTGGTGTTTTCAAACTTTAGATATTAAAAAATATCTGGTCAGGCTTCGTATCAGCAAATTTTGACTCACTCTGGTGATGAGGCTGAGGGTTCTTTATAAAATCCCACTGAAATCACCTGTGGTTGGTCTAATGGGTGTGTCGTCAACTATTTGTGAGCCTCAGTAGTCATTGAGAAAGAGGGCGAATATCTGTTCAAAATATTTACTTCCAGTTATATTGCTATAACTCTTTCAAAACACACAAATGCTTATCAGAAACATTTTCTGAAATATCTATTTTCTCTTGCTAAAAAATGCATAAGTATTAATCAATTATGCACACAGCTGTATTAAGTTTGTATAAATTACCCAGCAGCTTTTTTTTGTTTTAATCCAAAATCTTTAAAATTGTCATTTCATCTATAAAGAGATCCCAAGAAGGAAGAATTGTTTGAGGCAATGTGCTGGGAAACAATCCGTACTTTTCACTGAGCCATCTTCAGTGCAAAAATGCAATGTTTTATTCTTTTTCCTCTTTTGTTTGAACAGCATAGATTTGAAAGCTTCATTTTAAGAAGCAGAAATATGTTTGTAGAAAGAGTTCTGCTTCTTTGTTCCTAAGCGTCTGCTAGAACACACATATGCACCTTTTAAACTCTTTTTTCAGTCTTCTAGAAAAAAACCAAAAATAATTGTCCAAACCCACAAAAAAAGCCAAAAAAACTCCAGCAACAAAAAACCTCCTCCAAACCAAAAACCCCTTGAAACCAGGACCAAGCATCTATTGAATATCTCTTGAATAATCAGTAGAAACATGATGTCAGAACTCATTCATGGGTATCTTCAAATAATGAAGACAATGTAAAGAGGAAAAAGACTCCAGAGACACATATACTAGCCTTCGAGTCAAAAAACCTTACTTCCTGGCTGAACTCCGTTACTGAGCTACTCCGACACCGTGACTATTTCATCTCCCACATTTTATTCAGTTTGATTATAAATTCATTGTCTCGACAACTGTTCATCCATATATAGAGTCCAGCAAGGCTCTGAACTTGGATAAAGCCACTAGATACTGCTATAATAATCCATTACTCTTTTGAGGTCAGGTTGGGTGACCTCATGGACCTTCCCAGCCATCAGCTCAATGAGTAATGATTGCTTCATATCAATCAGCACCCGTTTGCAAGGGATTTTTAGGGAATAAAAGAGGCTAAATTCATAGCAAAAGTTATCTACATAAAATGATGTGACCAGCACTACCCTGATCATTTTTATTGCCCGTCTCTCCAATGTACTGATGGAATCATTATATTTGCAAAACTGTTGCTGGCGTTTCCCTTTGCTATCTCTGACAAGCTCTTTTGTGTCAATGCCATTGCTTTTCAGGGATGCACAACCAGTGTTCCCTTTTGTAGCAGGGATGTTTCTAACGCACTCTTTGATGTATCCAGTGATAGTGTCACGCATACTGACACATCGTACCACTCAGCAGTGGAAGCTACATCTGTCTGAAAGTTTTGTCCAAAGCTTTTTTGTCATTCTCCCTCTCAGTGCAGTTTTCAGAGGTTTTTGCCCTAAATTTTTTTTCCATCAGGGTTGCATTTAGCATAGATTTATTTATTGATTGATTGATTGATTTGATTGATACTGTGTTTTTATGCCATGGACAGATGAGAAAGGTGTGGCTCATGCATAGCCCAGCTTCCTCCCAGAATTCTGTCCCTGTCCAAGCAACTGACTCACAAAATGTGGAAGGATAGATGTTTAGAGACTAATTTTAAAGATATTACTATGTTAAAGATTTTTAAAAGATGAACAGTCAGTCCCTCTTATAATAGTGCATTTAGTTTACAGCTTCTCTATAAATCAAGGGTATGTCTTTCCCAGGTTCTATTTGAGGACCTGCAAAATCATCTAGGTAATATAAGTTGCTTAAATGCCTCAGTCAAAAAGGCATTTAAAGCAAGCAATTAAAAAACAAAAATTAACTAAAAAAAAATTTTCCTACGAATTAGACTGAACACAAGTACAAAATTATTACATATGTATGATGCATACATGACAGCTATCTCTTTGTCAAATTAGCATTGCATTGGGACGAGCTTCTGCAAACCAGGAATCTCATTTCACTATTATGTTTGTTATATCAATCAGTACTTCATAATTTTTGGATCAACTTTCTGCTGAAAATCAGATGGAAAAGCATTAGAAGAGAAGGAAAAGGGACAGTGAGTCAGTGATTGACTAAAACTGGAGTTCAATTATCTGACTTATCACCAACTGATTTCTTATGTGGTTGATTCTCTATTTCTTTGTCTCCAAAACTTGCTAGCAACTCACTCTTATGAGTTTGAACCACATGAAAAATGAGATATGCTCAGGCAAACATGTCAAAAAGAAGATTCAGTGCCTGGCTTCTGGCTCACATGTCGCAGCAGTGGGAATAGCGCTGCAGGTCTGCAGTGCCTGCTCCATGTTCCCATGTCTTCACACAGCCAGGCAACCTGCCACTGAGCTCTGGCTTCTGTGGAGCCATGGATCACTGAGAAAGCCTGTGGATCTCTGTCCAAACCATAGGAGAAACCTGTGGCATGCCCAGACCTCAGCTGCAGAATAATTTCATGCCTCTTCACTGATAACCTGTTAGGTCTCACATGCTGGGAGATAAGAAAGCTTAGAGTTTTGCTCCTAGTGTAAATAACAGTGTTTTTGTGTGCCTGAAATACTTCAGGAGAATTGGTGGTTGCAGATCTGTAGGAACAAGCAGCCCTTGAGCTGGGTGATCACTGTCCCCCAGGATTGTTATAAAGGCCATTTCATTCTCAAATGCATAATTAGGCAGTACACTGGGTTAAAAGAATGTCTCTAGGCATATCCACACAATGAACACAGCACAGGAGATGCAAATTTAGGCACCAGAACTGACTATAACTGGAAGCAACCTTTGCTGCTTCAGCTACTGAAGAGATAGACTTTATATCTCGGGTTCAGGGTTGTGCTAATGCAACTTCTTGGACACCACCAAACAGGTGGGAGTTGCACTGCACCAGGCACCTGCATCAAGCTGAGTGAGGCTGCATCTGTTCATTGCAAAATACCCACGACATGACAGAAACATGGCTTAGAAAATTGCTTCTCCAGAAAGTCTGCCCAGTTCTGAGAAACTTGCCCTACGGTTCTCCTGGAATGGTCCTCACTGCCAGCGTGACTCACTGCTAAGCATCCCTCTGTGAGCCTGAGCCACAGAGTATGTGAGTTAGTTACAGCTCCTGATTGTGGTAATTGGTTCTTATTTCAAGCTGTAAAGACTTGTGCTATTTTCCTTTCAATAGACTATCCTGATCTAATCTGGTTATCACCCAAAATAGCAGGCAGACACCAGCAGTACTAAGGGACGTATCAGAGCTGTCTGAAGGTTACTTTAAAATTTGTGCAAATGCTGATCTCTTCTCTGAACCACCCCAGGACTTACAGGGTCTCTCCTATTAACCCTGCTCCAGACGTGGAATGGGACAACGAATAATTGTGCTCCGTATTTAGAAACAATCCTGCTCGTGTAATTTCTGCCACTTCTCCCTCTCGTCCTTTTATCACTCACAGCATTTGCATGAAGGCAGGATCTTCATTTCAAAGGAGTCCATCTGCTCCGGCTGCTCATTCTCTTCCTGAAGTTATAAACCTCTATTTGCAACAACATAATCCTCTCGCCACAGCAACCTGCGGTGAGGTCACAAGTGGAGGATTGTGACTTCAGGTGGGGAAATGAGCAGCAGGAGCAGATGAACTGTTAAGAAGCAGAGATCCCATTTTCATTGCAAATGTCCTTTGCATTAAAGAATGAGGCTAGGAAAAGGCAGCCAAGGGAGGACACTGAAGCAGAAAACCGTGCACACAGAAAGCATATTCAAATGCTTTAAACAGTTGCATACGGTGAACTAGCTCTTGGAAGAGCAATATCTTAAGATGTGAAACAATTAGCTACTTCCAATCATGCTGACAATTAAGAATGAATAAAATAAAAAATTCCATAGAAGCTCTAACTTTTTCTTCTTTTTTTCTTTTCTTTTCTTTTCTTTTCTTTTCTTTTCTTTTCTTTTCTTTTCTTTTCTTTTCTTTTCTTTTCTTTTCTTTTCTTTTCTTTTCTTTTC
>JACAXG010000100.1:714960-737718 GCA_018881555.1 Amblyornis subalaris
CTTTCCCTTTCCCTTTCCCTTTCCCTTTCCCTTTCCCTTTCCTTTTCCCTTTCCCTTTCCCTTTCCCTTTCCCTTTCCCTTTCCCTTTCATTTCCCCTTTCCCCTTTCCTTTTCCCATTCCTCTTTCCCCTTCCCCAGAGGAAGGTAGCTGATGGATAGCTCTAGAGAGTGAAATCCGTCCTGTCCTGGAGCAGCAGTTTCACCATAAGCAGCAGAAGTCCAGGCTTTTCCCTCACTCTGATGCAAATGACGTTTCAGTGGGATCTGAGCCCGCACACTGGCACTGAGGAATACCACGCTGTCGGAGTTTCCTGCGGGGGATCCATCAGGAATTGCTGCTTAATGTGTGAACATGAAAGACAATAAGCAGAGATCACCCCTGTGAACTGTACAGCACCCCAACCGCCAAGATAATACTGAACTGCTTTTGTATTTTACTCAAGAACAAGTGAAGATGATCCATGAGATTCAGGCACCATAAAATGTCACCCGGAATGTTTAGTTCATCACATCCTGGTATGAGGTGCAGAGTGAACCCCTTGTCACAGTGCTACATGTGAATATGGTGGCCTGGGGGAGAAGGGCTGCAACAGGGAATATCCCGTTGGGAAGGGGCTCTGTCAGCTTTCACTTGAAAGAGGAGGGGGAGGAGTGGGCCAGGGAACATCTGACACTTTTTCTCTCACTCTTTCGAATATAAGATACACTACCTCTGGTGAAAAGTCACCCTGCCTATGTGAATCCTGACACACTACCTGACAGGAGAAGGTGACATGACTGTTTGACATTCAGGGCTACAAGGTTGCTGGGCTGTAATCTCTAGTTAAAATTGAATCTTGTACATTGCTCCCTGACAGTACAGCCAGACTCCTGATAATTATTTGGAGTCTACAGTATTTGGATTTTATTTTGCCTTGTGAAGAGAAAGGTTAGCTGGATTTATTGTTTATCGCTGGTTGCAAATAAAAGGAGAGTAAACTTTTCTTTTCTTCTTTGATGATTAATGCACCAGAGTCAAATCTTGTGGGGGTTTGTTTTTATTTTTAATAAAAGTAGTCTGTAAGGGTGGGAAGGAAGAAATTTTGTGTCAACACCCTTTTTAAAAATCCACTACAACTGAAGAAAGGACATTTTTGAGTTACCCATCGATTGTTAACTTGCTTGTTGCCATGATATAAGGAAGAGGAAAATGCTACACAGATGCCACAATCTATAACAACACAAGTAACAGGAAGATTTTAGACAGAGGGAAGGGAAGGTCAAAGTCACTTAAGCAAACAGCCAAGGCAAAGAAATGGATTTAAACTTTACTTTAAGACCTGATGTATTATTGCATTTGAGGTGATTTCCATTGTGTGATGGGTTCTGCATATCTATCTGTCTGTCTATCTATCTATCTATCTATCTATTTATCTATCTACCTATATATCATACTCATATGGTATAAAAGAAAATTGCTTGAGAGGAAGACGTCTGATTAAAACTTTAGGTGACACTTTATACCCATCTTTGCAGCTATGGATTTGCATGGCATGAGAAAGTAAGACCTTTGGCCCGAGCCTTTTGTGTGAATTACTAGGACAGATTAGGAGATTTTCTTCATCACATCACAAGTTCAAATGGTTAAGACCTGAGAATCTGAATCTTAAAATGAGTTAGAAAGGATGGTAGAAACTGATGAGCCTTGATGTTGCTTGTCATACTATGTTTGACCTAGTATCTGCATCTGGAACTTAGCACCTATGAAAGTGAAATGCACGTTTGTTTAAGTGGTAAATAATGAATGTTTTTTTCTTGACTAGAGCTTTCCAAATGCGCTAGTAAAGGCAGTGCTCCAATGGTGCATGTTTCAAAGCTTGTAATGATGGGCAATATACATTAAAGAGCAGGAAATACTGAGCTTAAAGAGCAGCCTGAAGTCCTAGAGACATCCACAGAGGTAGATTTGATTCCTTTATAACACTCAAGTGAATTAAATGAGAAATATGGGAAGGAGAAATGACTCATTAAGGAAGCCACCATGCAAAGAAGTCTACTTTTAGTATAAAATATCCATAACAAGCCTGCAAAAACATTAGCCCCATATGGAAGTTCCAAATAAATGAAGAAGAAGGAATGTTGGAAAACTTTTTTCTTGGCCCCAATATTTATAAGAATCACAAGAAAGAAAAATAAAGAAGCTCAAATTGTTGTGAAGGCCCACGAAGGCCCATGAAGACTCTAAATATCTCTCGAACACCATGAGTACCAAAACCTCCCTCTTTCCCTCTTCCTGAGATCCATGAACAAAAAATGAAGCCCAGAATTTCAGTTGTCTTGTCATAACTGAACAAGCAATACGTACCGTGTAAACAGTTCTAAAAATCTTCCCCATCTCTTGTGTCCTTCAGAAAATTGCTTTCTTCTTGTTACTTTTCTTATTAACTTCAAAATAAAGAACCAGCTTCCCCTTTCCTTCCCACCCTAAAATCTGCATTGCTTTGCAATATAAGTCTGGTATGTTTAGAAATAGAAATTAAAAAGCATTGTCCAGGTGTTCAAAAAGCTATGTCTGATGTTCTGGTCCCAAGTCATGGAAAAATTATTTTCTTTTCTTTTTTTTTTTAATGAATTTTTTGAATGCTAATGACGTGGTCTTTCCAAGGCAGGTTTTCATTGCTGTGTCACTAGAAGCTTGTTCTTTTTTTCTCATATACCTACAGCAATTAAATAAGCATTGATAGTGACATTTGAATGCTGTATCTCTTTCCTTCAGCTGGAACCATGCTGTCATTTCTTCCTGTGGATAGTTTTGCAGCAAACTGTTGAAAGCCATGTAGACTACTTTCTAATTTTCTTTGACACTGACTCTGAAAGACTCATGAACACACGTGCACGTTCTTCTTTTATAATGAAGCTAGTTTTTCCACTCACAGAACAGTGAATTACCAAAATCAACATAATCTGAGGCACAAAGCAATAAAGTTAGCAGAACATCTTCTTCTGCCTCAGAAGGCACTTCTTTTTTTTGCATGGAAGCTTCTACGAAGTAATTGATTTTTTGTTTCTTTAGTGTCTGTTCTGTGACTATAAATGAATATCAAGACATCCTTATAAACTTATCTGCCCAACAGTACATACATACGTTTTGGTTTCATGCAAAAGGCGCTTTCTACACACCCCCCCCCCCCAAAACACAGTTCATCATGCTCTGAATTACTGCTTGAAATACAAGAATATTTCACTGGTAGAAATAGAAGGTGACTTTTTACAATGTATCAAAACATGAAAATAAGCAACTGAATTTAATCCAGAAATGCTGTTACAAGAGTTATGTTCATAATTGCATTTTCTCTCCAAAACTGGTACGCATTTTCGTAAATCCTATTAGGTGCTTCCCTGCACCTTTGGAACCTAAATGCAGCTGTAAATCTCACTGTCAAGCCCTGCTTACAGGAAGCTGGAAAACTGCCTCTTCCATTGTATAATTACTTCCAATCCAATCCATGAAGGGGGAAACACAGATCCCTAGATCTGCCACTGATACAGGTTAAACAAATCCCAGATTTTATGTCAGACATGGGTGACACTTTGAGAGAAAATAAGGAATTCTATTGCTAGAAGAAAACACAACAAACCAAAACAACCAAACAAACAAGCAAACCCCCCCACAGCCATAAAAAAAAAACGAAGAAAACCTCAAAAATAATTTCAGCAAGGTTAAGTAATAATATTTTTTATAAATGCATATCTCTCTACTCATCCACCTCTTTATAACCTCTTTTGAACTACCTGATGTAGTGATGACAAAATATTCAAGTCCTAGCTTTTGTAAAATAGTAGGATAATAAAGGAAGTGAGAATGCACCCTTTGTCCTTTTGAGGGAGGAGCAACCATGCAAACTCATCTCTTATGAGAAATGAGAAAATCAACGCTGAGATCTAAATTTTATTAATCTCTTATGTTCAGGAAAATCTTCAGCCAGAGCTCATCTCTTGTCAGAAAGCCCAACAGCATGCCACAAAACTGTGGGAAACCAAGCATCACAAGCTCCTTCACCAGGGGATGACATGTTTTTCATCTGTTTGAGGTTGTTCAGGATTGTGTCCAGATGTTTTCAGAGCAGACAGGGCAGTTAGAATCAGTGTTCTTTCTCCTCTGCTTCTGTTCTATACCTCAAGAAGGTTTTGTGAGGGTCCTTTTGAGTAGTATCATTTAAGATAACATACCTACTTGGCAAAAAAAAATAATCATCTCAAATTCCAGCGCAAATCAATGTTTTTCTATTCAGCTGCTTTCCATGTTCATTCCCTGACTGTGATCCTAACTGCACTGGTGACAATGAAAAGACTTCTATTGTTTGGGACTCATCAGCCACGGAAAGTGAGACAGTTCTCAAGGGTAGAGGCAGATCAAGACTGACTTTTAAAGGAAGATGGACATAGATCTTGCAAAATTCCCCTTCATGCCACCAACTGGGCAGGAGGCTTTTCAAAGCGTTCCCAGATTAATTAATATTCAATGAAGTGTATTGATGGCTTTTCATCTGTTCCTCTGAAATATTTTGATTCTTAAATCACTATGGCTGTTAGTTAGGATAAATATGGCACCTAACTTTACTCCCAGGTGGGTAAACTGTAAATCATGGTGCATCTGGATGAGTTTTTGTTGTTATTGTTTTCTTTTCATATTCAGCTCAGTGTGCCTTTGAAGAACATCAATAGATTTCTTTGATTCTGGAGCAGCAGTACTAAAATACTCAATACATGATTGAATAAGATGGGTTGTAGGGAAAGGTTTGTCAGCAGCAGCCTCAAGCAAAATACAAAGATTATGCCACTAGTTTTCAATAGATTTTCTCTATCTGCTTCTGAGGCTCTAAGACTTGGTGTCCTGCATATCAGTGTGAATTTGAGCTGTCTATTCATCTCAGGAATATAACAAGAAAAATCAACCACCACAAGTATGACTCTCTTTTTCATCATTTTTCAATATTTGATCTTCCAAAACTTTTCTCATTCTTGCTGGGCACTGTCAGATTCAGTGCTTGTCATTTCAAGTCTGTTCAAATGTTCTTTATTGTCGGTCACACAGACATAACCCAAAACAAATTTACATGTACACAAACACATGAAAAGTACTTATCTTCATTTTTCCATCAGATTCTAGCAAAGGTTTTAGCAAAGGAGGAAAAAGAAGCCCCAACACTATCTTTTTCACCTCCTCTTGTTTTAACATATTGGAGTGACAAAAGCTTTCCTGACCTCAAAGGACTCTTCACTTGTTTTGAGAAGGATAATTTTTTCAGCCTGTTCTACTTAAGCTTCTTTTTAGTTATTTGCAACTTCACAATCCCATTCACAAACTGTTGCCATGGTAAATAATTATATCACAGATGAATTGTGTATGCTCCCACTTCATGGCTGGAAGAGAAATTGTAAAAGGAGAGGTGAGAATGAGAGAGGGAAAAAATCAAAATCCTTTAAAATTACAGGGGAGAGAGTTGAGAAATGATTACCTCCTCGTTAACATAATTAACTCCATGAATTATAAATTGGTATTAGAACTTCTGACAAAAGGAGTAATTATATTTACTCATGTAAAATTAAACAATACAAAAAAAAATTAATGGGATTCACCAGAAGCTCTGTTAATATTATCATAAAATACAGAGATCCAAATAGTTCAGATTTAGAAGTGATTTAACCAGCATAAACTTTAGTGCTTCTTAGATATGAATGGAGTGAACATGTTTCCTCAGTGTTTTATAATCAAACTGTGACACAAAGCACATAAACCCTCCAATTCTTCAGGAAAGGGAGTACTAATACACACAGGCAGCTGCATTCTTCCTAAACAGGGACTGCTCACAGGCAACTTTTTGTTTTTGTGGGGAATTTGAACGCACACACATACACACACACACACACAAAACTATGTACAGTTGCACGCACACTCCTCATGAGGACAATAAATCCTGCAGTGGATCTCTGAACACTGGGAGAACAAGAACACAAGAGATGCCGATGGAAGGCAACCTAATCCATTGGTTTGTCTTTGGCGTTACCACTCCCATATTTCATTCTGTATAATGCACATCAACCTCACGAAACAGGATCCTTCTTGCTTAAACTTAGATAAACAAAACTCATGTCTGACACGGTTAGCCAGACTAATTCTGGAGTCAGTGTAGAATAAACAGCTCAAAACAGTGATTTGGTCCATCTGGAATGAGCTCCGTAGTAGATGGCATTGACTGCTTTTGGAGATGTCCTCCTTGTTTTTCTCTCAACTTAAAGGACACTTTTTTTTTTAGTATTATTACTTTCAAACTCCTGTCTAATTTTTCTACCTTGTCTTTATATTGCAAATATCCAACTGCACTTTTTTTTTTCTTTCAGTAGGTAAAACACTTGTCTGTATCTCAATAATTTAATGCTTTGCATTCGCAACCTGGGTTTATCTATTTGTTTATCTATCTGTCCATCCTCTTATTTGGTTTTTTGTTTATTTGTTTGTTTTGCGCTGCTGCCCTAGTTTCTTTCCCATCAGGAGGCACTTGTGCAAGCCTACACACACCGTGATGCATCTCATTCATGAAGTTTCCACTATAGGCCTATAAAATAGGAATAGGATCTTTGGAGCTAAGGAGTTTGGTCCACTGAGCAACGACAAGACTGGGTCTATGCAAGGGGAGAAAATGGCAGACATGGTACCACGAGAGGGTGCTAAGGCATTTGCCCATTTTAATTGTTCATGGGCACAATATTTACCCAGTTTCCAAAGCTTTTCTCTAATTCCAACACCACCAAGGTGTCCATAGTCTCTTTAGCTCATAAAACCCAGATATTTTCAACCTTCAATGAATGTTCAGCTTTGAAGTCATTTACACACCCCACTCTACATTTCTCACAACAATTACACTTGTGGACTATATGTAAATTTCAACAGGTTTTTGTATTTTATATAAGTCTGTCATTCCCCACCTTCATCAGACATACCAAAAAAGTAGTCATTTCACCCAAGGCTTGTCTGCATTTAGTATCACCCAGGGCATTAATTTCAATTTTCATGTTTCTACACTGTTTTTCTCCCCCATTCTCTCTTTCTCTCTCACAAGTTTGTGTATGACAAAAGCCTTACCTGCCAACTGTTGGGAAAAAAATGTGATTTCTATTGAATAGTGCACTTTGGAATGAAAGAAAACATTGTATAAACGAGGCTGAGGAACTCATTCACCTGTGCCTATATTACTGTGAAATCAATTATGCAGGGCTCTTTCGAAAGTTACTGATTGTAGCAAATTGAATGGCCTCCATTTCAGCATAATTTGGAGAGGTTGATGTAATCAGAGACCTTACACCATGGTGAGATACAAGATTCGTGATATTCAGATGGGAAAAAGGCTACAATGGTTAAGCTTATTCTGTACTCTCTGCTTACCGGCTGTAATGCTTTCATAAGTACAAATGGAATTGTTTTGATGAAGGCAGAGATGGTTCTAGGGGGCAGGAAAAGGCGAGAAATAGAGAGAAGAGAGGGGAAAAAAAAAAACAAAACCCACCCAGCAAACCTCTATCAGGTTGTTTGAAATCAAGGTACTGTACTGTTAAGCGAGGCAGCAGTGGAATCTAATCCTGAGCATAATTGGTTGCAAATGAAACACTTTAATATCAAATCTTGAGTTGTGCCCTGGAGCTGCAGTTCAGGTTTGCATGAGCTACATGTAAGTGGAGGTAAAATGTGTCTTTTTTTTCTTTCTTTCTTTCTTTCTTTCTTTCTCCTCTCACAAATGTACATTCTGTTTCAATCTGTTGGAAATTTGTGGGGCAAAGTAATTGCTCTTCAGCTTATACGCCAAGGTATTCTGCCTTGAGAAGTACTATACCTCAAAAAATAATCACATACAAATAAACAAAGAAAAGACCCAATTCAAGAACAACAAAAATAAGCAGATTAGCAACAAAATCGAGCTCACAATGTTCTGTCATTCTGTGTTCCGTGATGGGAAGATGTTTAATAAACCTATTGTGATATTACATAATGACATTTTATTGTACTGTCAATGTTTGGGATAAGACAGAAAGTGAAAGAAAACCTGAAAAAGAGGGGAAGAATATTAGCACTTTGGCTTCTTAATTTCTCCATTTTCTAGAAAACTTCACAAACCTAATATGGAGGTGAACTTCATAATTTAGATTTATCTCTCTTTATAAAATGAATTTGCACCAATTACATCCTCCAAGAATATTTTTTTTGGGAGAGGAAAAATAAAAGTGTTCATTCTTGCAGTAAAATCTTCAGTGAACAGTTCAAATCACTTTGTACTGTGTTCAGGACACTTAAACAGGGATCCCACCGTGCCTCTTGTCACTTTAAAGGATGTGATCTCTGCCTTTGCTCTCCCAGTCTATAAATTACAAATAATAACACTTCCTTCATCTGGAGTAATTATCTGCATTTCAATTTTTTTTAGCATAGAATTAGACCATAAAATTCCCTTGCAAAATACCAAGCACATTGTGACACATCCCTTTCCTTGTTGCTCAGTCCGTGCTCTGTACTGCCAATAAGTGAAACCCTCATTTCCAGATTTTTCCATTTACAGCACTAAGCCGCTTTTCAGTTTTTCAGACTTAATAGAATTTGAATACAGAAGCAGTAAAATTTTCATAGACAATACGGCAATATCAACTTAAGCATATTTTTCAGCTTTTTCCCTATGCTTGTGCTTATTTCCAAAGAAAGACAAGCAAACAAAGTTAAACACAAATATTTGAAAAGAATTTTTTTTTAAAGTTATCTGTAAACTGTAAGCCTTATCTCACAGATTTATGTTGCTTCAGAAATTTTTGATTCATGCAGCTCCCTACAGTAACCCAAGATTTCAACTGCTGTGACTTTGGTATCCGACTCTTTTCTAATAACCAACAAGTTATGGAGCTCATGAATGATGAAAACCTGAAATCCTGGGCCTTGACCCAGAAAGGCTCACCAAATGAGTTCCAAGTGACCAGAAGTTCATAATAATTACCATAGCATCCATATTGACTCAGTTATATTTACCATAGGTCATAACAGAGCTTTCTACATTCGTTTTCATACCTACAGAAAAAGGAAAATTGACCTCTTTCTAGACAATTTCAGATTCTTTCTTTGCATGATAAATTTGCTCTGTGGTACAGGTGGTTGCAGTTCCTTACCAGGGATAAAATATTAAGAAATATGAATTGTGTATATTTAATACAGCATGCACCCCTGACTATAAATTTCATACAAGATGTAAAAAGAGTTAAAGCATGGAATCACTATGTATTCTTGACTGAGATTCTCTGAAAAGGTAACTAAAGGATATCAGGCTGATATAATTTGAGAGCTTGACTAAAAAGAGCCACAGCATCCTCCATAGTCTTTATATGTAGAAACTAGAAGACTTAATCTGCTTTATTCGGACCCTTCACATTTAAAATTGTATAACTGTAGATATTTACTCCCAATAAGTGATTCCTGGAAACTATTGCAATCCTAAGGATGAAATTCCCTTAAACACACCCTTTGTCACCATATGCTAACCAGCTGCTTGCTGCCCCAATGGCATTTCAGTACCATTGTAGGAAATTGATTAAAAGAAATATAGAATTCATTCAAATGTAGAACATCCAGAGGAGCACCTAAAGCAAACTTGTAAATTTCGAAAGACACTGACTGGAAATTGTCTTATTCTGTTTGAGAGCTGAAGAAGTATTTGTATCTTCAAAGTCACATGTACTACACAAATTGGTCAAATAATGTATGTTTTGTCTATTCCTACAAACACGGCTTTGCCTCAGCTGCTGAAGGTCATTTCTACTTGCAGCTGCCTTCTTGTCTCCTTAGCTAAATAGCTAAATTCTCTTCCAAATACCTCAAAACACAGTCTGCTTTATTTTGCTCTTCTATTTCCTTCAGTAAAAAGACTAAACCAGAAAGCTGCCTGCATCTTTCGGTTACAACTTGTTCTCCAGCTTCGACCTTAGTGCTTATTGCATGTGAGGGAAAGAGAAAAGGAAAAGGTTACAGCCTCACTCGGCAATTGCATACAACACACACAGCTGAATGGCAGCTGGACAATGAACCAGCTAAATACAGAATTCCTATTAACTTCTTCAGCCCATAGGCCTGGATTAGTTCACACAGTTCGTAAGAGGAGCAACAGCTAAGCCACTCATCCTCACTGGCTGAAAGGTTTCTTGAAAAATTTACTCATTTACCTGAATTTCACTCTGCTGTTAATGTGAAAGGAGATGGGGTGAGAGAGGAGGAAAGGATAAAAAAAACACACCATCCTACTTTAAAATTTTACAAGGAAGGAAATAAATATAAAACAAGGGGAAAAAATAAATTCTAACCCAAAGAGAAGCATGTGTCTTGAAAATAAATATCTCCCAAGCTCATAAACAGTGCGGCCAATGGTCATGAACATAGCAGATGTTTATTGCCTCTTACACCCTCTGCTACTTTGGGATAATCACTTAAATATCACCAAATCCTGTTTGAATTTAAATTAGCTTCATATTTTCTTTCATGATTATTTCATTAAAAAAAATTCATATGATTAGCCAATTAAACAGAGCGGGAGAAGGAAAAAAAAAAGAAAAAGAAAAAAAAAAAACAGTAGGAGAGCAATAGCCTTTAATATTTTCAATTAAGATGCAGTGCCACCAATAAAAGAGGCTTACATTTTCATTTTATGGGTACCTATGGAGAGCATTATGACACAAATGACTCAGAGCAAGGTAATCATTTCAAAATATATTGTAGTGGAGGACTGTAAACAGTGCAGTGCATTAGCTTAGATGGCATGTGATGAAAATATCAAGTTTCCAGAAGTGCATTCAGCACTGGTTTCAATATTTCTTGGGGCAGGCATTTGCAATGCATGTCTTCTTTTATGGGAGCCGAGGCAATGTCCTGACGGAGAGCAGGGCTCACTGCTGCGGTGGAGTCTGCTCCTTGAGCTGTGCTCACGGGTCATGCTGGCTTTTTAACTCTGCCCAGGGAGAACAGGCCGAGGCACCAAGCTGTGGAAGAGGTTGCCAAGGCTGCAGAGTCCCGTGAAATCGCTTTAGGTTGGCCTAACTGACCCAGGGACAAAGCGGGTGTGGTGGGTTGGCCCCGGCTGGATGCCAGGCGCCCACCAAAGCTGCTCTGTCACTCCCCTCCTCGGCTGGGCAGGGGACAGAAAATACAGCAAAAGGCGTCTTGGTCAAGGTAAGGACAGGGAGAGGTCACTCACCACTTACTGTCTCAGGCAAAATGGACTGGACTGGGTGGAATTACTTTAATTTATTGCCAATCAAGTAAGAGTAGGATAATGGGAAACAAAGCCAAATCAAAAACCACCTTCCCCCCACCCCTCCCTCCTTCTAGGGCTTGACTTCACTCCTGATTTTCTCGACCTCCTCCCACCCAGTGCCACAAGGGGACGGGAATGGGACTGCAAGCAGCTCACCACATGTTGTCTTTGCTGCTCCTTCCTGCACAAGTGCTAGAATCCCCAGACCCTTCCCCTGCTACACGGTGGGGTCCCTCCCGTGGGGTCACAAGTCTGGCCAGCAAACCTGTTCCAGTGGGCTCCTCTCTCCAGGGGCCACAGGTCCTGCCGAGAGCCTGCTCCAGTACAGTCTTCCTGCACAGTCAAAGTCTCCTCTGGGCATCTCCCTGCTCCAGCGTGGGCTCCTGCAGGGGCTGCAGGTGGATCTCTACATCCCTGKGYTCCTGCAGGGGCTGCAGGTGGATCTCTACATCCCTGTGTTCCTGCAGGGGCTGCAGGTGGATCTCTACATCCCTGTGTTCCTGCAGGGGCTGCAGGTGGATCTCTGCTCCCCCGTGCCCTCCCTGGGCTGCAGGGGCACAGCTGCCTCTCCATGGGCTGCACCAGGGGCTGCAGGGGAACCTCAGCTCCAGAGCCTGGAGCAGCTCCTGCCCCTCCTTCTGCTCTGACCTGGGTGTCTGCTGTGCTGTTCCTCCCACATGTTCTCACCGCTCAGCGGGCTGCTGTTCGTCAATTTCTGCTTATTTTTCCCTTTCTTAAAAACGTTATAGCAGGAATTCTACCACTGTCACTGATGTGCTCAGCCTTAGCCAGTGTCAGGTCCATCCTGGAGGTGGCACTGGCTCTGTGAGACATGGGGTAACCTTCCAACAGCTTCTCACAGAAGCCACCCCTGCAGCCTCTCTGCTACCAGAACCTTACTGTGCAAAACAAATGCAGGGAGACATCACAGGTTTATCAGCAAAATGTCAATCAGGAGCCACTATTACTGCCTATACACAATTTGAAGAAAGCAGGATGCATTTATCAGAAATCCTTCCATCCCCAACGCCCAGACAGGACCTCCATTAGCTTCTCTATGCTAACATCTAGGAAAGCGTATTAAGGACAAAAGCACTGCATTTTAGTTTTAGCAAGAGATAATCACTTCCAGTAAACTCCAAGAATTAGTTTGGTCTTTGTGAAGGTGTCTTTCCTGTTAAGAATAGTTATCACCTTGGAATTTTAACTTTGGGGTTGTTTTTGATCTTTAGGGTTTTTTGGTTTATTTTTTTAAACTTAAAATAGGACAGAATCTTGGGGCAGTGCTTATATTGACTTTCTCTGACTCTCTCTCTCTCTCTTATCCTTTCTTTTTTTTTTCTTCTCCCCATTTTGGAACTCCTTATTTTTCCCTTCATATAAAAGAGTTTCCAAAATACAAAAATAATTAGATCTGCTTGTTTAATACTTCACTAAATGATTACCCACTGCATTGCCTGTTTCTTGTTCCTTGTAATTTCTCCACGAGATGGCTTCAAGTGGCATTCATTTCAGAAAGGGCCACTTGCTTCATCTTGTCAGTCTCCTCTTCTTTAATTAAAATACTTAAAGAGATGTGCAGTGCTACTCAGGATGGTACCTTTGGGTGAGTCCACTTTCATAACTAACTTCCAGCCGTGGACCAGTGCCCATGAGCTGTTTGTTGCAAAGTTGTTCTTCATTTTTAAAATAAAACCAAAGGGAAGGATGTTTCTGCATATAAATGGCAAATGAAATTTAGCATCCGACAGAGAAAGCTCATCATAGCTTTTTGCTATTTTGCCAAGAAGATCACATTTATGACCAGCATTTATAAAATGAAAATATTTGAACTGGGGATCAAATTTTGCTGGAGTTATTTGACTGAACAGTGAAATGTCATCTTCTCAATATAATAAGTAGAAATTGCATGATTTTGGATCAAAAGGGAGTTGTCATGATGAGCGTGGAATGACAGTGGAGAACTTCACAGTCTCCTGAGTCAGTCTGGCAGATTGGATGTTTTTCAGAAAGGTATTCTATAATGGTAGCAGTATTTATGCATTTTACACTTCCTAACAAAAGAATTTGCTAATTTCCTCCACTCTGGTGATTTATTACAGATTAGTTGGTCTGACTGACCACAGATGTATGCTGGCATAATCACTAGAAGTATTGGCAAACGACACAATGGGAGGGTAGATGTTATAAGGGGTTAACACTGTGCTGTCAAAATGACTGCTTCATTAAACTGCAGATGTGAGTTGTTAATAACAGTTTTGGATACTCTATAATATTAAAATTTGCAGGAATGGCTGAGCTTTAGATTCAAGTGAAAATCAAGCCCATTGGGCCTTTTATAGCTATTCATTTAGATGTAGGAAACGTGCTGCTATGGAAAAAGCTGACCTCAGACCTTCAAAATGGTGGCAAACCCATGAGCAGAGAGGTTGACCGTACGAATGGCCTGTTTAGTTAGCCTCAAATATGTGGCAGCCTTTCACATCAATGCTTCTATCATTCAAGATGGAAGAAGATTTTGAGTACATCCAAACAGAGCACAATACACATAATTCTTGGACAGGTTTTTTGAGGGAGGGGTGCAACAGTCTAGTTGCAAAAAAAACCTAGTGGAATGGGAATTGCATATAGCAGAGAATAAGGGGAGTATTCTCAATTTTTGACTCTGAGTTCAACTAAACTTCACCAGGTGTTAATTTATTTGTTTTTGAGGGAAAGGTTCAAGGAACAGGGTAAAGCTGGAGTAGCAGTGACAAAGGCACATACGTCAAGGACATAATTCAGAAGCAGGCACTAGACATAATTACTCAGTGACATATGCATTGTTTCAGCACAGGGAATGAAAATAAAGAAGAGACATTAATCAGAATGATAATCAGTCAATGATGCAATAATGGTGATCTAGCTGTACTTAGTTTGAACACCTCATGTCCAGGAAAATATCCAGGTAGTCACCATTTTCACACTGATTATATAATGAAAAATGAGAGTAATGATTCAGGTTTGGCAGCCACGGGGTTCTCCTGAGCTGAGAAACTAATAAATGGACACTAAATCTTGATATACATATCACATTGGGGCTGTCAGAGCATAATCTTCTTCAGAAAAGTTTCCTTGATAATTCAGTGCACCACAGTTTACTTTTCCCACTTGACTAGCACTTTAATAGCATAAAAATACTTAGTACCACATTAACACTTCCTGGGGATATTAAGCTTCTGACACACTCAAATAGTATCTTTTTTGAACAGCAGAGGATGCTTTAAATACGACAGGCCAGACACTGTTTTGTGCACTATTATGTGGACTATAGGAACACACCATTGCCCCTTATGAACTCCTTGCATTTAGATTTTGGCTCAGGCATGTTACCAGCTTGATTGAATGTGGGTAGAAGTTTCTTATTCTCTCCACCTGGTCTGCATTATTGAACGAGAAGTGTTATTACTTGCTTTTGCTATTTATAAGAATTAAATTACCTCCCTAGTCCTCTATGAAGAAAGAAAGTGGGGTAGATGCTGCAGCTACTGAATGCTTCCATTTTGGAAAGCTCACCTATCAGAAGCTAGATGCAAAATCTTTACTTTCTCTAAAACATTGTGTCATAATCTGAATTTTTTTTCCCCCATAATGTCAACCACAAAGCTGAAAAATGAATGGTTACGCACAAGTAGTCATAAAGGAAAACACATATTTACAAACTAATTTATAAATAAATAGTTTTGAGCAAATCTAAGAAGCTACCCCACTCTCTAAGGAAAAGCTTCTTGTCTCTGGGACATCTTTATGAATCTGTAGGGTTAAGGTTGTGGGATTTTTTGTTGTTGTCTTTAATTTGGTTTTGGTTTAGATTTATTGGTTGATTAGTTGTGTTTGGGGAAGAGAAAAAATATATCAAAAGACCTGTCAAGTTTCTTGCACCTCAAGGAAAGTATAGTTGCTGTATTTCTCCTCTGTCACAGCATCTGCTCTGGATTTGTGTGTTCTTATGCAAAGAGCTGGATGAAATTTCAGTTGTTTCCCAGACTTTCATTGCCCAAATTATTCTTGAATTATAGAGTTCAGACTCTCGATTTAAGTAAGGTTTTTAATATTGTTTCATATGGTAGCGTGGAGCAACCTCAATCAAGAACTATTATATATTTCCATCGAAAGCCTAGATGAAAACAGAGAATTTTCAAACGAAAATGTGTCAGGCTTTGCAATCAACAAAGTGTACAGCTAGAGGCATGGGAATGACTGTTCGGGGAGTAGTTCATGCTGAAGGGAAAAAATAATGTAAAAATGGGAATATTTTCAAGGGGACGCATGAAAATCATCAGACATACTTAGTGCTGATAAAATATCAGCTGGATTTTGGGCTGATTTTGTCTGGAATCACTGCAGGAACTTTTCTCTATGAAGATTTAAAAAGGTATACTCTGCATGTCTTTCCGGGAATTACAGTGTTATCTGTTGTAACATGGGACCTGAGAAGGCATTAAGGGAAGGGAGATTTCAGATTTACCTACTGTGATTTCTGATTTCTCTTCTGTATTGCTGCACTACTCTTTACTTTTAGTCATATATATTCTTGTGTCTCCTGGATCTACAGGTCTACTCCAGAATGTGCAGTGTGCTCCTCTCTTCATAACCATGCCACTGATGCATCCCACATCCTCTCAGGAATATCGCTGCTGGGAGGGACCCATCCTCTATTACCTCCAAATCTGTTTGATCTTAATAAACACATGAGAGGGTTTTGTTTGTTGCAGATTTTTTTGGTTGGTTGGTTGGTTGGTTGGTTGATTGGGGTTTTTTTGCACACCTTTCCAGATAATACCAACAACATGCTGTAGCATGAAAGTCATTGCCTTTAAATTCTATTTTCTTCCTCTCAAATCCCTACCTTGAAATATGTCTTTTTCTTCTTTATATTCCCTATTTATCAACCACTTAAATACCTTGTGACAGAGTAGAAGCCAACTAATTGTCCATTTGATTCCCTGGCTCACTCAGCTGCTTGAGGATGTCTTCTTTACATGGCATTTCTCATTACAGACAGAATATGTTGTTACCCACATACAAGTATGGCATCCTTGCCTCTGAAGCAATGGCACTTAAACTCCAGGAAGTTTTAATGGAATAGTTCACATTCAACCTCTCACTCTTCTCTAAATACCTACTGTGAATGAGCTTTCTCTTTCCTGCTGCTTTGAAATGAACAATTAAAGCCAGTTCTACCTTGAGTAAGCTTGGGAACACATTGACATTTCTGGGCTTGATGGAGGATGTGTCGTGTTTTGCCACCATTTGGTTTCATTTCTCACAATATGACAGTATTTTTCTTTTGTTAAATCCACAGAAGAGAAAAAAAAAAAAAAAAGAAAAGGACAAATAGTGATAAAAATAGATGGTTGAAAAAAATCCGAGTTTACAGAATGGTTTAACCATTTGCTGCTAATCTAGATTTGAAACATTTGCCATTAAGGTGTTTCTTTCAACAAGCTGGCAAATTTTAACACAGCTGAGTCTTGTTCTTCAGACTTTTACACATTACTTCACTTTTCTACTCCCATTTTCCTCCCTGACTGAAGTCCAGCAGCTACTCCTATCTACACTGCCTGATGTAAAACCTATCAAAGTCAATGGAAATGGTCATATTAACTTTGCTGGGCTTTGGTCCAGGTCCTGAGCCATATGGAGCTTGAACCAACCTTGACCTGAGCGGAGATGAAACAAGTCACCTCTGACATCGTATCAGTAGTTTTCTACAATCCATCAGCAAGATGTGTCACATATGCAGCATGAGTGAATCCACCTGCCAAGAGTGATACTTTTGCTCCACTGGCTCATGGCCAGTCTGGTTAGTCATGCTATTTTCCCTGTATGATAAGAGAAGTTATGCATATTAGACATTTTTTTTGCTCCTATTTAAAAATAACAGCCTTTGCATTAACTGCTCATAAAGTTCTGCAAATTCCTCTCCTTTCTTTTGTGATTAGCACATTAATGATCTTCAGATGGTTCAGAGCAATGCTGAAGAAAGTTTGGGTGAGTAACAGACCTTCCTATTGTCACTGCTGGTGAATGTTTGAAAAAAGGTGATGCAACTAAGAAAAGTTCATACAAATTGTTAGGGGAGATGAATTGTGGTTTTGGGTTAAATGGCAAGGCATTAATACAGCCCTCACAGCAGAACCTCCTTGCATCTTTAGTGCACTCGGGTCGTATGTATGCAGCTTAGGCTACCACAGAGCTGTGATTCACCTCAGTGGGTCACATGAAATGTGCCCTAAAACTGACAAAGAATTTACAGACTATACATCACATGAGCAATGAAAAATGGTCACAATCAGTTAATCATAATAATAAAAATCAGGAAATTTTGCCTAGATTTTATCATCTACATACCTCTTATTGAGGGATTCTTTTGTGTAATGGGACCAATATAAGGTATCAAATCGATGTATGTTTGATAATGATGATTTTTCCCTTTTCAAGAAAATTGACAAAATTATAAAAGTCAAAATCTAAAACATGCCCCTGAAAATATACTGCTCTACTACAGCTGTAATAAAGCTAGTAAAATTAATCAGCTTGTGTCAGTCAGCTGTTTTAAATCCTTTTCTATCAGTAGCAATATTTTTAATACAAATTATTTTTATTTTGTTTTCTGTAGAACATTCTTTGTTTAAGAGAAACAAACTAAGTCTCCTCTTAATGTCAACATTAAAAATGTTAATTTTTAAAATGATTCTGCATAGGGAAGTCTGTACCCTTGACAAAGAAAAGTTTTGCCTTTGAAAAGGGAACATATTGAGTGTGAGTAAGGAAATGGAAGCAGAAAGCCACAAAACTCAAACTGCTGTACCAAAGGATTCCTAACCATGGTTACTAAGCAATGCTAAGATTAGTCCTGAGCTGGAAATCTTCCAAGGATAAGCAGAAATTTTCAGTTAGTGATTATCTATTCAGTAGTCTAGTTTGTTTGTATGCGGTTTAAAAAAAAAATAATCTGTACTATATGAGTCCTACAGAATAGCAATGAATGCATTCTGTAATTTTAATTAGTTGATACTGTTTCCCACAGCAAGCAGAGACTGCGCTTGGTGTCCGTGAGAGATTGCACATTGGGGTTCAGGAGCTGCTGTTCTCGTGCTTATTCTGTGCTGTTCATCTCCGAGATAGTGCCTAATAAATCTCTAGTGGGGACATACAGACCTTACAATGCTTGGGATACCCTTAGAGAGGAAATCACCACATTAAACCAATAATTATTACCAAGAAAGGCTGTATGAATTATTATGAATTTACCTATGACTTTCTTGGTGCACATCAGACTGAATGTTACAGGTCTTGCAGCTGAATGATCCTGGAGAGCTTTGAAGAAGCATTTCCTCAGATCTCTCTGATATACAGAGCACAGATGGTTATGCTGATTTATTTATTTATTCCCCTCCAAAATATGAATTAGCTTTTTGCTTTAATCAAGTAGTCTCTATGTTTGTACTCAGATCAGCATATATTTTAGGCCACATCTAACAAATTGTTCACAGAGCAGTAATTGTGCTTCACAGCTTCTACTTCCATCTCATCCTTATTGGTCATACAGGCATCGTTTCCCAAGGTTAATTGATGAGACCAAACTCAGAAGCAAGGGATAAGAAGCAGGATGACTCTGTGAGATTTATGGACAACAAAAGATTATCATAAGCAGTTCTGAGATGGGGAATGTAAAATAGTATTTAATGTTTAGAGGGGGGAGATCAGAAGCTAAATCATCAGAACTTTTTATGAACTCCACAGAAATGGCTGGGCTCTTACAGCACCTACAATGTGGGTTTGCATGCAAGGGATGTGCCTGTAAGCAGGGTGGGCATCATTTAGATTTCTGCTCTACTTTTGATTTCCATTGTTGGTTTTTTGTTTTGTTTCTTTTTTTTTTCCCAGTAATATTTTGGACCAAGGAGTGGAATATCCATGTAGTACATAGAAAGAGTCTCATATTTTCGTCTAAGACTTATTCCAAAGACTGTGTAAGAAGTTTGCGGGGTCCAAGGTCCAACTTACTGTATGTATGGGGATTGCACTTCTATAAGGAAATGGGATTTTTTGGCCATAAGGCACATGAGGAAGCTGACAGCACAAGGAGTGTTTGAAGAACCAAGAGCTTCCAGGATACAACCCATTCCCTGTGTATGTGCTGTGCAGTTGATAAATGGATTGGCAGAAAGCTTGGCACATCTGTAAAGCCTTTGGTCTTACAGCACCTGTGTGTGCAATCTTGTAGTGTTTGTTTACTGAAGATAGGTGCCTTCAAGGTGCATCTGTATTGTGCAAGCTTCATAAAATTGGTTAGGGTGTCCACAGCGATGTTTTAGCCAGCATTCCAGCTACCCAATAGCCAGGTTCACACAATTACTCAGTCAGAGCAAAGTCTTCATTTTTTGTTTGTGTATTTGTTTGCTTGTTTGTTTCTTTTCCCCTCCTTGGAAATATGTCTGGGAAATTCAGTCAAATGGTAGCCTTACTTGAGGGGAATCTGGCACCAAAGGCTGAATTCACCATTGCTGTAAGGATCTTGTGTGACCTTGACTAAGTCACTTCTCCTCTTTGTTCCTTAGCTTCTATCTGTAAAATGGAGATAAATGCATTTCCATACCTCATGGGGGCCTGCTAAAATGCATTCATTACCAAGAAGTACATTTTATCTCCAATTTACACATTTTTTCTCTGCTGTCCTTGCTAGAAATCTGATTGTCCAACCAGTCCCAATGTAAACCCTCCTGCTTCTGAGTGGAAGCCAGGATCTACCTATTAAACTTTTTAGAATTCCTTATTGCGTATTTTTCCTCTCTGAAACCACCAGGACTGCTCTTTTTATCTACAGAATTCTGGACTGAACAGGACGATTTACTGATCCTGTTTGACTGATCCTGTATTTCTTGTTTTGTGCTGTATGTGGTTAAAAGAAAGGTGTCACTGTTGAAGAACAAATTTCCCTAAGTCATCAAAATGTAGCCATTTCTTATGGAGAAATAGCGCTAATTAAATCAGAGAGACACAGACAGGAACATTTGTGGAGATCATCTGGTCCTACATTTTCAGATCACTAAAAAGGAAGGAAAAAACATCCAGAAACTAACATCCAATTGCATCAAAACCATCATTTTATGATGTGTTCACTTCTGGAAAACATTTCTCCTTTGTGTTATTTCAGATCATTGATTCTATCCTGAATTTATTAAATGCAATCTAGCTTTTTTTATATACGTATATATACACACATACTCACACATGCATAATTATAAAACTAGGGAAAGAAACAGTGGTGAAACATTATGAATGAGCTGTAAGCTGGGGCTTTTTTGAACAAAAATGGAAATGTTAAGACATGTCAAACTGTCTTCAGCTTATGCTTATGGTGGACTAATTTTTTATTTTTAACTCCGAGCAATTTTTTTTCCCCCTGAACCTTAGTAGATTTTATAGCTGTGTTATATGGAAGTAGTTACTTGGCTATTTTTTCCAGCTTGGTTAACAGGGACTACAAAAAAAACCCCACATGTATTTGTATCATCGGTTCTGATAGATTTTACTGTCAAATAGCAGATAAATTAAGGTTCTAAAGGGGGGAAAAAAAAAAAAAAAAAAGAGGAAAAAAAAGTATAGAACTGAATGGGCCAAAATCCATTTTCATTCCTGCAATACAGCAGCTGGGACAAGAGGTTTGGATGCTTTTTAGTAAGAGGCCACTTTTACCTTCAGCAGGGAGGTCAAAGAGATCTGAGTGAAGCAAAGATCAAAATAAAGTAACCTTTGCCTAGGAATCTGTTGGTGCTGAACATGCAGCTGGCATCCTATCTGCTACTGCACTCCTCAATAAAAAGCTGAAACATGGCAAATGTTGCTCTAAGCAGCAGTCAAGAGTTGAAGGAAGAAGGCAACGGGGACAGCATGTGGAGCACTTCTGAGAACCTGGTCTGCACAGTCTGATGTTGACAAGCATAGCTCTGCAGGCAGTGAAATAATCGGTAGATTGCTACTTCCATCATTTCCTTTGGGCAACCTTCAGGGTGCAGAAACTGACCTGTTCCAAAGATGAACTTCCTCTAGTTTGGGTGGAGAAGAGTCAATGGAGTATAAATAACAAGGGAAAGTAGCTAGGTTAATTTTCTTATCAATGAATAAAAACAGAAGCAGAACTGCATCTGACACTGTAGCCCACGAACACGCAGAGAAAATATCACTTACAGTTTCTTTATTGATCAGGTTTTATTGAGCAGCCAGTTCATTCACTTTATTTTTTACACCTTTAAAATGGTTCTGCCACTTTAGTCACTGTTTAACACTACTTCAAATCAGGTAGCATTCTAGTGCATTATGCATATCCATACAATGTAAATTATTTTTACAGTTTTAAGGGAGAAAAGTGTTTATACTACTGTTGTTCACATTTTATTTTCTTTCTAATAAGAAACTTCTTTTTAACTGCGGCACAGGTCCCAGAAACAAGTAAATCCTCTGAACACCATGTGATATGTTTCTCTTATCTTTTTTAGTCATCTATCTACAATTTGAGGTACACAGCCTCGTGCCAGCACTTATTCAACTGAAAATGTGGGAATTTCAATTAAGCTGAATCTTGAATCAATTAACTATAAGAAAAATTATAACAATCCAACGTTTAGCACCGTCTAGCTTTTTGGTCCCAAAAGTCTGCCACAGATGGAATACTGTTTATTCATATCATTGAACATGACTACTAGTTAAAATTTAGTTAAAATATGTTGCTGTGGTAGTCGATCTTTAACTGTTGGCAGAGTTCTGCAGCAATACATTGTAACAAATTCTGTATTATTTTAAGGCCCATGGCCATTTAATGGCACTGTATATGTCTGCTAGTTTCTGTTATGATGAAATATATTGATCTGCCTTATGTGATCTGCATCACTGTTAATTACTCATTGATTGTTCATCCTTAGTTTTGCAGGATCTTTAGCCTCATGAGTTTAAACAGTCTTGTTCGGCTGATGCCAGCTGGGGACGGTTTGAGTACATCTCACAGTGAACTACAGAGCAGCCAAGAACTTTGTGTTGCACAGATGCTTAACACAGAGAAGCACAGGCACAGTAATTAAAGAGTTACATCAACACGCCCTACAGGACTTAATATACAAATGCACATTTGTATATTAACCTCGTATCAAAGCCTAGATAAATTCTGTCTAACATATTGTGGTACACAGCCCAGGCACTCGGGCTGGAATGTTGGTGGCTCTAGTCTCTGTACCCACCTCCTAGGAAAAACACAGTTCATCCAGGATCTGAACACTCTTTGGACACCACCAGCTTTCTCAGTTTTCTGAAAAGTAGAACAGGAAAGGAAAGGAAAGGAAAGGAAGGGAAAGGAAAGGAAAGGAAAGGAAAGGAAAGGAAAGGAAAGGAAAGGAAAGGAAAG
>JACAXG010000100.1:738608-797545 GCA_018881555.1 Amblyornis subalaris
AAAAGAAAAGAAAAAGAAAAGAAAAAGAAAAAAGAAAAGAAAAGAAAAGAAAAAAGAAAAGAAAGGAAAAGAAAAGAGAAAAGAAAAGAAAAGAAAAGAAAAGAAAAGAAAAGAAAAGAAAAGAAAAGAAAAGAAAAAAGAAAAGAAAAGAAAAGGAAAGAAAAGAAAAGAAAAGATTTCATTTCAAAGGGACCTACAGTTCAGTCTTTCTGTTTTAATACCTGTGCCTCTTAAAATAAGATGTGGTAAACCTGGATTGGAAAAGTACAGCTGTCACAGTGTCACTTTCTATGTCTCAGAGACACTTAAAGTCTGAAACTTCAGCTGTGTCTCCCCTGAAATGTCTTATTGGCCAGAAGTTTGTCAGAGCTTTAACAGAGACATAAGAATTTATCAGCACTTTTACTTCATGGAAAATGGCTTTTTGCCAATCCCACTTATCTCACAAACTCCCAGTTGTAGGAATACCACACTTGCATTCTGCATATGTCATAGACAATTCCATAGTGAAGTCTCAAAACTTTGCATATGCAAAGTTTATTTTCCAAGGTCAAAACTTCTCTTCAGTCTGTGAGGTTGCAAGGCCACTGTTCAAATATACAGTCAGGCATCTGTTTCAAGACTTATCTCTAGAATATTCTGATAGAGGAAAACCCTTGAACCATATTTCTGTGAAATGCAAGAGAGAGGAAACAGAAAGAAGTCACTAGAGCCAGAACGCAGGTCTGAACTGTTCCATGGCATCTTCTGAGAAAGGGCAACTCAGCTCTGTCTCTGAAGGGAATGTGGCTAGGATAAGGAAATAAGGAGTTAAGGGACTACAGAAGCAAAAATTACTTTTTATTGTTTTAGGTCTCCCGGCCAGTGTTTGTAGAATCACAGAATGGGTCAGGTTGGAAGGGATCACAGTGGCTCATCTGATCCCACCTCCTTGCACGAGCAGGGTTGTCCCAGAGCACATGGCACAGGATTGCGTCCAGATGATTCTGGGATATCTACAGTGAGGGAGACTCCACACCTGCTCTGGGCAATCTGTTCAGTGCTTGGTCACTGCACAGGAAAGAAGTTCTTAATGTTCAGGTGGAACTCCCTGGGCATCAGTTCCTGCCCATTGCCTCTTGTGCTGTTGGTGGGCCCCACTGAGAAGAGCTTGATCCACACTTTGAAACCTCCCATCAGATATTTGTACACACTGACAATGTCCCCTCTCAGTTGTGTCTTCTCAAGGCTGAACAGGCCCAGCTCCTTCAGCCTTTCCTCATAAGAGAGATTCTCCAGACCCTTCACCATCTTTGTCACCCTGCACTGGACCTGTTGCAGGGGCTCCAGGTCTCTTTTGTCCTGAGGAGCCCAGAACTGGGCACAGCACTCCAGATGTGCCTCACCAGGGCTGAGGAGAGGGCAGGATCATTTACCTCAACCTGCTGACAGTGGTTTTTGGCGCTCTCTCGTTTTCCAGCCACTTTCTGCAATAGCTGTGACCATTCTTTTATGTCATAATGATAGGACTCATAACTGTACTTGAAAGCTTGACTTGCTACATCAAAACAATTATTAATATCTGCCAAAGTAAAGCTTGCTAGAAGGTAACACTATTGGTGTAACTTTTTTATTAAAAAGTGGCAAAGCTCAAATTTTACACACTGAGTGAGGTACCATAGGAAAATGGTAAGACCAGTGACTGACATGGTTCTCACTGACTTACAGGAATCCTCTTGATATTGGAAGAGTATATTGTATTAAAAAAAAAATTAAAATATCATATTTTCATTTAAAAATTGTTGACTATTTAGTTGGTTGACTTTAAAATTGGCATCTTGTTTTAAATTGGAGCACTCCAAAATAGGATAAGGAGGATTTTTCTGAGGGAGAGGGCTTGTACAAGCACATAAAAGAGAGAAAGAATAAAAGAGTAATCTAGGGAAAAAGTAAGCAAATTTTGGATGTTTTGTTTTCTTTTCTTTTCTAAGAAAAACAAAACTAGTTACTTCCAGTTCATTAATAAAACTTCTTAAAATGTCAAAAGAAACACCCCAAATATGCTGAAAATTTTATAAAAAAGAGGGTAAAAAAGAGATAGTCGTGTTCTTTCTCTGAGCAGAGTCAGAGACTCTGGGGTACCAAGCAGATGAAAACCTAAGGAAGACTCACTCAACTGGTTGTGCTCATCCTTAGCACTTTTTATTCTCATTTACCTTGCCTGAATTTTGACCCTCTAGCCTCCCACATCGGGGATACCTTGAGGGTTGCCTGTCTGTGATGGGTCAGAGAGCAGACAACAGAAAAGCGCATTGTTTATTGCATGGTATAATGTTTCCAGCTAGCCAACTGTTGCATCATTTTCCATTCAATGAGCACTTGAGTGCTAGCAGATTGCCTCCAGGTTGAGCGCACAAAGTGCTGTAGGTGGTTTTTGTGGCTCACTGAAGGGAATGTAACTGACACTGACACTACCTGGAGCCGAGACAACATTAATACAAGACAGACACAGAGTCGTGCCACGGAAAACGAGTTTGGTCTGAGTGTGGGCTACAGATGCTTTTCTTTATTTCCTTCAGCAGCTGCACATGTTTTACCTGAGAGGTGACTAGATTGGAGCAATGTGTTTATCCTCAACTTCAGTGGATTTAATTATGTTCTCAAATGTGGTTTCCTTAACAGGAATTTCACTCTAGGAACCATGTTTCTTATTCTTGCTTAGTAAATATCTTCAGAAGCATCTAGGGTGAAAGACATATGGCAACATGAGGCATTTGTGCATCACACTATAATAGTAAATTCATATTTTTATCAAGGATCCTGTAGCAATATCTGTACAAATAAATTGAACTTGTTTAGTGCCAGGGAATATATCTGGACACAGGAACCTTATCAGCAACAGCATTATATACTTAGACCTGTCTACGACATATTTTTGACCTAAGCCATCTAGAACTCCTTGAATCAATTCTCAGACATGGATAAGGAGTCAGCTTAAGCCAGAGATGATTCTTAATGAGTAGTTCACATGCAATTACTTTGTTTCAGAGGATAAGCAAGTTAAGCCATTACTGGTCAGGCTCATTCTGCTGTTTTCAGTGCCCGACAAGAATCCCGTGTGTTTTTCACTTATAAGGATAGATGTAGCCACTAGCGTCAGAGAGGCTTGTCACAGAGGTCTCACTGCACTACTGTAGTGTCAGAAAAGGTCTTGGTCACCTCTGCAATATTGCTTTTCCTTGGATGAAAACACTGAACAACACACACAAGATCGCGTCACATTTTCTCACCTACTTCTCCTCCTGGGTAAGGGTGCCTTTCGAAAGTTCATGAGGCAATAAGTCCTTTGGCTAGAATAAGTAGTAGGACAAAGTCCTCAGCTGATTTACCAGGACACAAAATAGATATGGAAGCAGCATATCTACCTCTGAGTTCTAAGAAATTCCTGGGTGTGCCATAGGTTCATCACCTGGATGGAAGTAAGGAAAATAGCTACACTGCTTACAACAAAGAGACAGCCATCAGGTTCACCTCAGCTGACAAAAGTGAATCACAAGAATTTCCACACCCACTTGTAGGCTGATTCTGTGAGGGTTTTGGGGGGAGATTGGGGTTTTTTTTGTTTAGTTGGTTGGTTTATTGATTTTTTTTTTTTAAGGTAGTAGCCATTAGTGCACTGTGAGTGATGTTGACTGCATGCAAGGACATAAGATTGTCCTGAGTGATATAATGATGAATCAAAAGGATTGTACTGATAAAAAATAAATAAATAAAAACCCACCAAAACCCCAATACAAACACAGAATGATCCTCCTGGAGACAGAGGCATAAAAGCAAGACATTAGATTAAGAATGTATGTGTTTCACTCTAAGCTCTCTGTTTCGTAAAGGACACGTAATTTAAGCAGCTCAAATCCCAAGATGAAGCCCAGTAAAATCTTTTAAAAGACATCTGAAATGAACCAAAAAGATAGTCACATCATAAAATGATATGGGTAAGAGACTGAGATTCGTGAAATGTCTGTCTCCAGTATCCTGACAAAGAAACCACTGTTGTGATAAAAAGAGAAGGGAAACAAAGCATAGTTTTCATGTACTTCTGCAATAACTGTCAGAAGTGAAACTGGGCTTATCTTGTTGAATTAACAAAGCTGAAAAATACTAAAGATGAAAAAAAGGTGTGGGAATATAATCACGGTCACTAAAACATCATACTTTTAAACCTCTCAAAGTCATGACGTTACCTTAAACACTACAGGTAATCACGAGTAGCAAATATAAACATTAAATGTTCAATGAATTTGATCAGGTTCAAACCTAGAGCTATATAAAACCTTAGAATCATAGATTCATTTAGAGTGGAAAAGACCTTTAAGATCTGTCATGTTCACCGCTAAACCATATCCCAAATGCCACATCCACAAAAGTTCTGAACACTTCCAGGGATGATGATGATTCCAGCACTTTGCTGGGCAGTCTGTTCCAGAGCGTGACCACCCTTTCAGTGGAATTTTTTTTCCTAATATCCAATCTAAACCACTCCTTGTGCAACTGGAGGCCATTTCCTCATGTTCTGTCACTTAGTAGTTGGAAAAAACACCAACCCCTACCTTTCTACATCCTTCTGTCAGGAAGTTGTAAAGAGCATAAGGTCCCCCCTGATCCTCTTCTCCAGGCTAAACACCCCTAACTGCCTTACAGTACTTGTGCTCCAGACCCCTCACAAGCTCCGTTGACCTTCTCAGGACATGCTCCAGCCCCTTGATGTCTTTCTGGTGGTTAGGGGTCCAGACCTGACCCCAGGATCTGAGATGTGGCTTCACCAGCGCCCAGTACAGGGAGATAGTCACTGCCCAGGTCCTGCTGGCCATGTTATTGCTGACACAAGCCGAGTGCCTTTGGCCTTCTTGGCCACCTGGGCAATACCTGGGCTCATGTCCTGTTGCTGTCAGCCAGCACCCCCGGGTCCTTTTCTGCTGGGCGCTTTCCAGCCACTCTGCCTGAGATCTGGAGTTGCAGGGGTTGTTGTGATCCAAGGACAGGACCCAGCACTTGGCCTTGTAGAACCTCACACCACTGGCCTCAGCCCATGGATCCAGCCTGTCCAGATCCCTCTGCAGAGCCTTCCTGCCCTCCAGCAGATCAACACTTCCACCCAACTTGGTGTTGTCCTCAGTGACTGCAGGTGCACTTGATACCCTCATCCAGATCATTGAAAAAGATAACAAACAGGGCTGGCCCCAGGACTGAGCCCTGGGGAAAGCCACTGTGACCAGCTCCAGATGAATGTAATTCCATTCACCACCAGCCTTTGGGCCCAGCCACGCACCCATTTTACCCAGAGTGTGTGCCCGTGAGCAGCCATGTTTCCTGTTGGCATGGGCCACTTGATTCTCCCTGTTTCATGGTCTAACACTGCACCCTCTAGGAGCTGTAGCTTAGTCCCGCACAACCTCCTTGTTCTGCTTCTCAGGTGACATGCAGTTTTGTCAGTGTCAGATGGTCTGATACCTTCCAGAATGCAAAACCCGACAGAATGATTTTGTGAAGGATTGAAACAGAAGTTCCACTTTCTTATTTTTCCAAGACAAATCATTAGAAAAAAGGAAACTAAACAGATAATACTAACATTTGCAGAAGTATTGTAATTGCTAGATTTTTTAGAATTTGAATTTCCATCTCAGGGTGACTTTAAAATTCATTATTATTTTTCATATAAAAATGGGTATTTTGGTGATTATATTGGTTCAAATTTCATAAAAAAAGTGGAGTTAAAGTACTTTAGTATTCAAATAATGTAGATGAAAGCATTTTCTTGTTAAGAGGGCAGCAAAAACTAAATCAAACTACTAGTTTTCTGTACAGAAATTATGTTATGTAGGTGAAATGCAATGGACTGTTGAGCTTTCAGGCAGAGAGAGGCTTTCTCAATATACAAGGACATATTAATTAAATTGCATCTGAAAATGATATGTTCAGTAATTTTGAATTTCTAAGTGAACACAGTGCAGCAAGTTTTTAGGAGGCATTTGCACGTAAGTGAAATGGGTCATGTTACATTGTCACAAGGTTAAATTCTTCTCTGTGCCATGCCCAACGTTTTCAAGCTCATTTCACACCTATACACTTTATCCTTGTGGCACCTGAGAGAAATAAAATGAAATAGCATCAAATAATTCAGTACTAAGAAGTGCTTCTCTTTTAATAGTAAGAATAACAATATCTTTAAAAGAATGCCTATAAATAGGCAGTGTGGAAAAGTTAGAGTGAGAGAAGCTGAAATTGGAAAACCGTGAGTGTTAAGAATGAAATGAAAATTATAAGCAAAACCCCCTTCTTTTTACATTATTTAGTTTCTAGCGGAACTGATTTGTGATCACTAGACTGTCCTTGTGGTGTTTTTAGTTTCACCGATATCTACTTTAGCTCCATTATAAACATTTTTCCCTTAAAACAATTTATATAGAAACCACCCTATGCTCAGTATCTTTCCATATACCTTTAACTCCTTATATCTTATGAATGATTGTTTATCCTATATGTATATGTCTCTATATCTCTATTTGCACTAAAAAAAGTATGAAATTAAAAAGAATTTGTACCATTGCTTTGTTAAACCCAGGATACTTTTTATTTTCTTCAACAAATGAGCTAGAGTAAATGATTTCTAAATAAAAGTATTAGTATCTTAGAGACCAGAATGGCGCATTTCTGTTTTCCTTTGAATGAATTTGAGTGTGACATCCCTAAGGGGCTTTAAGATGCCTTTTACCATCTCCAAGAAAGAGCAAATGCTTATGGTTCTTCTATGACAACGGAAGCTCTCAGTGGTAAGGAAAAGTTTTTCCTGTTTTTTGCCTTGAAATTAATGGTGGCAGAATTTTGAGTATATGAGACTCCTGAGGGCCTATTTCCTGTGTCATGCCAATGAGCTTTTCATGTCACGAGGCTAAATGCCAATACTGTGGGGTCCTGGGAAAACAGGGTGGTAGGGAATAGTCAGGGACAGTCCTTCGTGCACTACATCTCTCATTAGAAAGGAAGCATCACTGGGAACATTAACGATTACATTTCCCTGGTGACATTATATGTCCATTTATACAAATCAAGGAAAGAACTCCAATATTTCAATGATGAATCCTGAGCAACATACACTGTAAATAACAGATTTGTTTTTTGTTTAATTCAAAAGTGGCAAGACTTTCTTTAAATTTTTTATTGAGCACTTTTATGCCCTTAAATATTGAGTATTAAGGCATTTGGAGGGTAAGATGTTTATAAAGTAACAGTTTCAACAACTTACATTTGTTCTTCTCTTTATTAATGGCTTTCCAGCAATGTTAGAAGGTGTGTAAGTGTGAAGGAATCAGAGGAGGAAAGAATAGTACTATATTTTCCTAGTTTCATTCTGGAAAGAGCATCTTGAAATGATGAAATGTGTGAAATATTCTGGTCTTCTAACTAGCTGCATTTTAAAAGAAGCCCAAGGAAACCTGAGGAAAGCAGAATAATTTCACAAAGGAAGTATTCTTTCTGGTTTTTTATGCAGAAGTTATGGACTCTTTTTACTAATCAAAGAACATAGAAAATTCAGTTTGAATGTTATTATGCCAAAGAAGGAGAGCAAATTCAATCTTTCAGCTGTAAAAAAGAGATTTTACTCCTATTTTAAATGCAAATCCCCAGACATCTTTGCATAGCGTCTCTACTCACTCCTTATAATGAATGGATTCTTCACTGCTGAAATCTCGAAATCTTTATCAAAACTAAGTGCCTTTCACCAATGTGTGTTCTAGTTCAATGACAGGTTTTCGGATTAGGTGTAGGAACAATGAAAGCCTATGCTGTGACTCATGCAGGTCAGATTACTTATCCACAAGGTCCTTTGTGGCTGTAAACCCAATTAATCTAATAATCATATATAAAGGTGGAAAAGCCCATGGGTGAGAAGGGAGACAAAGAAGAAGAGTCATAATCAAACAGTTTTCTAAATTCCCAAAGGAAACATAAAATAATAAAAATGTCTTGAAAAGGCTAAATATGAAAAATACTCTGATTTTCGTATGTATATGCATATATATATATATATATATAAAACACTTTGGAGATTATCTTTAATTTGGAAGCTCAGAGTTTTGTAGATTATTTTTGTTAGAAGTTGCTATATTGATGCAGTTTATATTTACCTGTCACAGCAGCTGATGATCTGATTTAACCCTACCAAAATTTTTTCCACTATGCAAAATCATTGAGGAGGTAAGACAGCTGTGTGCCAACAGAGGCTGTTGGACACAAGGCAACTGGGAAGTGATCAATGAACCCTTGCAGGATAGAGATATGTAGAATTCAAGTCACAGGACACCAGTCCCCGTCCTGATATTGTCTTATGCTTGTTAAAGTGAGAGTTCTCATCTCGGTGGGTTATATGGAGATCAACAATAATGAACAAACAATTTACCATATCTCAAAACTCACACCACATAATACTGTTGATTATTACAGCTTGACCTACTTGTTAAAACCACGTTAATGATCATCTGCCAATGCTGTCACTGTCTCCACCACTGCATTTCATTCAATTTATTTGATTTAATACAATTTCATTCCATTTTAAAGCTGTATTCTATGGACAAGTACAGTGTTCGTGGAAGAGAGAAACAAAATTCCCGTGAAACAGCTGACATTCATCCCTGAAGAGTTAATCAGTTCAAGATATAATCAAGAAATGAAAAGAAGCAGGGCTTCATCCACCTCCCTGGCTGGGTGCAAGATTTTAGACATTACTCTTTAGTCAGGCAGTGCAAGAGATAGGAAACACTTATTTCAGGTTTAATGATTTTGGTTTGTTTGTTTATTTCTAAGTATTTGGGAAAGAGTAATATTACAATTCTACTTTCTTTTTCTCTCATTTACTATTATATGTGGGTGAGTAGAGGATAGTGAACAATAAATTACACTACTTAGAGATGTAGGCTAAGGCTTTTCTTGTCAGTTGTGTCAATAAAGTACACACATAACATCAGTTTCCCATTACACACATCATTCAGACTCATATATTACTCAGTATAATGGGAAAGGGGCCACTGAAATCTAAAATGAAAAGAGAAATTGAAGTACAACCAGCAGCAGCAGCTGAGCCAAAAAGCAGCTGTGGTAGTGAAACATTCAGTCACTGCTGCTGGAAAAAGATGAGCTGTCTCTATAGAGGACATACAGTGCCACATGCTGGGAACCTTGCAGCAGGTGGGTTTCTGTGGAGGGTACTCGTTTCTTAATTTTTTTTTCTCTTTATTTTTTTCCCTAACACATTTGCATTTCATTAAAAATAATTGAATACAAGCCCTAAACACAACCCAGGTCACGCTATTGGCCAAGCCTTGCCAGCTGCCTTTATTGCTATACTAGAGGGCAGATGCCACAATTTGTTCTTAGGCTAAGTTCGTGTCTTGCCAGTTGTGCTACTGGGTGACTTTGCAATAGTACTGTAAAGCCTCTTTCCTGGATCCTCCTGTTCAGAGCTGGAGACAGATCTTGGAGCAGTATGGTTCACTCAGATGACTCATAGGACTGATCTTTTAAAGTAAATTTTACTATGCATATTGTAGTGGACAAACCTTTATTCAAGGTTCAATGTCTTTATTGATGACCTGGATGAGAGGATTGAACACAGCCTTGGTAAATCTGTGAACAACACCAAGCTGGGTGGAAGTGTTGAACTTCTTGAAGGCAGGAAGGCTCTGCAGAGGGATCTGGACAGGCTGGATCCATGGGCTGAGGTCAGTGGTGTGAGGTTCTACAAGGCCAAGTGTCAGGTCCTGCCCTTGGATCACAACAACCCCTGCAGCTCCAGGTTGGGGCACAGGGGTCGGAAAGTGTCCAGCAGGAAAGGACCAGAGGGTGCTGGCTGGCAGCTGCTGACCATGAGCCAGACATGCCCAGGTGGCCAAGAAGGCCAAAGGCACCTGGCTTGTGTCAGCAATAGTGTGGCCAGCAGGACCAGGACAGTGACCATCCTCCTATACTGGGCACTGGTGAGGCCACACCTTGAGTGCTATGTCCAGTTCTGGGAAGGACAGGACACTGAGGTTTTGGAATGTGTCGAGAGAAGGGCAGTGAAGCTGCTGTAGGATATGGAGTACAAATCCTACAAGGAAGAGCTGAGGGAGCTGGAGTACTTTAGCCTGGAGAAGAGGAGGCTCAGGGGAGACCTTATAACTCTACAACTTCCTGACAGCAGGTGGTAGACAGGTGGGGGTCAGTCTCTCCTCCCAAGCAGCTAGTGACAGGGTGAGAGGAGACAGCCTTAAACTGTGCCACGAGAGGTTTCAGTTGGACATTAGGAGGAATTTCTTCCCAGAAAGGGTGATTAGACATTGAAAAGGACTGCCAAGGGAGGGGGTGGAGTCAACATTCTTGGAGGTGTTTAAGGAAAGCCTGCCTGTGGCACTCATTGCTCTGATCTAGTTGACACAATGCTGTTCGGTCACGGGTTGGGCTTGATGATCTCAGAGGTCTTTCCCAACCTAATTGATTCTGTGGTTCTTCAAAACTGATAAATTCTCCCTTGTTTCAACTAATTTAGTGGGAGATCTTGCAATACTTATTTATTACTGCTGCTTGCATTGTGCTGTTGCTGTTGTAGAACCATAAAATCATAGAATAGTTTAGGTTAGAAGGGGCATTTAATGATTATGTACAAATCCTTCCATTGGCAGGAACACCTTCCACTAGACCAGGCTACTCAAAGCCCCACCAACTCGACCTTGAAGAATTCTTACGACGGGATGTTCACAACTTCTCTGGGCTACCTGTGCCAGTGTCTCACCACCTGGTGTTTCATAATAGGCCAAAAATAGAAGCATCTCAGAGGATTAGTTTTTCTATTTGGATAACCAGTTGCTTGCTCTCCCTGTTTGGGAGGACTAGTAGCTTGTTCTGAAGGCTGCATATAGTAGACAGCCTCCACAAAATAAGGAGAAAGGTAAGGTATTATCATCCCTATTTCACAGAAATGGGAATACTAAAGAAGAAGGAAGTAGAGCCTGAACCCCAAGTGATTATTTTAACACCTGAATTGTCTTTCCATAAAATTTGTGAAGTGAGCAGAGGATGGAAAAGAAGCCTCAGTTCTGACTTTAAAGCTGTGAAAAGCAAAACAACATTGAAGCTCATTATTAATTATAACACACTAGAAAGGGAGGGAGAGAGGTGGTGGAATTATAGTCTATTTTCTGAGCTAATACTTATGAAAACTGGATGGCATCGTCTGTGATTTCATAAATGTTCTGGAAGAAAGTGTAGTGATTGCATAATAACCCCATCAAAAAGGTGGTTGATTAGTTTAGTCAATTTGGCATACATTTCAGCTATTATTTTCATTTGTGAAGCAGAGGCTGAATGACACAGTTGCTTTTATCCTGCGTACTTTGCAAATGAGCATCCTAAAGCCTAAAGTGGTTCTTTCTTAACTTCTCCACTACTTGGGACATAACTGTGACAACAGTGTTGGAAGATCACAGAGTTAAAAAGAAAATGAATACTTAAGGTTTGAAAGGAATTATGGATTTCTTATTTTGCAACCAGCTACTCAAAAGAGGGAAAAGATCCTACACAACTTATACTATCTTGCAGAAATGTTCAGTTATTTTTTCTGTGACTGGATCATTGAAATATCATTAATATCAGTATGTAGTTATTTTCTGTGTCATTCATCAAAAAGTTGAACATTTCCATCATCTCTACTCCTTTCAACTCTATGGTGGTGTCTTTTGATTGAAACTGAGCGTGTTTTGAACTATTTGTCCATACACAAAAGAATGTCATTAGCTTCACAGGGATGAAATTCATAGCTGACACTCTGCTGGAGACTGGCTCAAATCATCCATTTAATATGAAATAACTCTTTCATACAGATTTTGTATCATCAAAAATCTGCATTTCAGAATTTCTGTTTCTATTCTGATAAATTCATTTATTTCCACCATCTGTATTTTATCCAAATCTGATCTCATTAATGCTTTCTTTTTTTTTTTTGGGGGGGGGGGGTGATGTCACTGTTTAGGAATGGTATTCCCAATTTAGTACTCCCATCAAACAGACCAGCAGCTGCTCCACCCTCACCCTCCAGTAGGAGGCACAAAAGGTAAAGATCACGGGTTAAGATAAGAACAATTTACTGGATAAGATAAGAAAATCAACATTACAGCAACAATATTATTAACAAAAGGTATAGGAAAAAGAAATGATTTACACCAAAAATCTGCAACAATAAACAAATACCAATTGTCTCTTCCCTACCACGTTTTTTTCCACTGGAAGGAACACTCTTCTCCTTGGAAGTGAGTGGAACTCTCCTTGAGTGAGAATCCCTTTCCCCCACCCCTGGAAACGACATGAGATGGTATCAAATATATTGGGGTCTGGCCACTCCCCCTATGCCACACCCCTTCTCAGCTATGGCAAAATTTAACCCTGTCCTTGGCCAAAATCGAGACAAGTTTGTAATTGTTGGTTCTTTTCTTGGCTCTAAACAATAAGGAAATGACATATCCTTCCTTCCTCATCACTTCAGAGTGATATTCATACCTCAAATGTACTGCTGTGTTAGTATTACTCTATGGAAATCATATATGTGTTTGTCCCGAACAGCTTAAATTGTGGGAAAATGATCTTAATTCCATTTTCATGCATCTGAATATATCTGTCCTGGATGAAACTGGATAAGACACAGGAACTGAAGTGACACTCTCTGTAACTAAATTGGGTCACCTTGGAGCATTTTGAATTTTTTAGTCAAATGTATAAAACCAGTCTTGGTCTAAAGCTTCATCAGTAAAAACTAGGCCCTTACCTTGTATATTTGTTTCCAAAGGAAAAAACGAACTGTATGAACAAATATAGCATCACTGGCAGTATTTACAACCAAATCTTGTGGTGTTCTACAGTGGTGTCATGGTTTAACTCCAGCTGGCAACTAAGTACCATGGAGCCTCTCACTCACTCCCTGCCCCCACATTGGGATGGGAAGGATATTCAGAAAAAAGCTAAAACTTGTGGGTTCAGATAAGAACAGTTTAGTAATTGAATTATAAAATAATATCTAATCATAATAATAGAATCTTAATGAAAAGTGAGACCAAAAAAAAAAAAAAAAAAGACAGAAAAGAATAAAATCCAAGAGAAACAAGTGAATGCACAACGAAAAATTGCTCACCACCCATTGACGAATGCCCAGCCTGTCCTCCAGCAGCAATCAACCCCTGCTGGCCAACTGCCCCCTGTTTATACATTCAGTATGAGGCTCTATGAGATGGAATATTCCTTTATCCATTCCTTTATCCAGTATGGGTCAGCTCTCCTGGCCGTGCTGACCTTTTGGCTTCATGTGCCCTTGCTGCTGGAACACCATGGGACACTCAAAAGTTCTTGATTAGAGTGAGCATTGCTGAGCAACAACTAAAATATCAGTGTGTTATCAACTTTTTTCTGATACTAAATCCCAAACAGCACTGTACCATCTATGAGGAAGAAAACTAACTCTATCCCAGCCAAAACCAGGACAGGTTAGAGTGCAGGATCCTGGGGTGTGTTCTGCTGCACCACACAGTCCAGATGAGGTATACCCACTGCCCTGGGCTGTTAATGATTTGTAACGTTTTTTACATTTTTTTTTTATTTTATCTCTTTCACATGTCTTCTCTCCCAATACTTGATAGCACTTTGAAATAGTCTTCGCTCTAGGGATGGTTTGTAGATTTTACAGGACAATGTCTGAGAAGTCTATGACAGGTTCCAAACCTTTTCTATACATCACTGTTCTTTATTGTATATATGCTTACGGATACACCAGAGTAAACAAGATGTAGAGTCAACTTGTGCACAACTTGGCTTTAGGAATCCCTATACTTCTTGCTGAAAGTCTTGTTTTTTTCCATAAATGCAGGTAGAGAGTACCAGATGTAAAGCAGAAGCAGAACAACTCTGCCATCATACCTTGTCAGAGGAGGAAGGCAATGTGAATTCTTCCAGCCATTTTCTTTCATCCATTCTTACCTTCTTATGTCTTTCAGAGCTTTGCTTGCATTCCTCTTTTTTTCATCCACTTTGTCTTGTTTCTAGTCTGTCATTCACTTTTTTGCTTTTTTTGTCTTATTTTTCCTCTTCTTTCTTTCCTCTCAAACTACTCCCTCATTGTCAGTTTGCATCCATGCCCAACTCTGTAAAACAGAGCTTTCAAAGTTTATGCAGTTAGTGCATGTTGCTTGCTCTGAGAGAATGAGGGACACAGAAAGCAGTGACTAATATCAGAATCATGAGTGAAGATATGTTTTATTCATAAACCCTGCATCTCCAGTGAAATTAAAAGCAAAGCAAAGGGTCGAAGCTCTGAACCCTCTTTCCTGGAGCCTGTAAACCAATAAAGGCTTTATATTAGCTATCGATATCTATCTCTGACTTGGCTTAATAACATCTTATTCCCTGTTTTCAGCAGCCATCAATAATATTTCTGCCTGCCCGCTCAGGTCCCCATCTCTGCGTGCAATTGCATTATAAGGGTCTATAAGCCCAATTTGCTTCACATTCTTATTTTTGGAAAAGGCTGGCTGGCTTTTGTAATGAGAGCAGCTGCCAAGAAGGCTTGACAGAATTTGTGGCCCATCTGGCTTATAATCTTCATTCAATATCGCAGGAGCCTAAACTCCCAGACCAACTGATAAGTCAGAGCGTATAGGCAAGCAGTGGCAGTAATCTTCCTTGTGATTTCTCATTAAGGACAGGGACATCTCAGTGAATCTCTCATATCCTGGCTATCATAGTTTTGTTTGGTTGGGTTTTTCTTCTTTTCTTTTCTTCTCCTTTTTTTTCCACCTTAACAAGACCAGTGTTGTTCCATTTTTTTAAATTATGTTAAAAAAAAGTGGCAGTTTGAAAAGTATTTAGGTTCCCTTGTATCATGTTTAAGAAACTAGGAAATCAATGGTTTGATTCTGCCTTTAAACTCAACAGCAGTTTGCCACTGTTCGTACCTAAAGTATGTGTGCTCACATGTTCCTCTCAGAATTACAGACAGCAAGGAGACAAATCATCCTGAGAAATCATCCAGCATATTTCCCTACCACAACGTGGAATTAATTATACCTCCAGGATCCTCAGATCTCAGTCATCTTTGTTTCATTCTCAGACTATCTCATTAATGTTTTAAATCCTCACTTTTCAAAAGTTTTTTTTCTGTTATCTCAACTTCTCCACAACTTGCAGTTTCTACTCCAAACACAGAAAAAAGTTGACTATCCTGCATGCAGCAGTGTCCACATCTCCCTCGCTTCTTGAACACAGGTATCACCAAACCTTTTACTCTTTCCTCATAAGCTGTGTTTTCTAGAACACTGTTCGTCTTCACACTCGGTTCTCTTGGTGGACCACTAAATGACACACAGAGATACTTGCACCCCGGAGGCACCTCCTGTGTTAGGGAGGTCACTCAGCTCCCCCCATTGTTCTTTAACATTTCTTCCAGCCTTAGCTGTCTGAAAGCTAAACCTTACTTTTAAACTTACCACTTTGGCTCTTTCTAGGAGCCTAAACATCCTATGAATGCCAGAGATTAATAGCTTCAGAGTGCTAATCATCTCACCTAGTTTAGAGATTTATCTTCAGAAGGTCTGAAATGCCTTTTGAGACAGCGGACTTCCTCTGTTGATTACAGTGGGGACAAGCTATGACCAGAGGCCCAACTTTTACAGGACTATCAAGATCAATTCCTCTATTAGCAGAGGAAATGAATAATGTATTTTTTTTTCTTACAGCTCTGCATGTCACATCTAATTTTTTGATTTCTTGTAAGATGAGAAGTCCACATTTTTTGTTCCCTTCTGCTAAGGCATTCCTCACCCTTGAGATAAAAATTGAGCTCAGTGGTTATCTGTAATATGTTGGAGTTTTTTAATGCACATACTTTTCACAAAAGCCTCTGAGATCTCTTAGAGCTTTGCCACACACACCTGATGAGAAATGGCCCAGGAGATATTAAGGGAAGGGACAACAGGTCAGCTGGATAAACACAGACACAAATACATGTTCATACAGTATTTTTCACACATTCTTATGGGACAATTTTTGATGTTGAAAACCTCTCTCAAAGCAAAAATGAATAAATAATAACGTAAATTAAAACAACATAAAATAAAATATGAATAATTGTATCTCACTTGAAGGAATAATTTCATAAAAATGAGGATAAAGAACATTTGAAAGTCATATGACCTAACACTGGAAAAGAGAGCAGATAGTTTAAGCAATTGAGGAACCTATTTGTCCAATTTTTTTGTCCTTTTTTTTTTTTTTAATCTCCCCTGAGGTCAGACCTAATTTCAAACATGTTAGGCAGCATTATAAAAGTAACCACATGGACATTGTGCTTTAAAACCCATTCAACTGTGTGGTCATCTTCTGTTTCATAGCATAAGGTTTTATGGGGATGAAGAAAGTAAAAGTTCATTTAGAAACTCTGCCAGCATGGCAAATAATTTACTTCATAGGTGGGCCTGCTGATTTTTTTAGAGCTCATTGCAGTTTGGATAAGGATGCTGTTGAACTTCTAGCACTACTTATTGTTCTGCTATCATGTAATGAGAATTACAAGACAAGAAAAGGAGTCCAGGTCAAACAAATTTTACTTCATTTTTTGGTTAAATTGTTCTGTACTCAAGTAGCTCCCCATGATCTCAGTTACAGTGGGAGGATGGATGTGGGAAGGATTCCTATACCAGTTTTCACATGAGTGGCAAGAAGTACTTTTGAAGTAGCACATTTTGGGAAAAGCATAGCTGAGGTATGAAATAGGTAACTAAAGGTAAGCCACAATCTGGAAACTACAGATTACCTGCTTGCAGCAGAGAACCTCAGCTTATTAGATTGCTAAGTCACAAACTCATTAGCTCTCTGCTCATTAAATACTTAGCTCCATTTAGTTCACTGCTCATCTTTCTGTTCAACCTATTATTTGCTCCATGCACCATATTTGACTCAGAGTTTGTATAAAGCAGTTCATTTCAGTGAAATTCAGCAAGATTTAGACATAAAACTTGCCTCTGTTCTTGTGGGGTTTTGTTTGTTTTGTTTGTTTTTTTGGTAGGTTGTTGTTTGGGTTTTTTTTGCATCAGAATTTATATGAAGAAAACGTTAAAATAAAAGCAAACAAAAAGCAAGTCATCAACCTTTAGTGTACTTGGAAAAAATAATATGGCAGAACAGATTTGTTTCCAAATTTAATCTTTGTGTTTTTCTTCATCAAACTTGAAACCATATTTTCCTGAAATATCTAAAACTGCAAATTGGCTAGTGTGTGAAGGACTGATGTCTGTTCAGTTCAGGAATGTATGTTTCTGATTGGCAAAAGAACTCCAGCTCTTGCTTGTAACATTAAAAACCTGAGTATGGTTACTGCAGTGGAAGGGATTAGTCATGCGCCAAAAGTGAAGCAGAGTGTGCTGCAGACAACTCAAAATTGAAAGGAAAATCACGACCTGTCAAAAAAAAAAAAAAGCTAAACTTAATTTTTCGAACTAGGATCACAAGTACCGAACATGTGGCAACCTGTGGCCTGGAAAGCTAACTTAACTTGTGCTTGTGGTTCTTCCCCAAAATCAGATAGACTGGAATGTACTATTATTTATATTTCATGATTTTCCAAGTCGCAGGTGAGATCATTGTCCCACCATCCCAGATTTTTTAAAGGGCTTACTGTTCTGAAGGGCTGAAATTATTAAAAGTCGGGTAGGCAAAACATAGAAAGGACAAATTTCCCTGTCTCAGCAGACTCTTGACTGGGGAGAAATGAGGAGTCTCCATTTCAGAGGTCTGGGATGGACACCAGCATTTCAGACAGAGCACCCACCCACCAGCCCTTATCTTATTGTCGTGCATTTGTTGCAAAAACCTTTTCTGCTCTGCTTTTTCCAAAAATAAACACATTGGTTACAATTCCCTTTTGATTTTGTGGTGTAAAAAGAAAACAAAAAAAACTACTTACATGTAATTATGACAAAATAATAGAATGGGTTGGGTCAGAAGGGATCTTGAAGATCATGTAGTTCTTCCTCCGTGCCTTGGGCAGGAATGACACACACAAGACCAGGTAGCTCATGGTTACATGTTTGATAATTAATTTTAGGTACTACAGTTTGCCAGAGTGGTTATAGCTCCTTCTTCAAGAGAAAGGTACTATAGAAACGCTGATGTAATTCAAACCAGCAGTTTTTTTTGTTTTTTTTTTTCTCTCTGAGCCTCAAGGAAGGACATCATTATGATTTACGGGAGAATCATGTTTCCATGTTTTGGAGTGATGAGATTTCAGGTATTGCAGTGTTCTGGTTAAATTTCCTGGAGTTACTCCTGCTGTTTATACTTGTCAATCCAACAGAAAGGTAGAAAATGGTGACAAGGGCAAGAAAGTAATAAAAATAACACCAAATTAAGAGTAAATAAAATTATTTCCAAATCCTCCTTGCAGGATCAGTAGTAGTCTACGGCCCTAACAATGTAAGAAGCAGAATGAAATTGGAGGGAAAAAGGGATGTGAGATGGAAAAAAAAAATAAAGAAGGTTCTATAAAAATTCAGCTTCATTAATGGGAGATACTGCAAGAGGGGAGTTCAGGGATTCATTATCTCAAAAATAGCAGTCCAAACTGACAGGAGTGGGTGAAAACTTCCTGACCCCACGGACTAGTGGATTTCATAGTTGCTTGTATTTGTCTTTTTAAAAGTTAGGAGGTGGGGGGAAAAAAAAAAGAAAAGGAATAGCCTGCTCTCTGAAGCCTTGGGGCTTTTCTGATACTGTGGAAAGGAAGCAGAGGGAAAATGAAACATAAACAAGTTAGAGCTCCTACCCACAAATAACCAATAGAGACTAAAAATACTATTACAACTGTACAATAATTTAAGGTCATGGTATTCCCTTTTCTAAGCCTGTGAAAACTTGACCCACATAAGGCATTAAAATTCATAACACATGAAAATTAGGAACTCCTGGAAGCAGTTTCTCTTTCTATAAGTACAAATTTTCACTGCCTACATCTAGCATTTAAAGGAAACCATCCAGATAATTAAAATGCCTATAAATGAAATGTCAAAGTTAAATGTTTTTCTTCTTTTCTTTTGCTTTTTTTTAAGGGGAAAAAAAAAAAAAAAGAAAAGTACCAATGCTTAGGGAAACTGAAACCTTTATTCTGAAATAATATAGCTTAAATACCACTATCTTTGTAAAAGAACAGAATAATTAAGGTTTGCAAAGTTAAATGGGTCCATAGGTCCAACCATTTCACTGCTCAGTATATAAACTTTATGAAGGGGGGGAGGTTTATAATAAGTGTATATATTGTTTTAAATACTGCCATTATTTCATTATTTTAAACATGAGTCAGAGTGCATGTAGCTGTCACTCCAGTGTTCGAGGAAGAAATTAATCACACACAGAGAAAAAATTAATAAAAAAGTCAGTATTTGGCAGCCTTCAGATTCCTTTTCATAACCCTCATTTTTCTCTGATAGATGGAACTGATGAAACAAGGAAATAAATCATGCACAATTAAAATGAGTAAAAGCTGAAAAGACTGTATCAGTGATTATGTTAAAGAAAATGGGAGGTGGAGGGAATTCAAACATGGGTTGGATTCCCTCATTTATCATTCATTGACACTGATATCTGAATTTTAATTGAAACCTCCCATGTGGTTGGCATCTGTCAGGATGAAGCAGGTTTCCAGCAGGAAGACGGGCAAACTTTGTTGTGAGCTGGATTTCAAAAGTGAGAGGAAGCAGTAGGAGCTCCTCTTATCCACCGCCATCAAGGTAGCCTGGGAATGGTGCTGGAGTCTTAGAGGGTTCATCTTCCCTTATTATTATGAATGGGACTCAAGTAATATACAGCATTTTGTGTCTTCTCACTCTGCCAGGTAATGGGTATGTTGCTCTTTATGTTGTGGGAGTTATAACCCATTCCCAGAACCACAGCTGTGTTGAAGAATAGCAGCATAATTCACCAGTCAAAATGTCTCTGAGGTGTTACCATTTGAACTAACATATTTAAACTGTATTCTTTAATTCTCATTTAAAAATTAGAGGTTGAGGTGGGGAAAAAAAGTACTGGTATGAATTTTTTACCACCAACCAAATCTTTTTGCATTGTTTTTTCTCATTATTTATATAATTTAATTGTTTTCCATAAATGATGTGGAAAGCAAAAAAAAGGGTCTGTTTCTAAAGCAGGATCCTTTTTGTTGCTGGTAAGGACAGCGAGACTACAAGATGTGCATGGCAATGATATGGTCTTTTGGGAAAAGACCATAGTCGTATATGGTCATATGAGAAAAACAAACCAAAATAAAACACCTAGATTTTGGTAAAGAATTAAACAATCAGGTTGATAGAGTTTAACAGAATGATTTCTTTTGTAGGTAAAGTGTGGCACTGTTTGATGCTATGGTTTCCTTTGTGCGGCGTCTCTTGGTTTTCAGTTTCAAAACACTTAAGCCATAACTGGCTAATTCATTTTTGCTTCTTCCCAGCTGCTTGATGATGTAATACCATGTAGGAAGTAGGTAAGAACTTAATCCTAATCCGGTTGGGATATCTGCACTGAATGCTTTTGGGTAGCAAAACTCTAGTAAGGTAATCATTCAGCAGAATACTGTAACATTTTCTCATCTTCTGAGTGATGGAGGAGTTTTCTGCCATTTTCCCTCTCTTACATCAGAAAGAAAGAAGGATAAATGTGACTGTTATGGTTTTCACAGTATCAAAAGAAAAGTCCATCACCTGACTACAGTATTAAGTGAAAGAGTAATTTATGCTACAGGTGATACTGGAACAAGCCTGAAGTTACACCAAAGAACACAGAGGGAAAGATTACCAAGGCTGACTACTGAGATGTGAAAACTCAGGTCTCACCAGAAGCCTAAGGGAATTAAGCTTCAAAGCCAAACACATTCAACAGCTTTACTAATCATTCATCAACTATAAAAGGAAAACTGACCCAGCCATTGAGAAACTAAAACAAAAATTCCATTTTCCTTGTTTAACCAATACCACTGACTTCACCATTTTCCAAGTACTCCTGTAAAATGGGGATAGTCTTACTCATCTCAAAATAATGCTGGGAGCATAAGTACTCTGTTTCTCCCTTTTTTTTTGGTAATAAGTTTAGATTCTCCGATAATGGATAAATAAACAAGATAAGTGAATATAAAGGAAAAAAGAAAATATTTAGATCAGACTTAGGGTATGCTTTCACAATCTCAACTGAATCCATTAAACAGAAGGGTCTTTCCCAGGGTCTCATGTGACCAAAAGGGGCTAGCTTTCAATCCACACTTATTTTTTTCCTTTACTATTAGATGTCTTGGCTGAGGGAACATTTTAATCCCTACCATTTTTCCATAAGAAAAATTGGTACAAAAGAGAAAGGACTTTCCTGGGGTGATGAGCAATAAAGAGAGTATGCAACATTTTGTCTGTGCTCTGAAACCTACAGAGGAAGCAGCACTGAAAAGCTACGCTGGCAATAATATGTGATAATATAAAAAATATTGCGGCTCTGGGTGGGAAAATGATTCGAAGTTGGGATTTGTAGTAAGTATCTTAGTATTTCCTAATGTTCTTTTATCAGAAAAGGGAATAAGAACCAGGAAGAAAAAAAAGAAATCTTTATGAAAAAAAAGTGGGAGGGTCTAACATCAACAGATGAACTCTGCATAAAGCATTAAGTTATGTATCATGTAATGTGTAGAGCTTGGTCTTCATAGAATTGGCAGGGTCTTGCATATTGAAGCACACATATTTACATGGTTAACAACTCACTACTTCTGGCTATAAATCTCAACATCCATTGGCTGGAGAGTGCTTAGCAGCATCTGACAGTACAGTGTGTGCGAATCATAACGGGTTCTGTTGGCTTTGTGGAGCCCTACAGCTAGAATTTGCACAATGAAAGTGTTTCACAAAGTTTGACCATTGTAATTCATTTGAATTCAGATGCTTATGGGTAGGTTTACACAGACTAAGAAGTAGCTACAGGAGTTTAAATTAAAGGTGATGATAAATAGTGGTGTATTGAGTTGTGGGAAAGAGTCTAATGACGTGCCTTAAGGACTAACACTGGGTCCAGCTTTATCTTCACTAATGATCTGTAAATGAGAGTCAATAGCACAGTTATTAAATTAATGGATGCAACTAAATTGGGAGGTGTTGCAAAGCCAAGTGAGGTGAGAAGAGCAATGTAAAAGGATATACGAGACATGGTGATAAAAGAACAATCCACAACTCAAAGCTGTAGCGTGGGATGAAAAGCAGATGGGGAATAGGTATATACTTGAGGAGTAAGAAAGAAACACTTGGAAATTAGTTCTGCAAAAGGAAAAAAAAAATAGAAATCGCATTGTTTAGCAGAATGGATGCCAGTTTGCAATGTTATATAACATTTAGAGCAGACTGAAAAATGATAGATTCACTTCTGTTTGCATACACAGAGATGCTATTTCAGGGACAAGGTGTAAGAACATACCATTCTGTTCAACCACAAAGATAAAAGGTTTTGAGCTCTGCAGGTAAGGGACAAATTTTTACCCAGGTGAAAAGGTGTTTGTAAGCCTCACTTTAGTTCCTCTTTACTTGGTGAAAGACCAAGGATTAGATTCCTCAGAGTACTCAGGTATTTAGATAGATATGTGCCTAGTGAGATTTTCAAAACCATCTATGCATTGATTTTGATGGGAATTAGGCATATGTGAACAGTTGGAATACTCATTTGATGTCTATTTGCCTCTTTATGCATGTTAATAGCTATATAAGTGTTTAAGCTACTTCTGAAAATGGATCTTAGCTATTTAAATGAATTGCGTCTTATGATGCTTAGGCTGAAATTGCTTTAAAAATCTAGGCATTAAAATCTGATTCCTGATCCTTCACTTAGAGCTAAATGTAAGAATCATCTCCCATAACACTGGTTGCCTAAAATTTTAGCCTCCTGTCTAAGCTACATGTCAAGGCTTTCTGTAATCAATGAAGGGAGTTAGATACCTCCAGAGAGTGATTCATCCTAATATGGTGCCTGAGAGAGGTGACCCATTTCCACCTCTCTCCATTAACTGCAGAGACAAGCTAGATAATGATCCTTGCCCAGAATTCACTTTTAGCATAGATGAGGGAAAATCATCCCCGCTGCTATGATTCTCAAAGGTAAACTCCAAATCCATTGATTTCGGGTTAACGTCACCTATAAAAATAGAATAAAGCTTTGATTTCATCAGAGAGATGTGGGATGTCTGTTACAAATATCCAGAATTATAAAAGAGAATATTCTATCATTGATACTGGTGTAATATTCAGCTGAGCAATATTAATAGAAAGATTAAGCAAAAAGCTTAGTATGTTTCAGTATAAAATAGTGCTTATTTTAGATATTTAACCTTAATATTTATTAAAGTATTTTTTAAGTATTCAACCCCTTTTGTGGGTTTTTTGGCAAGAACTAGCTCCTACACTAAGCTAATTCTTAGCTGAGCTAAAAGTGCTGTTTCTATTCATTGTCTTTATAAGGAGTTTCAGAATAATTGTGAGAAGAGTTTGTTAGATATGTCTCTCTTGATCATATGAATTAAATAATACCCCTGTTGTCCAAGGTATTAGTTATTCAGCTTTCAGCAGGTAATCCAGGCAAAAGAGGATCATTTTCCCAGATAAAAATAAGTTCCGCAGGCAGAGTTTGGAAAGGGAAGAGAAGCACACGTGACTGAAGTCAGTGCTGCCAGCATGGTGTTCTGTCCTAGCAGACTGCCAAAAATAATAGCAACAGCTTTTCCTTTTTCATTTTCTTTTTTTTTAAGGAGCTGGTTATAGAGGACCTTTTATGTTTAGACAAGAAAAAAATCTATACTAAATTCTTTTCAAACTTTGCTGCTTTGTTGTGTTTCTTTAAGTCTATGTCCGCAGGGAGATGTAGTGCCTGTGGTTTATGGAAGATGGCAAAGATATGATTAAATTAGCCCTTCTATTTCAACAACAACATCAAGAAAGGTTGTCACAGTGCAGTAAGTTCTTCCAATAGGATGTGGAGGGATTTTTGTTGCTGTTGGGTTTTGTTTAGTTTTTTTAAAAAATTGAGAGCAATCGTTATTCATTAATAATACTCTATGCTTCCATGGTAAAAGAGCATTTGTTCAAAGAGCTGAAACAGTTTTATAAAGATACCAACAGCATCATTGTTTCATTTTGAGGATAGGACTAATTAGGCAAAAAAGATTATGAAGGTTTTCCAAGGTTGCACATAAATTCAGAGAAGAGAGAAGGCTTGACAGAGACATGTATGCACATTGGCTTCACAGACGATAGAGTTTAGAGGGCAAAATTTAACTTTTGGGAAACCAAAGTATATACTAAAACTCAGATTTCATAGCAGCACAGTGAAGACCTTTGCATGCTCCTTTTTTTCTGCATTTATATTTTATTGCAGTTTTTAAGAGAACTGTTTCCTTTCACGCAGCCATACACTTTCATTTTTCTTCACAAAAAAAGAAAATTAAAAAAAGAAATCTCATCATACCCTTCACAACTATTACTCTGCCAGCTTACTTATAGATGGCAAGTAAGTTACAGAGCACTTAAAAATGTAGTTGCAAGGCTATGTGAGGGCTGAGGAGTTGCAAAGATGAACCTATGCTGCATGAGTTTTCCTTTTGAAAGCTTCTACACTGGACTTAGGGTTCTAATCTGCATTGATTTTATGAATTAAATTTTTGGCATAAATCTAAATGTGTTATAAACAAATAAATGATTGGACAGTGCTTGAATACTAATAGTTTTGACATGATGTGTAACTGGGCTTTATCTAAGACCTAGATGTGGAAACTAGATGTGTTGTGTAGCCCTTTTCTCGTCCCTGGGGACAAACAGCCTTCTAAAGGTATATATCTATTTATATCTATATCAAGACCATTAATGTGAGGATTATACCCTTAGGCCATCTAAATTATTTGTTGCCTAAAGAGATGATACTGTAAGATGCATGGACAATTACCCATTCTTCATATGCAAATTCATGCTCTAAATAATGATCTTGACATATTGAACTCTTCTGGGTTAGTCCCATAGGGTTTAAAATACACAAATAACTTCTCTAGAGCTTTTTGAGCATTCTCTAGAGCCTTTTTTGTTCCACAGTTCAAGGCATCTTTGGGAAATTAATTTCCTCTAATTTTGGATCAACTTCTCAAGTGTCCATTTAAGAAGAAGAAACACAATGATTCCATCATAACCCGCCTTTCATGTACTTCCAGAAAGAAGCTTTGCACTTAATTAGCTACTTATGATGGAAAGAATGCTGCATTTTGAGAAATGAAAGCCCAAGATATGTAAACACCTACTGAAATAAGCAATTCACTTCAGATATGAAAAATTATTGCCTTTCATTTAAGATATTAAAGGGCACTCAATTATTCTACATGGAATAAGTGTACTTATTGGTATAACAAAAAATGCACTTGCTATTATTTAGATTAAATATTCTTTCCTCCTTCTGCATATATATCTGGGTTTTTTCAGGATGATATGTAGTCCTTTTCAAGGTATAAGCTCCTTCCTTAGTTGTTTGTTTGAGTCTTTCAAGTCCTCACAACTGAAAGAAGAAGAATGGAATCAAACGATGAGACCAAAGCCTTGAATGCGTAAGGTAAAGGCTGGAATTGCATCATTATGGTCACTTCTGAAGTTTAGTTACTATTATTATCAACTAGATTCCAAGTACATGTCTTTAAATGACATATCTTTCCTTAATCATTGCATGGATAGCAAAATTTTTGCCAAGAAAGGGCATCCTTGGTTCTTAGACACCCTCCTGGAGTTTACCTGCAGTTTGGGGCGGCCTGTCTTCTGAAAATGGGACCGAAAATCTGGACTGAAATAAGTACACTAAGAAGATGAAAAAGGATGAAGCAGAAATTATTCTTAATAGAAAAGGCATGAGATGACTCCTCAAATGGGAAATTTTCTTGGGATCAGAGGATTTAATTCCTTTTGCTGCATTTCAGTCTTTGAATTCTGGAGATGAGTGTTGATGGAATAAGTGATTCTGAATTATATAGGTTACATCTTCATGTCAAATGGAAAAAGTGATTGAAGGAGCAAGGAGGTAGGGGGGCATATATTTGATCAGTGTTCACTGTGATTTTAACAGGGCATCAGAGTGAAATAACAGAAGTGAAAACGTAGAGGTGAATATCCACCAACCTCGGAATAATTCAGGATCTCTGATAGTCTTGTACTTTTTCGCTGCTCTGTGTTAGACCATACTACATTATATTCACAGTTGTTAGCATCTGAAACAGCTAGGCAGCAGCTCATGCAGTTATTTGACTCCAGTTTTAAATGAACACTCTTTTTGACAAGCATCACTTAAACTGTTTTTCAAAAATCTCAATCTACAGTATTAAACAATGTCTAAACCCAGGCCCCGCTTGAGTTAAGTTTGATAGATATTGGATTAGTGCCTTAAGATGCAGCACTGCAGCCTCTACTTAGTTCATTAAGGGCACGATCTGATGCCCAGTGACATCAATAAGAGTTTTTTGTATTGATTTCACCAGTTTTTTGATTGCACTGTAAATCTCCGATCCAAGCAAAGCTCTTAAGCCTGTGCTTAAATTCGTTGCTGGATCCAGTCACAGATAACGCCTGTTCTAGTTCTCCAGATTCTTTGTGCAGTTTGTCTTTTATTGCTGTGATTAAAATGGTGAATGGGGACAATACTTTTACAAACTCTCTGATGTGTATAGAGATGAAAGTTACTTCCCCAACTGTTTTTCTGCAGGAAAGAGCACAGGATGGATCGTGGCAGATCTATCGACTCTCTAAGCTCAGAAAAATAGATCACAAAATATTTCATTAAGGTTGAATGTTATTTCATTTTGACTGTTTTCAGACCCCTAAATTGTTAAAAGAATTGAGGACTGTATTGCACAAACTGAAAGGAAAAGAAAAAAATCACCACTAACCCGCAAGTTGAAGAGAAGTTAGCTCAGGAAGGAAAAGCTTTAGATCTGGGTTACAATAGAGCTGCAAATGCTGACAGATGACAAAGCGTGAACTATGAGCAGTGTTAGACTTGTCTAATTTTATAGATTTTAACATAATTATCAATGCTTTCCTTTCAGCTATTATACCATTTTAATTGCATGCAGCTTATTTCTATGGTTTATAGAGCTATATTTGCAACAAGAAAATGAAAGAAGCAAAATGAAAATGGAAGAATTATGCTAAAGAATCTACTGAGTTCTGAATCAGTGCTTTTTACTTTATCTGTGATTCATTTTTTCTGTTTTTGCCTTTATACTGATGGCTATTATAGGTCAATGACTGTCTAGGTGGTTTTTCTGCTGAAGAAGTCACTTTGCAAAAATTTCAGGCTTCAAAACTTCTGAAATGTCACTTATTGAAGTTATATTTTTCATTTCTTCATTTTGTTAATTTATCTAAATAACCAAGACAACTTTTCCGTTGTCTTCTGCGTCCCTTTCTTTCATTCCATGGCTTCTTTGCCACTCCCTTCTGCAGACAGATGTTCAGCACTTACCCAGGAAACTGAGAAATGTCACAGACCCTGTAGAAATGACCTAATCCAATGCATTTATCTCTATTTTCCACCACCCAGTAATGTTAGTTCATTTGCCTGTGCTCCATGGGAATATATTTCAAAGCAGCTGCATCTCTGTGCATTTTAAACTTGAGCTGTTTGCCTCCTTGGTTTCACTGATGCTGGGGTTTACTTCTCAAGTGGAATTGTTCCTCCTACCTCTTGCCTTAACACGAGCACTTCAGCAGCCTAGGAGCTTCATCATGATTAATGTTATTACAAGGAGGCCAAAAGGAATTAATAATTATTAGATGCTTATTGCCAAGCTCCGCAGGGCAAAACCATCATTCGCAATGTGTGTGCAAAACATCTACTGCAAGAGGAGCTCACCTTTGTCTAGAGTCTTCCAGGCACTACAGGGGATATATTGAATGTGATATTATCTATCTGTAATACGTGCAAGAATTTGTTCTGCCCTTGCTGCAAGCCATGCAGTTGCTGTTGAGCTATGAGCCAAAAATAACAAGCTCTGGTGGGAGGGAGGCTGAATTATCTTGGGCTGAACAACACAGTAACTCCGCCACACAGCTTTTAAATTGGCGCTCACTTGTGTCTCACACCGCGGTCAGAACTATCTCATACCTGCCCCAGATCAGCCAGGCAGATTGATCTTGGTACATACATAACTGTTAATAATAACGGTCTGTTTCAGTGCTTTTATTACAACAACATTATATTTACCCTCCAGGAACTGCTATCAGAATCTTGTCCCCTGTTTATATGTACATGTATAAATATACTGACTGCCAGCAGGTGTGCTGAAGAAAAATAGGAGGGTTAGAAAATGTCTTGCAGATAAGAATTTCTTTTTAAATGTTAATTTTTAAGTCTTCTCCCTCCCTGCCCCCAGTATGTCTGACTGTAAACTTCATCTTTAAACTTTTTTTTTTATTATTATTATCACCGTCATAGCTAGAGCACATACAGGCAGAACATCAGTTTAGTGTGACCTTTCTGAAATCATAAGCAATTCTTTCTCTTTGTCATAGCGATAATAGAATGGATCAGATACTTCCTGAAGACATTATAATAGAGTTCAACTGTCTAAGCTGTACACTAATGAAAAATGTAAAATCCATCTCTTCTCTACAGTGGTCTCTAGTAGAACAGAGACGCTGTCTTGCAGAGAGCTTTCCATATGGTACATTGGGAACTATGATATTTCTTGTACTGTATGGCAGATTTCAGCATGAGCAGGATATTTTTTTTTCTTTCCATTCTGTATGCCACTTCTATAAAGACATGAATGTATTAACTAATAAGCTTTTATCTACCTTTACCCATTCTTTTCTAACTTCCCTTGCAATAGCAAACTACAGTGTGATACATGAGACAGTGGAAGAATGTGATAAATGTGTAATTCCTTTGACTTTTTATACTAATCTAATCCTTCAGCAGGTGTAAATCAGTGAAGCTCCACTTACTTCACTACATTTTTGCAGCCACAACAGTTGAACATCCATCATTTATCATCTAAGGAAATTATTGATTTGGTTTAATCTTTATGTGGAGAACAAAAGGAAGTATGTTAAAAATTTTAAATGTAATTTTTGGTACAAAAAAAAAGGATCAGACCAAAACTTCTGTAAACGGGGATTTTATGTCCATTACTACAACAAAGATAACATTATTAGTAAAGCTGTTTGATTTTCAAGTGCTCAAGGCCAGGTTAGATGGGGTTTGGAACAGTCTGGTCTAGTGGAAGGTGTCCCTGCCCATGGCAGGGGGGTTGGAAGGAGATGATCTATAGGATCCATTCAAACATAAATCATTCTATGAGTCCATGATTTTCCTTTATCTGCGTAAACAAAGCAACAAAAAAACAAACAAAAGAAAAAAAAAAAAACCCTAATAAACAAAATCACTGCACTTTCCTTTTTTTTTTTTAATTTTTAAGACATGTCATAAGCATCATTTTCTTCTGCTGCTTTTAACCTCTCAATTTTGTGGTCTAGGAAAGGAAGATAGTGAAAGATAACAGAATATTTTCTTTTAAATGACAATTTTGTTTGGTAAAAATGAACAATGAACTCTTGCATTTGGAATGAAAATAGTAAATTTTGTACTGTAATCTTTCCAAACAGACAGACTTCAGAAGTTTTCATTCAGTAATATGCTCATTAGTTTGACTTTTCTTTGTGGTTTCAAACAGAAACTTATAATGTAATACCAGTTTTTACTGGACAGGGCAGTTCTAATTTCTGTTCTTGGAGTTTTCTGGTAAAACTGCCAATGAGACTGCTAATTAGTGTCTATTTTGATGTGATATTTCTGTATCTCAACGTATTAACTTTTAAAAAAAGGAGAGGACACTCTGTTCCTAGTACACTTGTATATCTCTCTCATTTCTGGAATATCGGTTAAGTAATTCTTTTGTACAGCACTTCCAAAAACGTGCTTAACTATGAAAGGTGCAATTTCAGACAGGAATTTTGAGATTGGATTTTCCACCTCTACACAAATTTCATGTGCTATTTCAGTTGTTTCAATTGGCTTCTCCTTTTTCTCAACTAATTTTTTAATTCAGCTAGTGTATAAAAATAAAATCACATCAGCTACAATAATACCTGGTCACTATGGTTTCCATCTGTTTTTTCTCTGTTGCTTCCTCTGAAGGCTTGGCTCTGGTTGGGCAGTATTTCTGTAATTTTGGCAAGATATTATGAGAAAAGAGTATGATTGAGTTCTGGTTACTGACCCCTGCATGAGATAAAAGTGATCAATCTGTTACAATCATTTGCATGGCTAGTCAGAAAAATAACCATTCTTTTTGCAAGTCAAAGGAGCTAAAATTAGGGTGGCTGAAAGACAAGATTTTGTTTTGTGAAAAATGCAAACATATACATGATTTTAGTTTTAAGTGTCAGTGGCTGAGATATTTCAAATTCTGTACTAAAACCCTGAAAGTCCCTTCAATGGCTTAGTAAGGCTGTTTCCATTATGCCAGGCATGAGACACACATTCAAAAAAACCCTACCAAATCTGGAATAGGAATTTTTGGTTGCATTTCAACCAAAAATGAATGTGAAGTTGAATGCCACGCTTTGTTATTTCCAGAACAACTAGTATTCTAGAGGTCAAAATAGTGAATTATGTCAATGGAGGTATCAGTTCACACTCCAAATCATACGGATCTGATTTCATCTACCCAGTGAACTGCTAGAGAAACGGGACTATTGATGGAGGGAGGAAAACTTGATAATTGCTAATCTCTTTAATCACACACAGAAAGTCAGTAATTGTCAATCAGTGATAGACATATCATTGGAGAGATAGAATCAGAGAATATACTGAGTTGGAAGGGATCCATCAGGATCATTGGATCCAAATCCTGGTCCTGCACAGGATCCTCCAAGAGCCTTGAGTTCAAGAAGCCTTTGGACAGCTCTCTCAGGCATGTGATAGGATTCTTGGGGTGTCTCGTGTAGGGCCAGGAGGTGGACTTGATGATCCCAATGGGTCCCTTCTAACTCACTATTCTATTCTGTTCTGTTCTGTTCTGTTCTGTTCTGTTCTGTTCTGTTCTGTTCTATTCTATTCTATTCTATTCTATTCTATTCTATTCTATTCTATTCGATGTGCCTGACATTTTCCAAATGCTTCTCGATCTCTGTCAGATTTGGTGCTGTAACCCCTTCCCTGGGGAGCCTTTTCAAGTGCCCAACCACCCTCTGGGTGGATATTTTTCTAATATCCAACCTAAACCTTCCCTGACACAACTTCAGGCCGTTCGCTTTGGTCCTGTCACTGGTCACCACAGAGATCAGTTTCGGCCCCTCCTCTTCCCCTCAGGAAGATGTTGAAGACCACAATGAGGTCTTCCCTCAGTCTCCTCTTCTCCAGGCTGAGCAGACCAAGTGCCCTCAGCTGTTCCTCATAAGGCTTCCCCTCCCTTCACCTTCTTTTTTTATATTGTGGCACCCAAAACTGCCCTTAGGACTCGACGTAAGGCCGCCCCAGTGCAGAGAAGAGTGGGACAATCCCTCCCCTTGCCCGGCTGGCGATGCTGGGCCTTGTTCCCCCCAGGACATGGTTGGCCCCCCTGGATGCCAGAGCGCTGCTGACTTGTGTTCAACTTGCCATCAACCAGGACCCCCAGATCCCTCTCTGCAGCACTCTTCTCCATTCTCTTGTCCCCCAGTCTGTGCACACAGCCAGGGTTGCCCCATCCCAGGTGCGGAATTCGGCACTTGCTTGTGTTAAACTTGATATCATTGGTGATTGCCCATCTGTCAAGGTCTCTCTGAAGGACCTCCCTGCCCCCAAGGGAGTCAAAAGCTTCTCCCAATTTACTGTGATTGGCAAACTTAGCTAGTATTCCTTTGAGTCCTGTATCCAAGTGGTTTATGAAGATGTTGAAGAGCACAGGGCCGAGGATGGAGCCCTGAGGAACCCCACTACTGACAGGTCACAACTCTGATGTCACACTAGAACCCTTTGTGCCCAACCTATAAGCCAGTTTCTCACCCATCATGTAACACGGTTATCCAGCTGTGTGCTGGACATCTTGTCCAGAAGGACACTGTGACAGTATCCAAAGCTTTACTGAAATCCAAAAAGATTACACGTACTGGCATTCTTAGATCAACTAGGTAGGTTACCCTGTCATAGAAAGAAATCAGATTCAGCAAGCAGGACTTTCCTCTCATGAGGCCGTGCTGGCTGATGTCAATGACTGCATTGTCCTCCAGGTGTTTTTCAATGTCTCCCAGAGCGAGATAGGCCAGCCAAAATCAAGTATGTGATGAAAACATGGGAAGGATTCAACCCAACTGCAGTTTGAAATGTAGCATGAAGATTAGTTTCTGTCCTGGTTGCCTAAATGTACATCATAAACCCACTTACTTGTTTCACACACACCATGTTTTAGTAAGAAAAACAACAGATAAAATCACTATTATCATTTAAATTCTTACAAAGGTCTTCCTTAGCTTGATTTGCAAAAAAAGACTATGTATTTTCTGTAGTGCTATTGCATCAGGAAAGGAAAGAAATACTGAATGTCCTTCTTTGCACCTGAAATGCACTACAGAAATGGAGCATGAGAAGAACATAAAGAATTAATTGTCTCCAGACAAAGGGAAGAGACCTCTTTCTTATTCAGAAACTTTCAAAAGATAAGTATTTATTTTCTCCTAATCTGTAATAAATTCTAAGAGTTAGTAAAAAGCATATCCTTCCTCGTCTGAGAAAATAATTTTTGGTACCACTTCTTCACTTTTTATATGCTCTTTAGATAATGGACTGATTTATAGGATCATTGTTTCTAGGGCTTAAGGGATAGTCAGAGGCAATCTAGTCCTCCGGTCTTCCCTAAAATTGGATCAACAACTGTTGATCCTGAGGGATGTCTGTTTAGCTTTGCATTTACTAACTTGCATAGAACTTCTTACAGAATCTGAGTAAAATTTGTCATAGTGCAATACATTTCTTGTGCCGCACAGGGAAAGCAAGTTTTACATTTACCTTTGCTTTGATGTTTTCTTTACATATCCAAAGTGTGTCTTCTCATTTTCTTGTTATAATAAACAATAGTAAATTCTATTTTTATTTCTTAATTCATTTTTCTAGACATCTAGACGGGTTACCTTAGCTCTCCTCTGGGAGCTGATCCATCTATTTCTTCAAATGTGAGACCTCAACCAAGTTGAAGTACTTTGGTTGGAAAATGGCCAGTAGCAAGAGAAACAGAAGGATTATCTGTGTATCTTGCATGTGGTAGTTTTGCATATACATGCCAATATTCCGGTGGGTCTTTTATGCTTGTTTTTTATCTAAATCTGGAACTGTTGAGTCATGTTAGAAATGTGACTCACAAAAAAAGCATCAAATCTATTTTATTCAGAAATTTTACCTGATCACTGGTTCCTCAACTTGTATTTGTGCAGTTAGTTATTTTTAAATGCATATGTCCTTTTTAAACTGCATCATATTTTTCCAGATCATTTATCCAATTTGTCAAGATCATTTTACATTCTAATCCTGTACTCTAAAGTACTTGCAGATTCTCTGCGTATTTAATAATCATAATCTCTCTTCCATTATTCAACTCTTTAATATTTCTTAAAGGACCAAGTACTGAAACTACTCTAAAGTACATCTCAAAACTACATTATCTCCAGAACATCCACATATTTTTTAAAACATGCATAAAACAACAGATTTCCATTAACCTGTGGCACTTCAGAGAAATATTATGCATTAATCAGACCACCCAAACTGCTCTTTTTCTAAAACAAACACAGAAGTGTGATTACTAAAATTAACTACTGATGCAACTATTATATGTGCTGAGCAAAAAATGCTTAAGTTTGAAGTATTTGAATGGCTGAATAATGCCAGCTCACATTTTTGCACAATGGTAAAATCATGTGATATTTTATTAATAGTGTGGCAAGGAATAACTAGCAGTGGGCCAACACCCTCCAAGAGGTGTCCACAAAGCATAGAAGAGATTTCTCTTTTTGCCTTTTTCACTTTCTTAAAATTATAATCTTCATTTTGGATCTAATAAGGACCAAAACAAGAAATGCAGCTAAGAGGAAAGACTATCATATATATAGTGCAATTCTTCCACTTTTGATAAGTCCTTTTTGTGTACTTGCAGTAATGACCTTGAGTTATCTTTAGAGCTCAGATACGTTTCAGTTGGCTTTAGGTATTGAGCAGCTAACTAACCCTAACCCTACAGCAGTTCTGGCACTGGCGCTCTCAGGTTGATATTTTTTTAACCTTGAGACTATCTCACTGTATTTTTTGCTACAGACAGAAAAACTTCACAGTGTATGAGGTTATATTAATATTATTTATTTCTTCAGAGATTTTTTTTCCTCCCAGTTGGCGTTTTTTCCCTCTTAGCATGTAGAAAAAGAAAACTATAGCAAGCAATCTTTCACAGTCAAAAAAACCCAAAAATAAACCAATCTATACTTCTTTGTGTGAGAAAGAAAACTAAACTTTATGTCCATGAGCTGTGTGAAATTCTCTTGCCTCTAGAAAGGATTTTACTTTGGTTTTTTTAGGGTCTTTTTTATTTCATAGGTAAAACCCCATGGTTTCTTTTTTTGTTTTTTTTCGGTTGAATGAAGTTGTCATTATTTCAAAAACAATAAACATTGAATAGGGTTAGGCATTTTTATAGTGGAGGTGGGGAAAAACCTGAAAACATAAGCTATTGCAAGAGGACAGTTGTTGTATCTTTTAATTTCTCAAATTGTGAACATCAGAGAAAATAAAATATTAGATACTGTATCAGCCATTGTTGAGGGTGAACCAGGTAGAAAGCAGCTTGAGAACAGAGAATGCAGGTTCTTGGTGGGAAAGAAGTTGAACAGGAGCCAGTAATTCCCCTTGCAGCAAAGGGTTCAGACCCATCCTGAGCTGCACGACCAACAGCACAGCCATCATCTCCTGGGAAATGGTCTTTCCCTTTATATGACCCACCTGAGACTGCTCCAAGAGCCTCATTGTGTTCAGCTTTGTGGTCTTCAGACAAGAAAGACATGGAGAGGCTGAACGAAGTCCAGGGTTGACCCCTGGGATGGGAAGGGGGCTGAAGCTCACATGGACAATAAGAGGATGAGAGCTCCTGGATTATTGAATGTTCGGTAGAGAATGGCTCTAGGGACACCTAATAGGAAGGAAAGACAAAAATCAGCACAAACCTGTTCTAGAAGGTGCACAACACAAGGGAAAAACCCAACATGTTACAACACAGGAAGTTCTTATCAGATATAAGTGCGGGGTTTGCTATTGTGTTCTTCTCCCTCACCTGAAGATGGTCAAATGCTGGAGCAGGGAGGCTCAGAGAAAGTGTAAGAGCTACACTCTTGAGAGACATCCAGCTGACTCATGCCTGAAAATCCTGCTCTGACTGGCTCATATTTGTGCAGGATTTTGGATTACAGGGTATCTCTACAAAAGTACACAATTCTGTAGTTTTATACATTCTTTTATGTTGGCAGGCTTTAAATGCATTACAAGTGAGAAAAGTCAACAGAAAGCTGGGAGAGCCTACACAATACTAAGAAATCTCAAAGACAATGGCAAAATTGTTCTTACAGAGCTGATCAATGCTGGAAAAATTGCTGGAAGTAGTGCCATGGTAATAGAAAGTAGTTCCTGTGAGTGGGAAATAAGGCTTTCATTCATTAATCTTTTTGAGGAGATATTGCTCCTCCTGCGCAATGTCTGATAGTTTCTGGGCTACAGGCTGGCTAAAGTGGATCAGTAAGAAAATTCTTACGTACCAAATACTAATACCCTGTATGAATGAGAAACATAATTTCCTCTTCTATCTTCCTTTCTCTTTTGCTGTGATGATGCCAGGGCAATATCTTTGCAGTATCTCATTCTTAGGAAAAATTGTTCCTCGTGAGGTGGGGCTCCCGTGAGCATTTTTTTAACCTTTAGTCCACCTATAGCACAAATAAGAACTAAGCCTCTACCTTCCTTCCTAATTATGTTAGGGAGGAAAAAAAAAGAAGGAAGTTGGAATTCCAAAATCGATAAACATTACTTAAATGTTACTCCAGATGCTCCAGAGTCCTGCAAACTGTAATGATCAAAAGTATTTAGGCACCATGCAAAGAAGCCCCTTTGGACTTGGCCTGAGGCACTTCAGCAAATGGTATCCAATTCCCTGGCACATTTTGTACTAGAATCCCACCTATAAACAGTTTACAAAGAACTAAAACATGATTGCTAGAAGCTACAGATGTAAGAAATCTGTGTTATGGATGGCTGGAGGGACATGAGTGAAATGTGTTATAGATTGTTATAAGCCAACTATTGACCTTTTAGCCTCCAAAACCTACTCTAAGCATTTATCAAAACCTCTATTAATCATTTATTAACCATTTAGAAGCTATAAAAGAAACCATAATATGAAGTGTGGCTTCTGTGTTTCTACATCTTCTGCCAGGGGGGACACAGTGGCAACAAAAAAGACAAATTGAATAAGGCAAGGGTTCCTGTTTCCTGAATAATAAATATATATATTCCAAGCCCTTAGCTGGGATTTAGGAGCAAAGATAAATACATCTTTCTTTTGTTACTTTCTAGTCAGAAGTACAGTCTCTCCTCAGTTGCAATTTGGAAATATATGTGTGACGGTTCTCTAACTGAGGAGAGGGGAAATAAAATGATATCACATTAAAATTAAAACCAGAAAAAAATCATGCAATCCTTACACAGGCTGCTCAGAGAACAGGACTTCTGCAGTGACTTCTATACCCAGCCAGAATGTGAAGCCACACCAGTAGTAATATGCTGTGGTTTTGCTCTTATTTTCATGGCTGCAGTAAGGATGCCAGGAACCAGCAGCCTGAGGAAGGCTGTCACAGGCAGGTGACACTCTGGTGTAGCTGAGAGTGATCCCATGGGATCTCACTGAAGTGAAACTCCAACTAAAGTGCAGTGTGTATTCACAATCTGTGAATATATCATAAATGTGAATGTATTTAAGCTGAGAACATCTCTGCCGCGTAGGGAAGCACTCCCATCCCTGTATTTTAGATTTGGGATCTCATGTTAAAAACAATAAGAAAAAACAAAAAGCCACATGCCATACAGCTGTGACAGACAAGTGTAGCGACTATGAAACCTAACAGTTTTGATCAGTGACATATTGTCAATGAGTAGGGCTGACAAAGTCAGGTATCTTAGATGAATGTGCACATATTTGCTTAACTAGATATGGTTAACTCTAATTCTGCCTCATTTATCTTTCTTTTGAAGTTAGACACAACAAATAAACGTAAAAAGTATGATATAACAGTTTTACCAGTCTCAAGGTTAACCATCAGACCATCCTTCCTTCTCCTTGTATACAGGGGCAGTGAGAAAATTGTGCTATTAAACCAGTACTGGGATATTTTCATCTTTTAACAGTCTCTCTCAGTTACACCTGCTGACATCTGGAGCAGATTTTTCAGTCAAATGAAATTATTGCCGTTGTGAGGTTTTGACTAACATCATGGTCCAGGAAGTTGTAGGAAAAAAAAATTAAGACCTAAAAAAAAATCTGATTAAGTTCAAACACTCTGATAAGAGGATGCCACAAATTCCACAAAGATGTTCTGATGTTGTTTCTATGGAATAATATTTTAGATTAATTACATTATTTTTTAAGATTTTAGGAGCTAGCATATAATAATAATGTGGTACATAAAAGATGGAAAATAAGACAAGATCCTAGTGAAAAAAATCCCATGCTATAGCTCAATATTCATAACAGTTCAACTGCATTTGATTTGAGCTTACTCCAAACTTCACATTTCCTTGTGTTGGTCATTTGAGAACTATTGCTTTTCTAATGATCTCAAGGGATAGAATTAACGCCACTTAGGAGTTACTTCTTATCACAAGACATTCAAGAATTGATCAGTGTCCATTGGAAATACATATTAAAAGGGCATTAGTTTAAATAACTTCTGAGGATCTGTTGAAGTCTTCATAGAAAAAAGAAATGGAGTAAACTAATTTCTTGTGCTTTACAATTGTAGTTGATTAGCTTCACATGTAAGCAATTGTTGTGCACTGCTGAATGGTTTTAATTTTTGAATAATATTTCATGACTTCTAACATTTTATCAAATAGACAGACTTTTCTTTATCCTACTTCCAGGTGTAATAAAAGGTACGTATGAAATAGCTAGTGAAAATAAACCTTTTTTCTAAACAACTCTTGGGTTTGAAAAGATGGAAAGCTGTGATGAAATTATGATTCAAAATAGAGCAACCATGCAACAGAGTTGGGAACAAAATCCAGATCCTCCAGCTCCCCAATCAATATCACACCAACAGGATGGTATTTCATACAAAAAATAATTTCTGTTCAGGTATTTCCTCTGAAAAAAAGTCATTTCTGGGACCAAAGTTGTGAAGTGAAAGAATGAGAGAAGAAAAGAAATCATAAATGTAACCTTTGTTTAAGTTAACACCATGCCTTATTTATCTTTTCTGTTAAAACTTTAAAAACTTCATGATATTTAATCTAAATTATTATATCTGAAGCCATGATAGCCCAGCAATGGGTAGAAATAATCCCTATTATGCCAAACTAAAACTGTGGTGCTTCAAAAAGAAATCAAACCCAACCAAATCTGAATTTAGCATCTGCTAAAATTTATTATTGTCAACTGTACATGTATTATAGCACTTCCAGTGTTGGAAGATGTCAATGCATATATCCCTGTTACAAAGGATAAAGGTGCTTCTTAAACAGACATTTTACTGAAGGTGAGTGGAGCAACACCTCTAAATTTGAAATCCTGCAAATTTGGGCCTCTGCATGACTCTTTATGAGCGGAAAAGTTGGGAGTTCTCCATTTCAAATTTGGCCACTCCTTCCCCTACATGTGTTTGTAAGACTGGAAGGTTCTTTCTGGACCATTAAAATCAAGCTGTCTCCTCCTGTAGGCAACCATGGTGCATAATCTCATTTATAAATTTATCAAGCTCCATTTTTAAACTAGTTATGCTGTTTGATCTCCCTACTCCCATTGAAGGACTGTTCCAGAACTCTGCTCCTCTGATGGTAAAAAGCTCTTTCTAATTTCAAGGCTAAATTTATTCATGAGCTGTTTATACACACTTGTTCTTGTGCCAGTATTGGCCTTTAGCTTAAAAAGCTCTTCTCTCTCCCTGATGTATATTGAACTGTTAAAATATCTGTTAAGCTGGAAATATATTAGACACTGGGTGAAAATCCACCCCTTCAAAGATTAATAAGCGTCAAAGACAACGGAATGGCAATTCATAGTTGTATCTTTAGCCTATAAGCTCTTTTACTGTAGGGACCAATGAAGCTTGTTTATTTTCATCCTTTTCCTCTGGACCAAACCAATGCACTGTATAGTGCTGTGTCCTTGTAGAACTATATTAATAATAAATACCAGTGGTACACCAGTTTTCATCATGAGAATCAAGAGATCCTGCTGGTAATTCCTTTCTTTAGCCCTGTGAATCCAGATTTAAAATTTTGATCTTATAGTTGTGCTTTAATAAAAACATAATCATGCATGCTTCCCTGATGTGCAGATACCTATTGTCTTCAGTGGGAATTGGCTCAGGACCTCGTTCAGTCTTAATCAGCATGATTTTCTTCTCCACACAGACTTTTGGAACTAAAACTGATTAACTGATATGGGAAATAAGTTCCCTTTTTCCATCTCTTTTTTTTTCCTTTCCTTTTGCTTCCTTTTTTTTTTTTTTTCTTAATAGGAGCTATTGCATTGTGTTTCCTTAATTGCACCATGTCATGTCACATTGCAATGTAAAATGACATGGTGTAACACTTTGTGACATGTGATAACTATGATGAATTACATTCAGAACAAAAACCTGCTTTGAAAGGATATATCTGATCAGGGGGAGAGCAGGTATTTCAAGCACTCCATGGATGTTTTGGATTAACGGATAATTCCCCATCACATATCACAAATGTTTAATAATAAGATTATGAACATGCTGGCAGAGGATTTTTCCTGACTTTTATCCTAACATATCAATTTTTTATTTACTGTAGCAAATTAATAACTTCTATGCTTACAGTGTTTATATATATATATATATATATATATATATAAAGCTAACTACTTTCAAAGAGATAAGCTTCCTATTCAATTTCTTGGAATAATCATATTAAGTGATGAAATTAATGTCAGAGAGGAGAGAGTTGTTCCTCCTAGCAGGAATATACCCTTCAACAAAAAATGTTAGGACAATTTTACTAAGATATCAATAAAATATAACCCAATGCAGACAAATAATTAAGAAACCATACCATCACCAGTAATTTTATCAGATTTCATAGAATGTTTAAACATGAATTCTCTTCAACTGTAGTTTTAACCTAAAAAAAAAAAAAGGTATTGGAAAAGTGTATAGAAAATGCCATTTTTAGAATCTCCCCGTGACTTTCAGATCAAATGTGCCTGATTCATATCAAAACACAATTTTCATTTTTTTTTCCCTTGACTGCCAGTAGTACAGCTGCAAGTTGGGATATGAAAATCAAGCCATGTTCTTCTGTCATTGAGCCATTGCCAGCAAAGAGGATCTTGCAAAGCAAGCTTAGCTGCTGACAATTTTGTTGATGATACATGAGACAGAGAAGAATCCAGCACTCTTGTCCAGACTGGTATTGATTCTGCAATGGGAAGTTTATTAAAAAGGCTTTTTTTCTTTTTTTATCACATTTTCCCCCCCTCCTTTCTTTTTATTTTTCCATTCTTTTTGGTCTTTTCTTTGTTTGTTTGTTTCAGTTTGGGGGTTTTTTTTTTGCTTTGAATTGTTGGGTTTTTTTTTTCCCCCCACAAGATGATAGATATAACTGGAAAACCAACAGAGAGCAATGAGAGAATAGGTAGCTAAGTTTCCTGTACGTGTTTCTCTAGTTTCAGAGGTATTTCTATTTCTTTTTAGGAAAACCATTAAAGAGCTGGTTGTATTACTTTGCTTTGTTTATTGAACTTTTTATGGTTTAAGGGTAAACTGTTTTAATATCTCTCTTGGTGTCATGGAATCTGGACTATTCAAAATGTAATAAGGCTGGCAGCACCCTACATCTAAACCTCTTCAAAAGTGTTCAAAAACGTCGTTGTACAAACTAATGAAAACAAAATGTGTAGCTGAATGATAAAACTGAAGACAGAAATAATACAACTATGAGAAAATTATTCTCTTGTTACTTTGAAGGAAGCTCAGATGTCATGTGTTTGTGTCTGAGACCCATTTTCTTATTAAAAGCATCACAGACAATTATGGAGAACACGTGGCTGAACGTGTTCTTCTCAGATCCTTCTTCTTCCTGCAATTTCTACAAGACTCTGTATCTATATAAAATCCATATGCTTTGTCGGGCTGAAATTTGCTGTGTCTCTGATGAAACATTTCAATGCTTTGACACTTGGTATTTTAGATGTGGGATTGCATCCCTAGCATTTAGATGGGCTGCCTCTAAGAAGAGTCTTTTTGGATAGGGTTGCTTTGTGTGGTTTTTCCTGGCATGTTTAAAACTCAGAATGATTACTCTATTTTTGATTACTTTCCCATTTATCTCACCTGGAATACAGCTCCTCCAGCTCCTAGGAAGAAAAGAAATATTGGAGAAGTTATCAAAAGATGTGTTCAGTTCTCTTTAAAAGCATATGCAGAAATAGCAAGACTAAGTAGCAGGTTTGCCAACAGTTGTGGTGGCAACCCTTAGGTGATTGCAAGAGGCAAGCTGATATCATTGAAACCAAATTATATTCACACTCTAATCAAAGAAACAACAGGAAAACCCTGTTCTTTCTACTGTTCCTTACAATTTATTGCACAGAACAAGTATCTGCCTGGCTTAAGAGATGAGATGACCTTAAACATTAAAATCTTGAATGTGTTCCTTGGTAAAGAACCACCCACAGGCATGACTGAGCAATCTGGTGCAGCGGAAGGTGTCCCTGTCCATGGCAGTGGGGTTGGAACTCGATGATCTTTAAAGTCCTTTCCAACCCAAACCATTTTGTGATTCTGTGATTCTGTGTTGCAATAATGAAGTGATCCTCCCTCTCATGGCAAAGTCACCTCTAATCAAGCCATTCCTCACAGCGCTCTTAACTACTCTTGAAATACTCTTAGAGACCTCTAGGGAGGAACACCTAATACCTTATTCCCTTGATCTTGTTTGTCTCACAGGAGCTGGGTTCTTTTACCCAGAAAAAAGCCCCAAACTCCAACCAAAACCCAAAAAAATGCACTAAACCAAACACAACACAAACTTTTAGAAAGGAGCCTTGATAACTTTTTAGAACTAATTTAGAAGGAAGTCTAACCATTTCTGAAAGATAATAAATTACACATTCTCGAGGCAGACGTATGAGAAAGGCTGCTGGACATGTCGCTCCTTTTCCACATGGGGAATTATTATAACAGAGCGCCAGCTCTGATTAACTAGAGGGGAAGATGAAAGACAGTGAGGATAATATAATCGTGTTTGCTGAACAGTGGACCCGAATGTGCTTAAGGTCAAGCATTGCTAATATGCAGTCCCTTAATAGGAAAAACTCACAACATTTTTGGATGGAGTAACATTGTCATTACACCGGTTATGAGGAAGAATATAATGGAATAAGGGTGGTTGGATAAATTAAGGGCATGCAGAAGCACTGCTATAAAATTAGAGGAGAGAGAGACTAGAGAGGGAGGGAGAAAAAGAGGAGGAAGAAAAGAAGAGTTCGGCCAAAATCATGAAGCACAACTGCAGTTCCTGGGTGCTGTTAACAGCCTCTGGGAATTATCTGTTTTCCAGCTGAATTCAGTAAAGCTGTATTAAGTGGAGGAGAGATTAGCTGGAGAAGTAAAGCAGATTTGCTTTTGTAATCTGGGGATCTGTGAGTTCCAGCTTTTCCTACACCCCACGAGTATGCTAAACCTGTACTTGAAAGGATGTGGTCTGCTGAGTCATGCCACAGCCAAAAAGTCTAAGTCTCTCCTTCCTGCAGGGAAAGTCAGCAGTGAAAGGGAAAACAGAACTCATGCAGAGGTTTCATGAGGTCCATACAGACACACCACGTCAGACACAAGAGGGGTTGTTGAAGTATCCTGGGGAGTTGTGCAGCTTTGGGCAGAGCAGGTGAAGAAAACTTGTTTTCAAATCTTACATAGTAGTGCCAGATTTTCCTAGCAGAGAGAAGGTTTCATATCCCATCCTCCTCTACACATACCCTGTTCCCTCAAAGTTCTTCACTATCCGAAAAGGCAGAGAATAAGTCTGTGTGCTATGAGAGTATTGGGTCATTGCTCAAGGAGGGAAGAATTAAGGTCGGATTGACATGTACCTTAACGCTTCATTACTTGGTTTTCAGAAGATTAATTTTAGGCACTCTCTCCATTCTGGAAGGCCATTAGGTACTACTGGGCTACCTTACCTCTATAATAATGAAGTCTGGGTCACTTCCTTTTTTTTTTCACCCAGAAACAGAATAACTGTTGTGACTTCTGTGGTGTCCCTTTGGATTTGTAGAGATGTAATGGAGGACAGAACAGGATCTCCTACAAAGAGTAGGTGAGAACACACAACCATTGCATACTCACAGCTTAAACTGAATCAGGAGTTAATTCAGTGAGCCTAGTGTGGGGTGTTAATTGTTGATGTCAGGTGAAGTACTTCAAAGATGTAGGTATGTTATACCTCTCAAAGAGAGTTGGTTGAATGGAACCAGTATTAAACATTTCCACCTGCTAAATGCATTAAGAAGGATTACTCAGAGTCAAATTCTTTCTCAGTGGGACTTATAGTCTAAGATAGATGTGCAACAATCCTCATATCCACAGATTTACTCACAGTCAAAAAAATAGGGCTGAAGATTGCATATGAATTCAAAACTTGTAACACATTCACACAGTAGTTCTGCCATTACAGGTACAAATTAGTCACCTCTCCAGAGGAGAATGCCCCACGTCAGTTTCTGTAATGGCATAAGTAGAAGGCATACATACAGTTCACATTGAACACAACTGTTTATTTCACATGCCTAACAATTTGTGAAAGGGATTAATATTAATACACAGCTATGTATGGAATTGCAGAAGAAATTAAAATACTTGAAAGATGATACATAGAAAAAAATGAAAGAGATTTCCTCCAAAAGTAGAGAAAAAATGACCACTAGAAAATTATAAAATGGTTGTGTTAGTAACTGGAATTTGCCAATGATCTTGTAAACTTTGAAGGCTTAGGGTTTTTTGTGTTTTGAGTGGTTTTTTTTGACAAATATCTTCATGTTAAAGAAAATGTGCAGCTGTACCTTTAACATTTTATAATTATAAGACAGGCAGAAAGTGTTGGAACAGGGAAGTGTGTGTGAATGGGGGTTAGCATGCTGAGACATTGTATTTCAGCTGTGAAAATCAATACTTGCTCCAGAGATAGGGCACTTGATCAGAAAGGATATTGCAAGATACAAAAGAGCAGATATGAAATACCATTCCTGTGAAGTTCATTTCTTGCTCTTATTACATCAGTTCAGCAGAAAACATGGTGTGCATGAAACTATGGGAGTGCCAGCAATTTATTATTGCTCTTCCAAGATTTTTAGAAGATTTGGATGAGATTTCAGCATATTTGAGTTTTGTGCTCCTTCTTTACCAATAATTAAAAACCTGGAGATCTAGATGATGCACTTGGGAAGAGTTCCTTGTGTACCAGGATCTTTTTCTCCTGTTCCCAATTAACACAATTGTAGTTCGGTATGACCAAGCCAGTATTTCATCAAAGGAGAAGAAAGTTTCAGGATTTTTTCTTAAATTTCTACAGTTGAGAAGACCTTTTATTGTGGGTTTTGTAGGGAAAAAAAAAAAAAAGAGAAGGAGATGCAGAGGATAAAATTGGCTGTGGGAATACATTAGATTGGGAGACTGCTTTCACACTGGCAATTGCAAAGGGATGTGTCCCCTTTATCTTTCTCATGTTCTTGTTTCTGGCCAGCAACTTTACCTGGAATTTGAAAAAATTTCACAAAATCACCATTAAATATATAGAGAGATAGATAGATATAAAAAAGCTGATTTTAGGTATTGGTGGTTTCCAGCCAAAGAAGATGTTTGCTGTGGAAAAAGGATGGCCTCTTCTCCCCAGCACTGGAAGGTTTTTATACGAGTATATGTTATACATTTATACATTTATACGAGTATAAACCATTTCACCCCTAGGGTTTCACCCTCTTGTATTGTTGCAAGGACCAGTTTCATGAGTAGGGCTGTCTGAATTTGGTCACTCAAGCACTGTGTGACCTGGGAAGACTTTGTCTCTAATTGTGTAAACTCATTCAAATAATTTCATATTTCCATTGTTGGTTTTTTCCTTTTTTTCTTTTTATTTTCATGCTGCTGAAAAAATTCCAAGGTATATGAAGTAAGTTCAATTCTGTGAAGAAAATAGCACTGTGAGTATACATATGTGTGTGTGCACAAAGTTCTGTTATTTATTAATTGTCTCTAAAAAAATGTGGTAGTAGCCAAGCTTAACTGAATTTTGATGTTTGTGAAAAAAAATTATACCTTAAGTATTGTATCAATAACAGAGAAACTTTAGACAGGATTTTATTTGAGTTGGAGTTATTTTTTTGGTGGAGTGGGAAGTTTACTGGTTTTCACCCTAATCTTGTCTAGACACCTGACATTAAACTGGAGCTCTTAAGAAGAGAAATAAATTAAGATAAATGAAGAGCAGTGAGACATTGCATTGGGTTCCCACAGAAGCTGTGGATGCCACGTCCCTGGAAGAGTTCAAAATCAAGCTGGATGGATTTCTGAGCAACCTGGTTTAGTGGAAGGTGTCATCTTGGGAGGGGAGGTTGGTACTGGGTGATCTTTAAGGTCCTTTTCAATCTTATATAAGATTCTATGACAGTTTGGTGAAGGTTCAATATATTCATGGCCCTGCACATCAGCCCAGAGACCCCTGCGATATGATTCCACTTACGTTCTTCATTGGCCTTTCCTAGCCAGGAATTAGTCACTCTCAACTTCATCACAGGAGTGGAGCAAACTTGATAAGGGGTCAAAACCCCCTGTTTCGATTTTTGGCTCTCTAACTGTGCCTCGTCTGGGGTATTTTCCTTGCATAGTCTTTGACTGGCCAAGTTCAGACAGAGCCATGCTCGCAAAACTGGTCCTTGCAGCAGTGTAAGAGGTGAAGCCCCAGGGGTGAAATGCTTTGTACTGTTAAAAGTGTATTTCCCTTCTTCTCCCCCTTTGTCAGTGAAGCAGCGTCTCTGACTCTCCTTCACTGACAGAGCTGTGCTGGCAGAAGGCTGTGTCATTGGCAGTTTTCAAATTGCAGCTGGTTGCTAGCCCACTCCCGCAGTAGAGCTGTGACACTGACACTTCCATGCAGCTCACAGCAAAAGATATATTTAACTTAGAATAATATCCCAGAGAGAAGGTGGAAAAGACAAGCGAAATGGCCTGTTCTGGCAATCATTCCAAAGCTGGTGTTAATGTCTTTGGATTGCAAAGTGGAGAAAAATAAATAGCTGAAGTGCTTTACCGATTAATGCTAAGCAAATAACTCTCAACAGCCAGGGTCAATGACTGTCACTGTTGCAGCTGTGATCATCAGGCAAACTGTCCTCACTTCATTCATGTAATGTCCTACACCTGCATGCTGGCTGTAAAGAGTCCCCAAAGTGCCTGCTGAGTCACAACAAATGGCCCTGGAATGGGAGGAGACCTATCAGTTTAACTGCCCAGATAGCAATGCTTGTTGGGGCACATTTGGTTGTCATCCAGAGGGCACTGACAAAAGTTTTTCACCACCAATGCCATCCTTACAGCTTCTCCCTTCTCGCCCATCACAGGTTTCTCTAAGAGGGAAAATAAATAGCTGACTGAATTAAATCTAACAAATGGGACATTCGCTCTTTTTTTTTTTTTTTTTAATGCTTGTCAATAACAATATACTTTTCATGTTTCTGTTTGAACATAATCCTAGAGATTAGCAATTAGGAGGAAATAATAGGGCCTGATCTTATGCGATATGGAAAGCGTTATTGTTCCTGCTATATAGATGGAGAGAAAATTGGACGGGGTTCAGAAAAAGGGCTAAAAGGATAAGTCATGCCTTCTAAACATGGCTCATAGGCAGCTCTGACTACCTAGCTTATTAAAGAGAAGGCTAAGGAGTGATTTGATTGTAGTCAATACATGTGGAAAATTTCTCACAGAGACTTTTGTTAGCTGGAAATCGTTGCATAAAGGCTTCAGGGGCTGGAAGACCTTCCTGGTATAAAGCACATTTGTAACAGCAAAGCTGAAATAACTTTGAGTCATGATGGACTCACAATTACCTAATGTCATTTCATCGAGATTTCGTTTCCCCCCACCCTATGAAGGTCATGCTGTAATTCGTCCACGAGATAAGTGTTTGCTGTACAAGCTAATGAGAGAAATTCATTGCTTAAACTACATCATGATAATACTATTTTCTGTTCTTATAAATCCATCTGCATCTCACAAATGAGTTTTGCTTCTCTTTTTATTTCTCTGCCACTGATGCAGTGGTTCCTAAGCTCTTCTTTCAGAATATACTGACGTTTAAGAATTTTAAAATTCTATCCCTCATAGCAGCCACCTTTAAACTTTTACACAAGTGGCTGGCCACTGTAAGGAGAGAACTGGAGAGTATTCTGTCACATCCAGCCATAGTTAAGACTTCTAACAGCAATTTTCTGAAGTGAGAAGTTCTGCAGTATATTCTGCTGTACAGTCTAATATGATTTTTAGATGATAAACAAGTTAAAATGCTTGTGAAATGAAGATAAAACAGAGATAAACCTGAGCTTACCGCCATTTAATTTTGGAGGTATCTGCCACCCATCTGTGTGTTACAAGACACAATATAGGGGGGAAAAAGCATTTTTTTTGCTTAAGCTGCAACATCTTTTGCTTTTATTGGGAACTGGAAGTTCCTGGTTCAGACGTCAGTGTCTTGGCCAAGATAGCATCTATCACATTTAGATACAGAGGCTTAATTCAGTGCATGGTCAGTCAACCATGAAGTTCATATTTGGTTCTGGATATTAAGTTCCCAGGCATTCAAGGAGGCTTGTGTCTGTGGAGTTGCTCTGGGCCCCTGTCTAGTGCAATGTGAAAGAGAATAAAGTACATTGGTGGATGTCAGGAGCCTTCGGTCTGTATGTCAGGAGCAAGGTCTGGCCCTTGCTGTACACAATTGGGTTCCACAAGCCAAAGAGGGTGCTAAACCATAAGCACCGGAAGGGAACGGCAGCAAGAAATGCAGCTAGCACACAAATACTGTGAATTTTTGCAGCAAACCAACATCATGTTATTTAGCACAGGTTTTCTGTAATTGGGATACAGTGAGAAAAATCACAGTGTTCAATGGCCCTTAAACTCTTCCTTCCATCTCTGTGATGGGGTCATCTTGCTGTTGATACGTAGGGTGCATGGGCCCATGATATAAAACATGCAGAAATAATGGATGATTCAGGATCTGTTAAAGAACCTTTTTGTTTCTGACGCTGTTACTGGTTCAGGTTTTTGTTTGTGTCTTTGCTGCAATTCCTTTGCCACTCCTGCTGTGTTATCACCAACCATTAACTTTCTTTGAAATCTCTGCAAGGTGGGGATGTACCTGGTCCGTTCAGCACTGCAGGATATTGTAATGCACTGGGGCATTTCCATGCCAGTCAGAAGACTGGTTGCCTAGGCAAATCACTAAACCTCTATGAAAAGTCTGAGAAATTTTGCATTAACTTCAGTTATGTCTGAAGAGATGAGAATAAGATTGATAGATGCTCACTGGGAAAAGAAAAATACCCAAAGTTTTCTACTAGGCAATTTGCAGAAATCATGGGGAAAAAAGATGTGGTTAAGAATGTGAAAATTTAGGTCAAAGTGAGCTATGAAAATGGAAAAAAAAGTTTTAGGCAGCCGATTTTACTGCCAAGAGAAAATAGGATTATAAAATACAGAGGGAGAAGTGGACAATGTCAGTAGAATGAACTCAATATCTGAAAAAAGAGTCCGGAGACTAAGAAGTTATGAGTATTGTTCATAACAGGCAAAGCTGCGTAGTATTTCAGTGAAAATCATAGGGCAAAAGCACAGTTGTAAAGGACATAGAGAAATTGAAAATGTCAAACAGACTATGTCAATTTCTACATAAAGAAAAGATAATGAGTTTTAGTCAAGAGAGATTCGTGGGATGGGAGCTAGTTGGCACCTGAGCTGCTCCTGAGACATCATTCCCTAAAAACATTGTGACTCTGAACCCAGCATAAATTCAAACCCTCAGCAAATCCTTTAGCATTTTGTTTGTGTTGCTCAGAGCACTGGAAAGATTTGCACTGAGAACATGCATAGGTGCTTCTAAAACCTGTGTGATACTCTCCATGGCTATTTCCATGTAGTACAGTCTCTATAATCATGAGACATCACCATCGGTCATTGCCACTCAGGTTTGAAACACCAGTGTCTGTCATCATTCTTTGATGAGAGATGCCTTTTTCCAGCCTTGATCTTGCCCCTGACACACTGGATTCATGCCCACTGTCTTACTCCTCCCCAGAAGTCTGCAAAACCATCTGAATTATTTCAGCCACTATCTGAGTGGTTTTCCTTCTTTAGAGCACACCATGGGGTGTACGCAGAATGTGTCATGGCTGCAGGACAAAATTTTGGGTGTGTTTCTGCTCTCCAATACTACACAACCCAGAGAACTCAGCTCTCAGTTTGAAAACGCAGTGCTCTGACAAACAGCGAGAGATTACAGATATGTATGCACTTGAGGACATTGTTATGGCCCAGTTAAACTGAAATAAATTGCACGCTTCTAGACTCACAAGTTTTCTACCGGGAATACTTCACTGTAGAAACATGTTCTAAATATTGGCCTAAATGGGAGAGCAAGGCCCAAGTGAAAATCATTGATCAGCTTTGGAATGAAACATTGTTCTTTAAATATGAATGGGATTGCAAATGAGAATTCTACAACGTAGAGCACCATTTTATTTTTATTATTATTATTATTATAATAAGCAAACAAACAAACAAACAAACCTACTGAGCACAGTAATTGAAGTATCCTTCATCCTGATCTGCAAATTAATCAGAATAAGGTGCAAGACACTGAATAGGGAAGTACATTTATCATTAAAAGAGACATCTACAAATGCTTTAGCAATCTGAAACCGAAGTTCTACAGTTCGAAATAGGTGAGACAGCATTCATGGATGTGGATATACAGCTACAGGATATACTGGCATAACTTTTGGTAAATAACATCTTTTCTGTGATGAAAACAAATTCATTTAATATATGGGGGTTTATGTGTTTAGGGGGAGGGGGTGTGTTTGTTTTGTTTTTCCCCAGGATAGTAATGGCAAGAGAAAAGGTGAAATTTTCCATTTTGGAATTGTAAAACTTGTTTTAAGCTGTAGATCCCATTTTCCCCCAGCAGTTTTCAAATGAGGTCTGTTTGTGATTGGGGAAGGGGGGGAGGAACAAGTCAAACTTTTTTCTTTTAATTCTCAATCTTTTCTATCAAAAACATTGATACAAATCTATTAAAAACTGTATCAAACATGATCTCTATTGTAAGCCTTCCACACAGACATTGATATGAATCACAAGCAGCACATGAGTAAATTTGATATTAACCACACTTTTATTTTACAATTCAACCTGTCTAGAAGTAATGGTCTAAAAAACAGAGTTTGGGTGATAGTTGAGACCCTATAATTTAAAGGCTTTACATAGGGTAATGAATACTGATCTTTCAGTGTTGAACAGTGAAAAAATGAAGTCACACAGGCACATATTAATTCAGCCTACCTCTGAAAGGGTAAGCAATATCCCATTCCTTATACTTGTGCACAGGAATAAACAGATAGGCAACACATCACATAGTAAATGAAATAAAAGCAGCAGAAATGCTTGATAGTCACCTGAAATTTGGAAAAGCTCCCTTCAGCTGTATTCTCCGGCTATAAAATTTTGTGGTTTATTTTCTTGCCTTTGGAGAGAACCAGCTGCTAACAGGTTAATCCCCTAGCACAGTGTCACACCTGCAATTGCTTTGCTCTCCCGAGCTCCCAGCAGACGGTCTGCGGCTCCGCTGATGTAATGCTGTTTGGCTACGCTTTAACTTTCCTCTTTGTGCTCCGTGTATGCACCCACTTTATTACAAGGGAGAAAGATAACCCATTTCCAATCCATCTATCCCAATACCACAAGAAGCCGAGGCAATAACAATTATCTCTATCCTTACATTTTCTCTCTTCTCTGAATAGTTCTTGTACAGTAATGAATTGTAACAGCTCCTTCACACAGATTTCTCTCCCATATAATTAATGTCCTAAGATATTCTATTTACCGGTGAAGCAGTTTGAATCAAGAAGTGATTACTTTTGAAGTAAACAGAGCTGCTAACCACATTTCACAAAGACGACAGCGGTTTCCCTTAAAAAAGAAAAAACACAAAGAAATCCAACCAACCAACCAAAAAAAAAAAAAAAATCCAAACCCAAAACCAACCACAACAAGAACGAAAACACAGAATAAAGACAAAAAATAGGTCTTTGAAAACTCAGACTGTGCACGGGGATATTTTGACTTCACACACACCCCTTCCAACAACCACCACACGTTTTTTCTGTCATGTTTTTTGTTCTACAGTTAGAACAGGGAGTGTCCTAATCAGCAGGCTGTTTTTGAACTCCGGATATTCACAGGTTGAATTAGAATATGTTACTTTTCTGCAAATTAAAAATGTAGTCAGATTCACAAGACATCAGAAAGCACTGTTTTTCTGAAAGGCAGTTTCCCAAGGAAACTTCAGAGTGAAATATTTTTGGTCCTGAATATGTGTGGGGATATACTCAATATTCTTATGGAATCATAGACACAAAATGAGCATACACACAAAATGAGATAACTGGTGCCAGCTGGACCTGGATTGATAGCCCAGAAGACCCCTTAAACTTAGCCCCCACACTGTGAACAAGGACATAGGAGACTCTCCATTACTTAGAGGAATTGTCTCTGAAAGCATTGCTTGTTTTCTCGCCCAAAATACTTCCTATCTCCTGGTTTTGAGCCTTCTAGAAAGGAAAATGAATGTGTGTGAAAGGATATGTTAGGGGTGGGATGGCTGGCACTTTCTGTTGCAGGGCAAACATGAAAAACTCCTGTTTGATTCCATATATTTCAGCACTGTGCAATTGTGCTGCACTGTGCTTTAGACATGCAAGCCCTATCCAGCTCTTTGAGAAGTTAAGGAAAGTGCTTTTTACCAGAGTTACCTATGGTAAATGTATTTTCCTGATAAATGGGAGCGGATCATCCATGAATCTTTCTTCTCCCTGTCAGGAACTGAGGTATTTCATATTTTGGGATAAACCACAAACATTAGGCTGTTGCAGGGTATGTCATAACCATTCCGTCATTCACCCAAACAATTTTAATTGGTCTGAATCCCGAGAATATTACAGTGACTAAAACTACCCATGTCTTTCATTGTCCCCGAGCCTATGCTGCTCCTATAAATAATTTTGATAACTCATCTTGGGCAAACTCAGTCAACCAACAGGAATGCCTAGCTTCCTACCTAGATAATGAATACACTATGAATTACTCTTCATAGGCATGCAACATGCCCTGATTGTAGTACAAAGACCGTATGCATAGAGTTTGCACTCTCAGAAGTACTCTGTGGTTCCAGGAATCTACATTTCAGGTGTTGAGAAACCTAAATTAGGCTTCTAAAATGTGTGGTCTGGGTGTCCCAAGAGATACTTGCTCCCTGAGACTTTACAGAGGCCAAAACAGAATCCTATATTAGCCCCTCCAACCGCAGCCCGAGGTCATAATAAGGAACTGAATCTGAAATGCCCATATTGTCATTAACTGTATTTGTTCTCTGTTTTGAGCTCTTTACATTTTCTAGGTCATATTTAATCATTTACAATTCACCGATGGATCTCCTTACTAAGGACATGTCTGTGCCTGTAGCAGAGGACATCATTTCACATTCATGAGAAACAGAGCACCTAGTAAGTCTTATAACATCAATAGACACTTGTGGCATTGCATCTTCCTAATCTCCTTCCCACCCCATACCCTTCACTGTCTTTCCCTACTTTGTTTGCCTTTGAGATGCTTGGAAATCCTTGGCACTCACATTTTAATATTCATCTCCACAGTTTAGTGGAGGATCTCCTTATGCCAGGAGCTGATTTAAAGCGAAAGACAACTAAAGGGGGTAACTAATTAACAGGATATTATTTAAAAAAGAATAAAGAAGAAAAAAGTTAAAAGAAACCGTCTTCCAGCAATAGGAAGGTTTGCTAGTAGCAAATAGATTACTTTTGGAAGAATCCTATACAGCACATAGATCTGTACTTGATGATCTGAAGATTTGCTCCGGATTCCCAGCTGAGAAGACTCAACAACTGCAAAGTAGAACAAGCCTTCACAATTGTCCAGTTTGGGAGTAATAGAAGGATATGACCTCGTAGCTTCACAACATTTCTCCTTTCCAAGCACTTGGGCTGGACATCACCTAGTCTACAAAATTATCACCTTCTGGGTCTGCTGAGGGACTCTCACTATTGAGGTCATGAACTGCTACAGTTTTAGTTTAATACTGTCAAAGTTCTACAGGTGGTAGTGGTAGGAGACCCATACGTTTCCTTGCTCACACACAGATGGAATATGTAATAGACACTGAACAGCTGAAAATGTGAAATATGGACTCCTTTGCTCCTCAATCTTGTGCAAATGCTTGCACAGTGCAAATTGCGGTGGCAATATGGATCTAAAATGTTGCCATCATCTTCAAAATATAAATATTAATTGTTTCCCCTCTCTAACAGGAAAATCAACCCGGTATTATAGCACCAATTATCTGCCCATCCAGTATCCAGTCAGTCTCAAAAATATTTAACTTATTTGAAGAGAATTATGATTTCCTCTTTCTGATGTATATTTAAAGCTTCAGTACATAACTGAGTTTCTGCTACATCGAGTTCAGCATAGCATTCTCTCTCATAAGATTCATCACTACGGTACATAAATCTTCCTATTATTTTACAACAATATCAGCTATTTATATATTTTTCAAAGAATGATGCACAACAACATAATTTCTTAATCATTTATAATTGCCATTATTTTGGAAACAATTATCTTCCCCCACAAGAATGAAAGAGTAAAATTACAAAATTACTCTTAACTGCCTTTCCAGAATATTTCTCTACCTGGAACCCTTTAAAATTATTTATTGTTCAAGGTAAATATAAAGCCATATTTGTTCTGCAATTATCCCTTTGTACAGACCCTGCTTGAGCACAGCTCTTTCTGTCTCTGATATTCATGAAGCGCTGGATAAAATGGCTCACTGTTTGTTCCAATTACCTCTAAATGGTTTAGTACACCAGATATAAGATTAGGGTTTAAAAAAAAATCCTTTTAAAAACTTTTTCGAAATTCAGGTAGTATGCCTTATTGTTAATTTTAAAGTGTATGAAGTTACTTTTTTTTTTTTCCCCTTTAATAGCATGGAGATTTAGATTCTCTTGATTCTCTTAGTATGTGAAATACTCTATTTTCTCTTGTGAAAGAGTGGAGAACTGCCTTCTTGGTGTATTAAAGGTAGGAAAAAATAAGATACGTAACATCACAAGCTGCTTGAATCCAAGAATAAGGTAAGATTTTTGTTTAGCAGCTGACTGAATATAGAATTAATTTTTTCCTTTTTGGATGCTAGAGTAATCCATTTCTGTAGTGGGATTTGATTGTTAATAAATGTATGAGGCTTGTACAGAATTATTTTGTGCTCTTGTTTACTTATTTCCATTTGAAGAACACTGTAGTTCAAAGTTCAGTTAAGAGATGAGAAAGCGGCAGCACATCTGTGTACTTTTCTTTAACTTGCAATTGAAGTCTTCCTTTTTTTTTTTTTGGTGGGGGGGCTGTTGCACAATCTTAAATGAATCATAAGCAAATAAGTACGTGAACAAAGGGGAATAATGTAAGTGATACTTCATGCTGGAGGTCTTTGTTCAACTATATGCAGAAAATATCCTATTAAGAACATTATGTATCCTACTCTCCGCTTACCGAAATGTATTTTATGTTAAATGTCCACGGAGCAAAAGTGCACGCAAACATATGCACCGCAAAAACTCAGGGACGAGCTTGGATGAAATATTTGGTAGATGTACAAAATACTTATTTCTGTAAAATCTGTGTGAAGAATGCTGACTGTTGAAGAAGGACAGTAGTATGGTGAAGCTTCCTACCTTCCCTGATTTTCCTAAAGAGAAACGTCCTCTTCACAAAAAAGCACTTTGCCGTCTGACCTTTCGTTTTCTACTTGCAAAACAATTATAGCATTTTGTCATTTCTCTCATTGTCATTACATTGAGAAATTTTTCAAACTCTGACTGCCTCAATAAATGTTTATATGATGCTTAAGATTTTGGGACTATCGTGTTCCTTGGACAGTTATTTCTACTGTAAAACAAATGAAGAATAAAGAGCAAAGCTTACTCTCAAACTGGTGGCTAGGGAAAACCTGCTCTGCAGAATCTTGCCAATATAGCCAGGAACCGTAAGTTCTCCACTGACCTGTTGAGATATCCATGCATTGACACCCCAGTGACACACCATCTGAAAACCTTGCATGATTTTAAGCTATGTTATTCACTTTTCTTGCCTATGATTCATGCTTTTATCTGGTCCATGAAAAAGTGTGCAGAAAAAAAAACCTAAACCAAACAACAACCAACCAAACAAAAACCCTCCAACAAACACAAACTTGTTTTTATTTTCTTTTTTTTGAATTACAGTAGGGTTTTCCGGTTTTATTTTGAGATAGGGAGGGATTTAAGTTTTATTTTAAGGCTGTTCTTCCGTCCCAAAAGAGCATCATTCCAGCCAAAGGAAGAGCACTGGAAAATACATCTGGTGTGGGAAGTCCCACCCCATTGTATGTCCTAGGTATTCTTACTGTTCCAGGTTTATGCTAGAAACTGTATTGCATTTGGACGTCAAACAAGCCGATGTTCTTTTTTTTTCTATTATACATCTTCTGGTTATATTTGTTTTAATTGTCTGAGTCCAGACTCTGAAAATCCTGTCTCTGACACCATCCTGTCTCAGCCATCAAGCAGATTATCCTGAGACAAGACAATTGACACTGTCTTTATCCTTAAGCTCTTTGGCTACTCATTCAGATTAGGTTCAGCTCTTTGAATTACATACAGAAGACCTTTAAAAGTCATAAACTTGTTTCCTACGAAAGAAAAATGAAGAAAAGAGAGGGAAATTCTGATCTTTTCGTAGTAACTAGTGGAGCTAGTGCTGAGCTAGTACACTGTGCTGGTTTTTGTGCTAGTCAGACTTCTTTGGAAGCAAATAAATCCATGTTTAGAATGGTGCTATTTATTCTTATAAATTAAACTGGAGGCAGCACTTTTATCAAATGAGGTTAATTCCACCATTTTGGAGGTGTTTTAGCCAGTCATCAACTGCATAGCTCAGATTTACTGATATGTGTGAGTTTTGCCTTCAAGAGGACCCCAGCAGCCATCTTAGACTCAGTTTTTGATCAGTAAGTATTCTAAAAACACCTGCTAGAAATCTGCAGGTAAGCTTGTACCTGCAGGTTTTGTAAATGACCTTTGCTACAGCTGTTTCATGAGAAAAATCAGTGCTGATTTTCCAAAAGGAACAATTCTCCCTAAGCATGGACTGTGTCAAATTAAAATGGACCATATTCCTGGACAGGAACAAGCAGTACAAATGCATAGTAGCAAAGCGTCACATAAGATATAGTTCTAACGGATTTGATGGATGTAATTTAATGTTTTCTATTATATTTTGCCTGGCAATTTGGCACTTGGACACTGAAGCAGATCCACCGAATTAGGAGAATCCCCTGGCCCATAACTTTTTAGTTCAGTTCAGTCAATGGGACAAGTAAACGTCAGTGCAAGAGGAGCTTTATCCAAAACACAGGAATACTTGCATGCATCTACAGCCTTCGGCTCATTGCTAAAGAAAAACACTCTACTCCAATCCCTGTCTTTCCAAAGGGCTCTCCAAGGCATGCCGAGCGGGACCCTTCTTCTGGCCGTGCCAGTAAGCACCACGCTGGTACAGTCTCAGCTGGAAGCCTCCCTCATCATCCATTGCAGCACTGCAGCTGTGTTAATAATATTTGGTGACTCCTTTGTTTCCAATTTGAATCTAAAATGTGCAATCTGTACAGGATATGAGCTTATTTCTAAATCCCAATGGATGAATGTTCTGTATCTTAATAAATTATTTGTGGAATATAAAACCTAGTTGTAAATTAAGGCGTCTGTTCTGATGTGAGTTTATCTTGGATAATGCTGACACTTGCTGGAGGGCTCAGATAGTTTGTAAGCTGTACTGGATTTGTCCCTTCCCTTCTCTAAACAGAACAGACAAACAAATTTGGCATGTTTGTACCAGGCAGTCTGAAAGAACCATCAAAACACTTGCAACCAGGGTGGAGAAGAAAAAAAAAAATTAGTGATCTAAATTTTTTTTTTCTGAATGTTGTCTGAAGTACATATGTCTCAGAGAAGCAGTGATCCTTCTTGTTTGTGAAATATGGTAGGAAAAAGAATAGCTCTAAGGAATATAATCTCATTTTGTTAATGTTCAATAAGGATAGGAGCTGCAGCAAGAATCAGCCCAGCTCTCACTGTCTGATTCAAAAGTTACTAAAGTTCAAAGAAGTTTTACTTACGACTTGAAAATATTCTGGATCAGACTATATTTGAACAAAAGGGTCTGTCTGCATATCAGGGGAAGAAAATAAGACCATAGAACTAATCTTAGAGGAAGAGACAGGAATACCATCACAGGGGTCATTGAATTTAGACAAAGGAAATAATTGAAAAGGTGCCGTAGTATTTATTAATTGTGTAATAGCTGAAATGTTCCCTACTCCCTGTAGGATTTTGCAAACATGTGACCAGGGAGGGAGCAACAAAGAATGGGGAGAACTGTGATTTCAAACCCTCCAGAAGTTGTGTTTGCTCCAGCGACATTAGGGAAAGGATGCAATATGGTAGAGATTTCCTTGATGGTAGTTCCTGGGATTGAAATGCTTATAAGGGCAATTTCTTCTTTCCACTCTCCCTTTTCCTGTGGTCAGTACTTTCACCAAGAGGTATTATTCTAATTAAAGAAAATCGCCCATTTTCTTAGGCAGAAAATTGTTCCTTCATGTCTCATCTGATCTTCTCCACCCTGCTGCGAAAAGCAACCACTTCCTGCAGATTCTTTATTTTTCATTATCTTGACTCTTTAAATATTTTGGCTTTAACTTGTAAAATTTTCATTAAATAGTTTTGTCCTACATATTCCACCTCAGTACATTTGGGGGTGTCATATCTCAGTCTGTGTTACAGTTCAAAACTCAGAGCTGCACCATGCCTTTACAAAGAGCAGTTGCCACGGTACAAATAATACTTCAAGAATGGGATGCCATCTTGTGTACTGCAAGGTGCCAGCTCACTTAACATTTTGATCTGGAAAGAAATGGAATATTTACAACAGTTACCACAGAAACTTTTATTAAAGCATTTTCAGGTAACATCTGGATGTTAAGAAAAGAAAAGAGAAAAGAAAAGAAGAGAAAAGAAGAGAAAAGAAGAGAAAAGAAGAGAAGAGAAGAGAAGAGAAGAGAAGAGAAGAGAAGAGAAGAGAAGAGAAGAGAAGAGAAGAGAA
>JACAXG010000100.1:797761-856949 GCA_018881555.1 Amblyornis subalaris
AAAAGAAAAGAAAAGAAAAGAAAAGAAAAGAAAAGAAAAGAAAAGAAAAGAAAAGAAAAGAAAAGAAAAGAAAAGAAAAGAAAAAAAAAAGAAAAGAAAAAAGAAAACAAAATAGTTTTCAATTTTCTCAAGAAGATTTCCTTTGAGAACGAGAGAGGGGGAAAGACACATTACCCCTTTTTATTACTATTATTTTTAGTAGCAGTTGTAATGTTCAACACACTGTTTCTCACACGATTTGGGAGTATCCCATTCTGTCCTGCTTGAGGTCTTTAAATGCAAATGTAATCTATAAAATGGGCAAGAAACAATAAAGCGCCCATTACAGCAAGCTTTTTAGCCTACTGAAATGAGATATTGATAGTACAGTTTATATGCAAATGTCCTTATTGGCATCTGAAATATAACATTTGACCAGGCTCAGCAACCTGTATTTAGGCTTCAAATCTTCTCACCTTCTGGTGTTTACAAGTGCAACTGGAAACGTAGCTATAAATATTGAATGGCATCTAAATGTTCAGAAAAATAAAAGGCTTAGGGGAGAGCTTTAACTATTCACACTTCATGGGAAAGATGATTTTATCAATAGAATTAGAGGTTGCTGTTAGAGCTAGATCTAGGATATCCTTAATGTTTACTCTAATATTATTCATGTGGTAATATCTAGGGATGAATTTTGAAGTGGTGAATCTCAGAAGGCTGAGATTCATACAATGCAGCTTTTGCCACCCAATAAAGAGTTGATATGCTGTCTCTACAGATAACAAAGAAAATTAGACACTTCTGGAAACCCATTCATCTCATCCTACAACTGATTTAGAGCAGACAGACACAGTTCAGGTAGATGAAGTTAGAGAAAACATATAGTTTCAAAGGGAAAAATGCTCATACATTTATTTAAATGTTTTACTTCATAACTAAACATTATATAGGAGAGCTAAGGACAACTGCACAGGCTTTCAACAGGTTCCTATTCTGCTCTCTAGTTGTATTCAGGAGCAATATTTAATAAAGACCTCTTTGTTGATTTTTGGAGCTCCAAACGTGTCACTTTACATCCCCACACAGGGGAGGCACACACAGCCCTGATTTCAGCATATCACTGTAATTTGCACTTAACGCAACAGAGTCTGAGCAACTTCTGGTGCTGGTATGGCTCCCAGGTCAGCAGGAGGCAGGAAAGCTGCCCTTTCACACATATCTCAAGCCATTCTTCGCCATAGGCAGAGCTTTATCCATGTATTGCCCAGCCCCACCTCAACCGTTCGCAAGGCAGCACACATGCTGTCACGACTTTAGAAGCCCAAGATTTCCCCTGTAATAAGCAAAGTCACTTCCACAGACCCCTCACTTCCACCATGACCTGCAAGGAGGGAATGGCCAAGCCCCTGCCTTATTATAGCCTTTGCCATAGTTACCTGACCAATTTTTCCTCTTCCAGATGACCAGAGATGTCTAGCAGGTGATGATGTTGCCAGAGCAACCACTTTCCTGACAACCTAGTGGTTCTCATTGGGAGAAAGCTTATTCTATCAGACATTTTTGTTTAATGGTGGTCCATCTCCACTCAATGATCCTCGGATCTCATGTCTATGCTTCCTCCTCTCTTAATCTCAGCCCGACATGAAAAAGCCGAGGGGTCAGGGAAATGACAGAGGCAGAAAGCTCTGCATCCACATGGTGCTTTCATTTTTAGATCAGAGAACCCACACATCACATTTGTAGGTTATGCAGATATGCATCGCAAGCTATAGCTTCACTCTTATCAAAGGTAGCACATTAAATTAATTAAAAGGATGTACACAGTGAACATTTAGTCTGCACAACTCATTCCCAAAATATTTAGTCTGCATAGCTCATTCCCTTTGGCTCCACAACTTTCAAGCTTTTATTTAAATAAGACATTTATTTATATAATGATATATCATATAAAAGAAACAATAAACATGTTAATAGAGTATCTCTAATATATAATGTGCAACGTTGTATTTAACACAAAATATATAATAAGCAATGTGTGATAAAATATAATTTGATTACATATATATCTATGATCACACACATAATGGAAGATAAAGAACACAACTGGCTGGCATGCAACTGTGAGGGGAGTAGGAACTAAGATTCCATGTGGGAAGGCTGACTCTTTTTGGCTTATTACAGTTTTCCAGATGTCTTTGTCTGAAGGCTCTGGTATTTGACATTTTTAGACTAAGAACTGTGGACAAAGGAGGCCCTTAAAAGCCATAACTTTGGCCCTTATGTTCCTGTAACAAACCAATGCAATAATTTCTCGTTTTCTTCAAATAAATTGTATCCCAATTGGAAAAAAAACCCACCCAATCGGTGAAGGGGGAAGTATGTAGCTCTATGCTAATCTTTCATTTATTGAAGACACATGTTAATTTTCTACCCAGTTTCTTCATCTTTATTGCTGTTTGTCCTGTTGCCAGTTTACCTTTTGCAAGACAAGAAAAATGTGCAACGTTTTCTTCTTCTGCACTCTCCTGAAGGAATAAAATTAGGTTTAAAAGTAAATTCTTTTATAAGCAAAATAAATTATAAGTGAGTGTTGTGGAGAGTTGCATGGTAAATTGATTTCTGTGCACAAATTGTCCTTTTTTGTGATTTGTTGATAAAATTTTAATGTTAGACATGTTAGAACTGTTAAATACATCATCAGGACATGGGAAATGTTTTCATTTAACTGTTTCTTTTCTTTTATCACTTTATTTTTAAAAGCGGTTTCTAACATAATACTGGAAATCTTGCACTTCAGGTAAGCACAAAATAGAATCTTTAGTCATGAAAAATACATTACATGTCAGTACAAACTTTCATATCTCAACTATTGCAGACTTGGATATCTGGCTATGGCACAATCAGGAGGTATAGAAGGTAAAATTAGTACTAAAGCTGGGAGAAAGCATTAATAGCAAAAACAACTAAACCAAACCAAAAAGAAACCAAACAAAAAAAATCTACCAAACCCCAAACCCAGTCCTTTAAGTATTGTTTCAAACCTGCTTGGTAAAAAATCAATTAACTCTTAAATTTAGTATTTAAAAAGTCCCAACAGATGGAACATATTCAAATCTTCAAGCACATATTCAGAAAGATAAAGAAGGAATTTGGAACCTGTCAGAATGTGGAACTGAAAGTTTCTAGGAAAGTTTAGTTAAAGTTTGATAGACAGTAGAAGAGAGAGAGACCAGTTCCACATCAAAAACTACTTGTGGGAATAAGGAATACTCAAAAGACTAAACAGATATAATAGCTCATTCTAGGATTGAGTCACCGAGCCCTTGAAAAAATGAAGACTCTTATGCTTATTTCTCAATTTGAACTGTGATAGTATCATACAGTCCGAAAGAAATCTTTGAGATCCAATGTAGAAAACATTATACATAGATATTTTGGTGCTAGTGGAATCAAGGCAGCTGAAGCACAGAAGACAAGAACCCCCAAAAGTTCCTGTATAAAAAAAAAGAAAAGGAAAAACAAAGAAAGGGTTGACCATGTTACAAAGGTTATGGAATTTTTGACAGTTTTAGTCATGATCACAATCACAAGGAACTCTTTTCACTTTTCAAGAGGAATTCTGTCAAAATTTTGAGGTCTTTGAAGCTTCTCTCTGTCTTTCTTACCTTTTCATTTTTAATTCCTTCCTTCCTTCCTTCCTTCCTTCCTTCCTTCCTTCCTTCCTTCCTTCCTTCCTTCCTTCCTTCCTTCCTTCCTTCCTTCCTTCCTTCCTCCCTCCCTCCCTCCCTCCCNCGTCTCTCCCTTCCTCCCTCCCTCATTCATTAATAAACTTGTAAAAAACTCACTCTGGATATGATAGTTTCTATATTGACTAACAGATAGATAGAAGGAAGGACTTCAGTACCAAACTTTCCTTCTGACAAGGAATACTCACCAGTGTACTGTTCTCATTATTTTTAAACAGGTAAAGATTCCATCTTTGCCCTTGGGACGGCTATTGAAGAAGGCAGAGCATATTCACAGCATAAAGGGTTCTCTGGTATTCAGCCAAAATTTTATTTTATTTCATTACTTGAACTGAACCCTAATAATACCCTTCTAATGTTTACCACATTAAGAGATCTATGGTCTAGCACGTCCTTTTATCAGAGACAATTAGCTCAAATTTACTTTTTCAAACCTCTCCCCTCAAATGCCTTCCTTTAAACCAGAGACAGGCTGAAGAACACACTTCCAAAGCCAATGAAATGAACAATATCCTTTCCAATATCATCTGAGTTTTGAAGTGGGTGTTAAGAAAGAAGAGCACAGTGCCTGTAACAAGAGGAATAAGAAGTGAACAAGGAAAGAAGGGAAAATAGAACACATTGATGAAGGAAGGACAAGAAAAGCAAAGAGGTAAGAAATCCTTTATTTCAGCTTTGTAACATCTTTCAGAGACCCACTGGGTTGGTTTCATGTCTACTGGCCAATCCCTAATGCTTTGTTGAATCTTATTTGAACTTTGTCAAACAGGGCTTTCACTTTTCCCTTGCTACATTTCTTCCTATTTTCAATTCTGCTCCCTTGAACCACCCTAAAGTATTTCTGTCTCTCTTCGCTCCACTTTTCAAATGACCTTGGTATTGTATCTTGTTCTCCCATTCCTAGGTCCTTGTTTACTTAGGCTAAACATATCCCAGGTTTTACGTCTGATAATGTCTGAATGTAAAACAGGGGGAATGGTGAGTACAGAATTGTTTAATTCAGAGAGCAAGGTTAAAAATATATTTCTGGCTGAGTATCTCATTTTATTAATAGTGTTTAATTGATCATGGTGGAAAGGCTGTTATAGTCAAGTGGAGGAGGGTGTTACCTTCCAAAACATTTTCCAGCAAATTTACTTAATTGTTTCTGTTTACTGAATACCCATTAGTGCTCTATCACACATTAAAAGCAATGGGCAAGATTAATAACAGCCTGCTCACCCCCAAAATATCAGAGCCACTTTATGTATTGATGGCAAGTGACTCATTAAGTTTAAATGGATATAAGTTATAATTTTCATCACATTCCTGTGTTGTTGTGTTTTATTTTGTTTTTGTTTTTTTTTTTTCTTTGTGAAACTCAGCATAACTCTAATGGTTTTACATTTTATAGAAACAGGGAAGATCAGATTTGCCAACTCCACTCATGAGGAAGGATAAATGCTTGGTAATATTAACGCATAACACAACAAGAGTTAATTAACATCTTTTGCATGTTTGCTGCATTTCTTATTTACAGATTACACAGCACTTTCTGAAAGAGAATAAACAGTGTCTAATAGAGGCAGCAAGAAGAACAATGTCCTCTGTTGTTTTGAAGGCCTTGCAGAGCACAGAAAATTGCTTCTGCTCTGGAAAATCTACCTGCTGCTTTAGACTTGAAGTAAATGAGTTCCTACAAATCTGTGATGAAAATAAAGGGCTCAGAGAGGTCTGTAACAATCTGTACTTTGAATAGCTTACATATTTTATAATAGCAAGCAAATTCCCCATGTCTGCCCAACTATTCCTTTTCTTTAATGGGGAAAGTCAAGTACAGCAGAGCCAATTTATGCCCCCATCTCCCTGGTTTTCCCTGGTCATACCCCAAAAACAGCTGTGTTGTTACAAAACAGCATTCCAATTATTTTATTTTTATTTTAAGCTTTTTTCTTACATATGGAAAAATTTAAATAACTGTGTCTCCCTCTAGCTGGAACTGGTCTCAGGCTACATTGCTTGAATCTGCCTTGCAGTTTAAAATTCCAAGGCAATTCTCAGGACGTGAAACGGTGGTTTCGCCCATTTACGAATCTTGAAATCAGATTTAGGCTAACAGTCAGTTCCTTTGAGAATAATGGCTTGATACAAGATCCTTCCAGCACCTCAGGATCTTCTGAAGTCTGCATGGAGCATTTCCAAAATAAGGTTTTAGAAAATGAGACTCTTTGCACACAATCTATTGACCAGTTCAGCACTGTTTTTGTAAGACTCACAGGTATTGCTCATTTTAAAATGTTGGAGTGGCATGTAGAAAAGCAATAAACAAACACCCCAGAGGGATTTTTTACACCTGCGATGTGTGCGGTGATCAAGCGAGCGCTGTGTTCTTCTTGTGTCGATGTTTAAGCGCAAAAGAAGCCACAAGATTTAATCCACTGTCTGTCCTCCATTCGTCGGTAGCCCTGAGTATCTCTATCTCTTCTTATAAGCCTGGATTTCTTACTCATGGCACTGTAATTTCTAATTCTGGTGTCAAACTCAGACTGGTTCTACTGACTTAAATGTGGTTAATCCTCTTGTAATTTAATGCCACAAAAGAGAATGCAGTATATATTAATATAGCTATGCACAGAGTTGTGGTCAGCAGCACCTTTCAACTCTTTCAGTGTAAAAACACAACAGAAAGTCCTGCTTCATTCTGATTTTTCCTGCTTTTCTACCTGCTTCTGTATTTGCACTGTGTATTTGTCCCTAATGCAAGACTGCAAAATGTATCTGCACACACTGAAGCAACAGATTTCTATTTATTGTCTGCTTAAGTCAGATAAGATCCTCGTTGTGTATGTAATTTCTCTTTATCTGAAGACTCCTTGTGCCTCTCATTTTTTCTTTCATTTTAATGACTTTATTTTCAACTTTGATTTCATTCTCAGTATCTTTCTTAGTTACTGGATCTTTGGGACTCTTTACCCCTTAGAAAGCTAGATGATTAATTTTAAGACTCACAGAGACAGATTCTGAATTTTTTTTTATTCTGGTCACCATTCTCCAAGTTTTATGTTTTCAGCAAGACTGATAACAGAGAAAGTAGCAATGATACCAAAACAATGATATCTTTTCAGCATTTAATGCAATACCCTTTGAAGCTCCTGAAACTCTTTCCAATAATTTGAAGAAGTAATTTTGCAGACTCAAACATGAAAATGATAAAACTTTATTTTTTTCCTTTTTGCTACTGATTGTGTGCTCAAGGTCTAATTGCAGGGCTTTATCTTGCAAGTATTTAATACAAAATATTTGTTAAAGAGGTTAAGGTAATCGGAGTGTTAAACTTCAGGCTTAATAAAAAACATCCGTACAAGGGAACTGTATTCCTTTAATTGTTTTTTTAATAAATTAGTGTCAATTCACAGTAAAGGCTGCCTTTCAAAACCTGTGTCCTTTATGTATGTCCTTCTGGGTTCATAACCACATGTGTGCATTTACATACTGGGTAGATACGCCACTTCACAGCATAAAAAATGCCCTTTGGATGAAACAGGTGCGTGTGTGAACACAGCTGATTGAACCATTGATCCAGAATTTTGTTCAGTTTCAAATCAGCCTCTTGGCTGAAAGAATCTCTAACAAAATATGCATAAAAATATGAATAATAAGCAATGCAACCACAACGTAGGCTCAACTTCAATAAACGTTGAAAGGTAAAATTCTAAGCGACTTGTCTAACAAAACAAACAACACACCAATATTTCCTTGTGTTGCTGATAGGTAAAACCTCACAAAATCCTTGTAATTAGTACATCTTGTACTTTGAGTGGTGCATGTGACTGTGAAAAGTTAAAAAAAAACCAACAACCCAAAACTTAAATAAAGCAGGTGCTGGAAGGTTTATGTGACAGCAGATCCTCTTAGATAATAAAGAAGATTTTATGTGCTTACTGGCTCCTTTCTGGACCACTGATGACTGCTGTGGAGTTTTTCAACTGGTCACTGCTACAGCTTCGCTTCTAGGAGTTACAGCAAACTGTTCTCTAGCCACATGACAATTAGTAGCTTTGTGAATGTCCTGCAACATCCTTTCAGCATCATGCAAGCCCCAATTTACATCCCTTTTCTATTCCTTTCCATCTACCTTTCTGACACAATGAATTACACTGAAATACCATCCGTCTGAAGTGTATGCTGGGCAGCACCTAGATGTGAGCTAAGCTGTTTTTGGAGTTAAACTGGCTTTTCACTCCCTAAAGAAAACTTCTATTTACCTTATTCCAGCCACCAATTGTTGGTAGCCCATGTTTGTACACTGACACCTTTCTGGAGTCTGCGTAATGGGGTCTCATTGGGATTCTTTAGAGTAGTTATGAACAATTGCAAGCAGAGCTTTATAGCATAAAACACTTACTACACAAACTACAGCTTAAGAGTTGAGAATGTAAATAAAAATAGAGAATAGAAGAACCTTTTGAGGTGCCACCTTTAAACATGGTGATGTGACTTGTCTTCAGTCTCACCAGTGCTCATTATAGCCTATTTTTTTCCCCCTCATTGCATTCTGAAATGGGCCTTCAAAACACTTTTATGACTAATATTAAAAATCACTTCTGAACACAAAAAAATAAGTACTCTAAGATCTTAGAATGAAAGAAATTGATTTTGATTCATATAAATTAAGCTTCCTTACTATAGTAATTTATGAATCATGGAATTAGATTTATCTAACTGATGTTAATCTTTCTCCAGATAACTGCAAAGTTTCTCTTGTGACCCAATACATAATTAAAAATCAAAATAATAAGATTTATGTTCATTTGTTTATTCATTTTGTAAATCTATAGGCCATTTTGCTGGCAAAGTTTCGAGTAGAAAGATCCAAGAAATATTGATTTTCCTCTTCTTCATGACTATTTAATTGGTTAAAGTGTGCCCCATTCGCACGAGCCAGCAAGTTGATGCTGGTTACATTTTAATAAATGTACTCCTCACCCGATCAATACATCCCTGGGAAAAAAAGTGCTGCTCTATCATATGTTAATGGGAAGAAAATCTTTTTACTATAGTCAGTCATCATGACAAACAAGAATATGAAAAGTGTTAATGAAATGACCAGCTGTCTATAAAATGAAAGACTCGCAAGACAGTTTCCTTTCTTCCCTTAACTCAATGAAACAAAATGGAAAATTACACCAGAGCTTGTAGAACAGGAGGTAATGTTCACAGTTGGAAATCAAACGCCATAAAGAAAGTCAGAATTGGACTTAATATGCTTATGAGCCAGGGAATGGAATTCACTGTAACCATGTTGACATAAAATATATTCAAATGTTCATAATGGAGCAATTCAGGCCTAGTCCCAAAGATGGATTTTAGAGTTCTGACTCCTATTTCGGTTTCAAGCCACCCATTGATTTAATTGATTTCAGGAAATCAATCTGTGGTTAGGAGAGTTCTAAGCAGAATCTGAGAGCCCAAATGTGTTGATAGATGTTACACTTAGAACCATATTTTTTTCCTTTATCATTTCTAGCTCATTAATATTTCCAACTGAGGCAGTGGGACAAGCTGTGTAACTCATTATGAGTCTAAACTAAATAGATCAGATGGCATCTCAGAGATTTCATAGAGTTAAGGATTTTTAACACCAGTAAAACCATTAAATTATCTGATATCACAGGCTTCTGGTATCTATCAGTTGATCCTGTTGAGTTACATCTGCCTAATCAAATCTTCAGTAGCTGCAAGAAAAAGGAATTTTTTTTTTTATTATTATTTTTAGTTACGCATTTGCCGTGTAAGTTTTATAATCCTGTTTGATTACCAAATCAAGTGTGCTTGTAAGGCACCAAAACTTTATTATCTGATTTGATGTTGAAGATTAGATACAAAAAAAAAAGTAATTAAGTATCTCATAACTTGAAATGAGCTGGCCAGCTCCCGGAAGCTATTTTAACCGTTAGCTAACTGGCCTGTAATCCCTACATAACAACCAAGGAAAAAAGTAGAAGCAACTGAGGTAAAGAGTCTACAGCAGCTGGTATATTGAGCATGGAAAAATCTCTGTGAGGCAATAACAATCAGCAAAGAGAGAGGGCTTGAAGCTTTATTTCTTTTTGAGGTTCGGGCACCTGTATCCAAGGTAGTCAGGACACCATGTTGAAAGGGAGTTTTGGAAATAAATGAACCCTTCAACATCAGGCACCTCAGTCAGTCATTTAAGAACAAAGAAAAGAGTCTGCTACTTGATTTATTTGCTGTGAAACATTATTCAGGAGGTGGAAAAGCTGTTTTTAATACCCTTTGTTGTTTGATTTGTGAAATAGGTGCTCAAAAAGTTCTTTATTTCATCTGTGGAAGCTACAACATGACACTGAAGCCTACTTCTTGGGGACTCAGGTAGGAATGGAAAGAAATCAATGTTGGAGCTTGTTGATGGTTGAAACTGAGATTTATGGGACTTTTTTTTTTGATAGATATTTTAGATAGATATGTATTTCTGAAATAATGTTTGCCACCTTTCAGTGCAATGGATAAACCCCAGCTTTGTTCTTCCCTTTTGCTGTTGTTCTGCTCTTGTGATTTTTTCATGTCTCATTTAACAGCAGCCTATAATGTGTGATAAAGACTATGCAGAGCTACACCAGCATGCACTCTACCAAATTCTGAGTAAATGGTGGAGTACCACTGCTTAGTCTGAGTAATTTGAATATCTTCCTCCCAAATCACAAGATGTATGACCATTTTTTTTTTCCTTTAGAGTCACTTTGGTTTGAATATTATTCTGTCAATAGTTACAGTGGTTCTTCAAGCAAAAAAAAACCCCAAAAAACAGAAACATTGGGAGGATGGGGCAGAATGGGGAAAATAGCAGGAAGTCTTTGCTCTTAACATCTCCAAGAACCTCCTTTCAAGCCTCTATGGTAAATCACAGAAAATTTCCCACATAAAATAGTTCTGAGGCTCTGTATTCCAGGATAATTGCAGAGGCAATAGGTACTCTTCTTTCCTTTTGCCTTGCCCTCCAAAAATCCATGTTCAAGAATGTGTTCTCAGAAACTATTGTTCTTTTTTTTCTTAAGCTTTGTCCGAATTTTCTTTCAATCTCCAATAAAAACTCTTCATTCAAATGCCATTACTCTGGATTCAAGTTAGAATGCACTCCAGAATCACTTGCATTTCACCAAGATGAACACCTCCACACTTTTTTACAAAACAATATTATTGCTTCATAGCACTAATTTGAAGTTTCCTGCTTTATTTCTCAAATCCACTGGGGAAAGAATTGTCTTCTTGCTGTTTCTTTTAGTTTCCTTCTGCTGTCCTTACAGTGATTTTCTTTTAGTCCTTCCACTTTTCATTTTTCTCAGCAGTAAGAGAAGTTTCTTCCTCCTAGACACTATTTCTACATCAGCATTTCTGGCTCATTTCAATTGTTTTGAAAATTCAGCAAAAAACATATCTCATTTTAGCTCCTGTCTATCTCCTGCAGTAATGTATTTACTTTAGCTATTTAAGTGTGAGAAGAATACTGAAATATACTTTATCAGTAATTTGGACAAGTAAATATCTAGTAAAGCAAATTATTGACCAGACAGTTTTCTAACAGTGCAAAAAACTTTGGCTATGTGAAAGATTAGTGTCTATCTACCCTAGATAGGCGGCAGAGAAAATACCTTTAGGGGACAATGAGTTAGGGATAACTGGAAGTGTCTAGTCCTAACTATAGGCTACAGGAAACAACCAGTTTTGACTGAACACATTACTTTTTAAAAATAACATCAAGTGCAATGAAGTCTACCCTAAGTGTAGTAAGAATATTGACTTTTTTTTTTTTTTTTTTTTATAAATGTTGCCTTTATAAGAATGTGTCCTTGTGTTTCTGTTAAAATGTTTTGCTTTGTTTGAATTTAAAGAAAAAAAACACCACCACAAATCAAAAAAAATCACCCCTCAATAAAAAAGCCCTGGACAAACAAACCAAAACCCCTATGCAGTCAGGTTTGACTGGCTGATATAAGAAGCTGCATACAATGGCTGAATCTCTCTCTGTGCTACTTACTTTGTTCCATTCTTTTATTACTTCTATGATCTTAACAGATGAATGCACCAATAGCTCATTTTGGTCCTAACTCAGCTCTGCCTGTCTGGTTTACTGCCATCAATATTGCAGATACAATATTGCATCTAGAACTTAAACTCGGTGAAAGCTTTAAACATCGCTAAGGTCTTGATCCAATTCTCACTGAAGAGACTCCCTGAATGTGAATCTTCCCTTTGATTTCAATAGGCTCATCAGGGCTTAACTGATAGGGTACATCAGAGATTATTCACTAAATTCAGGTCTAAATACATACTGTCTGTTAGTTTATAATTCATAGCAAAAGGACACGGATAAGGAGTATTTATACTCATGAAAGTGTAAAAGAAAGAGAAAAAGCTGTCTAAACAACGGACCATTTGCAAAATATAATGAACCTGAATGTTTAAATGTTCACCTGACTGAGGACTTTAAGAAGTTGATTTGGAGGAGAAAAATCTGTGGGGGCCCACTGGGAACATAGTTTGCTGTGAGATGTTTTTGAAAGTATATTTTAACTTCTCCAAGTTTTGAGCCATATACACTATATTATGTATTCTGAGAAGATAGCTGTGTAAAATAAGTTCTTCCTTAGTTATCTTATTATTGCTTTTTTTTCCTCTTTCTCTCTCCTTCGCCTTTTTTTTTTTTCTAAATTTATTTTTTTTTTCCCCCTAACTGCTGCAACTTTTCAAGCAACTCCATGGAGACAGACCGCAGAATGTAAAAACACCTGAAATCCTCAAGAGTATCTGAAGCCTTGGTCCTTAAGTGAGGCTTTAATCACAAGAGACACGCAGGTGATTTTTTTCCACCTCTGGCAAGTGAACACAATAGAAGAAGAAACCTAAAGATTCTAGCCTAAAGAGGTTGTAATTAATGAAAACAGAAAAAAAGTGTCTTGGTATGTTGTGATAAATGTGGATCTTTTGGGGATTAGTCCTGCTACGTGAAAGAATTGATTCCTCATTTTATTTTTAGGAGCACTGTAATTATTTTTCAAGGTCCTGCACATGGGTTGGGGCAATCCCAAGCACAAATGCAGGCTAGGTGGTGAATGAATTGAAAGCAGCTCTGACTAGAAGGATTTGGGGGTGCTGGTGGGTGAAAAAGCGGGCGTGAGCTGGCACTGTGCATTTTCAGCCCGGAAACCAAATGTGTCCTGGGTGGCATCCAAAGTACCATGGGCCGCAGGGAAGAGAGGGGATTATCCACCTTTGCTCTGCTCTGGTGAGACCCATCTGGAGTTCAATGAACAGTTCTGGGGACCCCAATGTAAGAAGGACCTGAACCTTCTGGAGCGAGTCCAGAGGAGGAACAAAAAGATGATCCAGGTACTGGAGCCCCTCTGTTACAGAGAGAGGTTGAGACCTGGTGTTGTTCAGCCTGGAGAAGAGAAGGGTCTGGGGAGACCTTGGAGCACTTTCCAGTGCCTAAACAGGCTACGAGAGAGAGAGCCTTTTGACGGAGCCATGGAGTGATAGGACAAGGGGTAGTGGCTTCAAACTGAAAGAAGTTAGATTTAGATGAAGCGTGAGGAAGAATTTCTTGTCTGTGAGGGTGATGAGACACTGGAACAGGTTGTTAAACTATGATATGCTATGAAGTCAGAGAAAGCTTGGAACAAAGACATTAAACACATAATGAAGATTTAAAAGGTAAAATTTGAAACTGACACTATGCATTACAAAATCAAATTCCTACATTTTTCCCATGATATTTTTTTTTAAAAAGACAGGCCATCAACCTGTATATTATTTTGTGTGGGGAAAAAGAAAAATAGCAAACTGTAAAAATTTATCCTGGTTGAGTTTATTATATCCAAGTATTTAAAATTACTTTTTATGGAAAAAATATAGACAGAGATTTTTTAATACTAATTTATTTTTAAAAAACTTCTAGTCCGAACATCAGAGAGTGAGGTTTCACTATTAAGCAACCACCTCTACAGAAAAGAAGAGCTTGAGTTTCTACATCAAGAAAGAACCACTGAAGAAATACAGTGTGTACTGAAGAAGCTGTAACAGAAGACAGATACAATTGTAAGAGAAAAGGAAGATGATCTGTGTGTGTTTCATCATAATGATCAGCTGGGATTTCATGTGGGGAATTCAGTGCCAATGTCCTTTTTTTCTGATCTAAGCAATATTGCTTTAAAGAAAACCACAGCATCTTTTTTTTTCTATTTTTCTCTTTTCTTTTCTTTTGTATTTTTAGAAAAAGACATAGTCCAGAACACCAAAATCAGATATATAAGAGGCAAAATGTGGAAAATACAGCTTCTTGATCTTACAGCCTTTTGGTTTTCTGTTCATTGTGGAGAAATCATTTCCCACAAATCAGTAGTGAAATGAATCCATTCTAACACCAGGATCTGGGTAGTAGACTCCCAAAACTTAGCTAGGCTCCTTGTAAAGGGTGATTTTTCTGAATGATTCAGGACACTCATCACAGAATCCATGACTTGCCCTCCGGATGGGTCTATCTCTGCTCACCAAGGGTGAAGGGCCATGGATGATTCACACTTACTGGGTGATGCAGAGCTTGTTTAAATGGTGAGTGGCACTGGTGCACGAATATAAGGTGCATTGGATGAGTCAGCAGGACCTGAAGGTCAGTTTTCACTCTCTTTCCATGGACCCTTCAGAAGTATTCTCAGTAAACTTGTCAAAATATTACATTGCAATTTAAAAAAAAAGAACTAAACAGACATTTCTCTCCAGAAAATGGCTATATCCAGAGAGTCAAGCAAATTGAAAGTGACCAACTTTATTATTTCTCAAAATAAAAAAATAGCTTAGTAAAAAAATGTGATTTTTGAGGTTTTTTGGGGGAGTGGGGTTTTCTTTGGTTGGAGTTTGCTTCAGGGTTTTTTTTTTGTTTTCGGGTTTTTTTGTTTGTTGTTTGTTTTGTCTTGTTTTGTCTTGTTTTGTATTGTTTTGTCTTGCTTTGTCTTGCGTTGTCTTGCTTTGTCTTGCTTTGTCTTGCTTTTGGTTGGTTGGTTTGGGGGTTTTTTGGTGCTTTTTAGGAAATGTGAGTTTTAAGATTGCTGCTTGGGCTTTTTATTTTGGTTGGTTCTGTTTTGTTTTCTTAATCAAGAAACAAAATATCCAAATAAATCTGTGATTTTTCAGTAGCAACCAAGAAAAAAGCTAGTCCACTTTTTTTTTTTCCTTAGTAGAAAGAAAAAAAGTAAATGACAGAAACTGTTTCAATAAATACCAGAAATCCTATAAGATAATGACAAAAGGGATGATTTTGTTTTAACTGCATTTTCTTTGAAAGTACATCATCACAACCAAAAGATTCCAATCTAATTAGACAGAGTTGATAGCATGCTGCAGGTAGATTGCTCAAAGAGATGTTAGAAATATTATTAGCCCAATAAACAGTCAAGACTATGTAACAAATTATCTATTCCGTAGTTGGAGTATTATGCTGGTATGTTCTGTTGTTTACTTGTCAGCTGATAGTGTATCAAGCCTGTCCTTCAGCCTTTGTGCATCTTGTAATAAGTATTTTTATCTGAATGAATCTTTATCCCGTAGTATAAATAAATTCAACTGTATAAATAAGTTAAATCCTATTTTTGAAAGATGCATTTACTTACATCTATTCTTTTACAGCACATCACTTGGAAGTATTTCATTTGATTTGAGAAGGAGAGAGCAGACTGACTGCAAAAAACAGAATTAACACACAGTAGCATTCTCATAAAAAGCTATCTTTTTTCGCAAATACTTGTGCATTTTGTGGGAGTGCTCTGTGCAGCCAGGAAATGTCACTGCAGATGAATTTTAAATAAAGTGTTCATATTTCTTTGGGGACTTTCAGATCAGAAAAGGAAATGGAATATTTACAATTTGGTGCATAATTCATTTTCTGTGGGTAACTACCAGTTTTATTTCCACCCCTAGCCTGAATGCATGGAAATCTTGTTAAAAACCAAAAATCATAAATATTCAGCTATAAACATGCAGGCTAGGAGGAAGTAGTAGTAATAATAGTAACAATTATAATTACCTTAATTATTTTTTAAATTTAGATCTCCATATAAAAAGAAGGAATAGAAATCTCTGACAGATGTCTTGTATTATTCTTCGAGGATGAAGAAATATACTTAAGCAAAATGCTGCCACTTTGACACTGTTCAAGTAGATATTCTGTATATTTCTGGATTGCATGCCTCTTATCCTACCACAAATTTTACCTTGTCCTGGTACCACTGACTTCAACAGAGCTGCCTCAAGTTTACATCTGTGTAATTGAATAGTCATTTGGCCCAGCAATTGCCATTCCACCATGGCATTCTTTGAACTGGATAGAAACAGTTCTGTTTTGTGACTTGTAGGTACAAAACTCAGTAAGCAGAGCCCTAATTTCTGGCCTGTGTGTCACCTCAGCACTGATAACGCACTAATAGTTAAGTACTTTGATGTTTATGTGGTTCTTTAAGATGAGAGATGAAGAGAGTGGAGAGTATGCAAAACATTCACATATTTTGTTTTCCTCTTTGGGGAGGAAAATGTCTGGCAAAGGTCATCTCATCTCACTGCTAACCTGATATACAGCAGATAAAAAGTTTCAGTCTGATTTCATGCCTATCTTAGCCCCTGTATCACTCTGCATTTATAGAATATTTCAAAATTGCATTCATTTTTGTCCCAGTCAGATCTCAGAGAGGGCTTTGCACTTGATAACAGAATGAGACTGCCAAGTTCCTTATAAAAGAGGAAATGGCAGGAGTGAATTTAACCTATTTTGAACAAATTGCATTGGCTGACAGTCAAATATCATATTGATTTTAGCATTGCTCACTTTATAATTTGCTACATGGTCCTAAGTCCAGCATATCTTATTGACCTCCTTATACCCCTTCCTTACAGGCAGATTCAGGTTTGCTAAGGTATTCGTCTAACTTAATGATGGAATACACACTGCCCCCTGCTGAAATGCCACCAAAAATCTGTCTGTTTGCTTTTTCACATCAAACTTTCTTTGTTCAGACTCTGTTGTCACCAGGATTGGACATATGCATATTTAGGCCTAAGCTTTAGTGATGCAGATGGCTCGTTACCCATTCTAGGACTGTGAATAGTTATATCAGCTGAGGTTTTGGCCTTTCAAAAGCCTTATCACGTACTCCTGACTTTTATCTCCAATGGCAAACAAATCTTGTACCCAGCGTTTGGGTTCACTGAACAATCAAGCTGTTAGCAGAAGTTAAAAGATTCTTTCAGGTAATAGCTGTCTTTTGGAACAGTCTATCACAGTACATTTGGAGATAATCATCTTGTCTAACTTCAGAAGCCTAAATTAGCTGAGCAGTCTAACCTACCAAAGTAGGTTCCTACTTTGGTCTGTGGAGGGATATCAAGGCTCCAGAAGGAAATTTGTCCTTTCTCATAAGTTTGTCTTAGAATGAGACATTTTGTGCTCTCTGCCTGTATCTCCCTAATTGACTAGATTTTTTCAGATTATGAGGATGAGCTTAGAAGACATGATTCTCACCTTTAAAGCTCTCAAATACCCAAATGGAAACCATTCTCTGTCTTTAAAATTAAACTGTAGAGATGCTTGTGGTTCTTTGTTCTTATTTTTATAGATTTGATATTTTTGGGGGTTCTATTTCTCGAAAAGATGCTCTTATTTATTGGGTTAGGAGCAAGCCCATATGTAAAAATCCAGCATGCCTTTGTGATTTTATAAAAAAAAACAAACCAAAACAAAGAAAATCCATCTCCCAAAACAGAAACCACAGTTGTCTCCACAAAACTTCACCCACTCTTTTCCTCCTTCTGTTCTCCCAGCAGACAGTGTACAAGCTTAACACAGAGAGCTTTACTCTTCCATTGCGTGATCAGAAACTGCTCTCTTTTGGACTGTTTCCTTGGCCTTCCTTAAACATGCTGTGCACAACATCCCTTTGCATTGCTAGGAGAACTAGCAGGTTAACTTCTCAGGCCTTTCTTAGCCCTAATTTCCTGTCTTCCACTTTGTTAGGTTTTTCTTGTCTTCCACTTTGTCAGGTTTTTCCTGCCTTCCACTTCGTCTGGAGGTTGATGGGAAGTGGTAACCTGGAGCACTAACTAATATTAATAAATGACTCTGATAGAAGTTGAGGAAGATGCTGAAGGTTCTCCAAATAATCTGTTGCATGCCTTTACTCATCAGATGTGTGTGTCATTTAGCATGTTTCTCTTGGGCAGAGATTTTTTTTGGTGACATATTATCAGATTAATGGTTAAATATGGAACAGTAGCCCACCCATTTAGCTAAATTTGCTTACCTTATACATATTCTCTGAGGAAAAGAGCTGTGGATAGTTCCAGATGTAAATTATCAAACCCACCCTCTGTGGGGGCACATATCTCTGAAAAGGATCCTGCTGCTCTCTGCCAGTCCTCTCCTTATTCATGAGCACTTGCCTTAGGTTTGACTACAACAACCATTTCTGTTCACGGAAATCAGTACAGGCTGCTCAAGAGAGGCATTTCTGATGTACTGAAAGGTCTTGTCTCATAGGGTCACCTGTGTTTTGTCTTGGATTTTTTTATGGTACTGTTTTTCTCTGAATTTAGCTTTTTAATTTTTCTTTCCCTTGTTTTATGTTTACACAGTAGTTGCTTTAGGTCCCTTGTTTTAGTTACAGCAAAACTCTGGTACGTAGGAGCTGTTCTTAAATATTGTCATAACTGCTACTGAGAAGGCAAAATGACTATAATAATACTAGATAAATCACAGAAATTATTATCTTAGGGTCCCTCTCTAGTCATCCAAATAGCACACCTTGGTAGGTTACATCTAAGTCAAATCTAAGCCAACAATGTTTCACACACAAATGTTTTAGCTAGGAGTCTTGAGTCTGAACTTGTTTTTTTTTTTCTCCCACAGATAGTCCACTGTAGCTTCTTCTTCTTCAGAAATTCCTCCAAAAATTTATGGAAATAAGACTATTGATTGAAGAGACCTTTTGGTGAAAACACGAAGATTTTGTAATGGTTTTTTTTTACTCGTTTGCCCATGTTCCATTGTGTTAGCTTTATTAATGCATTCCTCTTCCTCGTTGTGCTGAGTGAAGCATCTTCATAGAATCACAGAATCACAAATGGTTTGGGTTGGAAGGGACCTTGAAAATCACCCAGGTCCAACTCCCTGCCATGGACAGGGGCATCTTCCACTAGACCAGTTTGCTCAGAGCCCCATCCAACCTGGCCTTAACTTGTTCTAATAAATATAGAATAAGGGGAAGCACAGTGCAGAATATTTTAACTTAAAATTGCAATAGACAGAAATTTAATGCTGAACAATAATAGTAATAATAAAAGTTATGATCCACCTTACAGGGAAGGACTCGGAGAGTTCTAGAAGTTCAATTGTCTTAATAGTAGACGGATTGAGAAAATTAGCCTTATTCCCGACATAGGTAAAATAAGGTTAAATCAACAAAACTCAAACACTTTTTTCAGTATTTGCACTGGGGAAAGTTTCATGTCTTCTTCAGTAGACTTTAAAGTCTCATATCTAAATGATAAATCTCTAGAGTGACTTTAGCACTTATTAGGAATTTTTGTAATCAGACATAGCTGATATGTTTGGTTTTAGTTTGGGGTTGTTTTTTTAGGTTTATTTTTGTTTGGTTGTTTTTGGTTTTTTTTTTTAGGGCAAGGTCTGACTGCAAGTCACTGATTTCAATTATTCATACAAAATATATTTTTCTTTAATATTGATCTGGGGGTATAATTTTTTTTTTTTTTCTTGACTCAAATAGCAATTTTGAGGAAAAATAGAATCAGAAGAAGCAAAACACATAGTGTCTCAAGATTTTATTTTGGGACTTCAGACACTTTTTTGTGTTTTTGACAACTGTCTTTTTATTTTTTTTTTTCCCAAAGAAAAAGCTTTACAATTAAAATACATCAATAAACTATATTTTCAGCACTTTTATACTAACACACAGAATTTGAATGAGTATTGCAGTACTTTGACAATCAGAAAAACAAATTTCTTAGTAATTAAATCACAATTACTAGCTGTACTAAAGATATTTTGAAATGATCACACTCTCCTACTTAAATCCTAGCAAAAAAAAATTCTGTTTAACAAATTTGCAAAGCTAACTCCTGATTTATCAGGGCCTTCAAGGAGGTTTTTTGTTTCCAGAAGCCTAAAACATGTGTTTAATTCCTTATCTGAAGCAGGGCCTGAATCATGGCTCACACCTATTCTTTCCCTACCCGCATCAGCACCCAAACATCAACCATATTTCCAGTTACAATTCTTTGCGACACCATCAACAAGATCTCTGCGGGTATTTCTTTTTTTCCCTCGCCTGCAAATAGTTTTCATCTAAGAGGCAGAATCAAATAACTATCCAAAATAATGCAGATATTTGTTTATCTTACCCTAAGAAGAAATAAAACACACTTTTATACACTCTGGGAAACACACACGGATGTGCTTAAGGGATGAAGCACTGCCTTCATTGCGAATGACAAAGAAACCAAATGGATTGCTAAAAGCAATATAGCTTCTTCCCGCTCGGCAAGGGGAAATGGCTGCAGCTTCTGCACCTTAACTGTCGAGAAAAAACTTTATTATGCTTTCTCTCTCTAGCTCTTCCCTCTCCTCTCTCCCCCCCTTTTCTTTCCCAGTGTATCAGTTCATCACATGGCAAACAGGACTTCTCCTCAATATATCTCTCTTTCAGATTTCATTGACCTATGACCTGTAATGTCCCAATTTGCTTCAAGTACCTTTATTTATGCCATTCCCAGGACCTATACATTTTGATCTAAGAAACGGTATTCTCTCCTCAGTTCCTATGGAGCACACTTTGCAGGTACCATCAGTTCAGAAAAAGCAGTCACCCAATATATGAGATTGTGACAAGGTATAATGTAATGGTAGTTATGTGAACCTCCAATAAACTAGTGGTACTTCACAGATTACTTGGAGAGAAAGTCTTTTAGCGTGCTTGAAGAAGTATGAAATGAATTTCATTTCCTTCTCATTTGCCTTGCTTTTGAAAGGTTTCATGCAAGATATGTGACCAACTATTATAGTACTAATCCATCCATGACAGAGCTCAATTTTCCCTGAGAATTTACTTCTGAATGGGCTGCAGAAAAACTTGAAAGCTGAAAATTAAAGTACACTGAACAGAGCAACCACTGAGCTGTGGGCAGCTGTCTGTCAAGAAAACCAGTTGGAACAAAAATGTAAATTAGATTTTATTTTTATTTATGTTTTTAAAGCAATCTGCAGAGGTAAAGTTTTACAGCCCTGTGTGTAAACAAGAGCAATGAGATGGAAGTGATGACAAGCTGCTGTTGTTGTGAGTTATTCTCATTAAGGTAAATATAAAAAAAAAAAAGGACCATGGGTTACTGACAGTTTTAAAACAGAGCACCGTACTGTATTTAGTCACCCATTATGAGCAGAAACCCTGTGGTAATTCAGGCACTCATTTTACTTTTCTTTTCCCCTTCGTGTCACTAAACCAGATAACTTTGGTAGGTTACAGCCGCAATTCTTGAGTAGGGTCCTGAGAGTGGCTAAAATGGATTTCAAAATGCGCAGCACAATTGAAGATAATGCTGCATAAATAGAGTGCTCAAGAGCGTGGAGTAAGCCTGTTAGGGGCACGGCACAGGCCGTGCTGAGGCGGCGCAGCGGCGTGGCACTCGCCTCCCCCGGGATGCAGGCAGCTCCTGGCACACCGCGCAGAGCAGCCCCTTCCCACTGCTGCTCCCTGCCAGGGGAACAGGGCTGAGGAGGGACATGGGTGGGATGTCAGTCAGGGAGGAAGGAGTGTTCAGCCCATTCCACACCAGGGAAGGCACCCCTTTAAGGGACCTTAAACGTGACAGCTGTAGCTGGTGCCAAAAACATCCCTGGGACAAAGATAGATGGGAGGCTGCTTTCGCACCCTTGCCCCACACCTGCACAGGTTATACTGGTATCACCACGTGTGAAACCCAGGGTGGGATTTTCTCATTTCTGACTGTGGAAGCTGGAATAAAGAGGTTTCTGTGTGAGATAGTCACCGTGGCCTAGTTAAGGGGTAAACCCGACCCTTTAAGGGTGTGTTTCATTTGACTCATCTTAGATATGGGCCTGTCCCAAGAGTTCTCACTTTTTCTCCACTTGATGTGAAGGAGTTTGGGTGAGTAACTCAGTTGCCTACACGTAGGCAGAGCATTCTCATCCTGATGTGTATCTTTACATTAACAATGTAGTGATTCTCACTCTGCAACTCCCTGTACATAATGACTAATTTCTCGAGAAATATTGACAAATTTAATCTTGGCCTAAAAAGCTCTCTAGTTTGACTGCAAAAAGAACTATTTCTGTGGCACATATGATTATATTCTACCTCTGCCCTGCAGCAAAGCTGCAAACATTTGTGAATTTGCCTGAGGCAAAAAGTTATATGTTGTCTTCAACATCTGATAATCATTGCCCTGGAGAATGAAAGGTGAAATGGAAGGATATTTGGTGAAACTAGAAAAACATGAGATTCCCTGTCCCTGAATAGAATTCTAGGTAATAGGATAGATCAGTGGAGATGCAGCAATTTATGTCATTTGAGAACATGACCCAGAGTCCATTTTTTCTAAATATTATCCTTTTTTTTTACAAATAAATGTTAAAGCTAATATAAGCTAGAAGATGAAAACATGTCCATTCCCCTGCCACTGTGTGACACTGAAGAAATATTCCTGAAGCTATTTTTCAGTGTTCTGACAAGCACATGTTCTTGATCGCTACAGAAAATTTTCAAGGTGTTGGCCCCAGGGAAGCTCATGGAGTTTATGAAATTTTGTCCATAAAACTGGCCAATAATCCAAGAACTTAATTAGAATTAGTGGAACTTTTTTTTGAAGGTGGCATTTGATGGTTACTGAGCATGTCAAACTTTTTCACACTCAAGTTCAAATAATTATTGTCAGTCCCATGATTGATCCCAAAATAGTTAGAAGAATTCATGGCAACACTTTTTGTGCCACACAAGCTATTTACATGGTGTCTAGTCCAAAGTTAGACTTTTCTGTATTTAATTCTAGATATTTTTCTGTATCCAATTTCATCCCATTGCAGTTTCAGCCACAGACATACTGGTATCATTTAATATCTTGCATTTTTTTTTCATTAGAACAGAAAAGGGAAAAATCAAAAGGCTTGCAATTAAATAGCTGGAAATGTTTGTCACAAAGATTTTCTCTCTTTTGAAAATTGAGTATTTTCACAAAGACACTTTTCATTTGTATTTAGAAGACATAAGTTGCTGTGAAAGGTCGTGACATTTTATTGGAAAGACCAGGTGTCAAAAACTCGCTTGTAAGAGTCAGAGGTCCTGGAAAAGATATTGTCTTTTCTTACCTGTAGATAGATTGCATCTCTGGCAATACAGAGTTGTTTCATTATATGGTAAAGTACGATTAAAAGGAAGTATAACTTGCCTCAAAATCTTTGCTCTCCTTAGAGGGAAGATACATCTTGGTCCTTTCCATTTTAGGATGCTTTGCATGTTATGTTTGTGTTGCAGGACCTCGACTATGAGCATCTGTCAGTTGTGAGAGGTTTTGCTGCAAGTGAGGAGAACTTGCCAAGATTTCAGCAACAACCATGCCTTCATGTTTAGAAGCTGCCATGCTGGAACTATATTGGTTCATCCAGCCCAGTGTCCTGCCTTAGTGGCTGGTGCCTGGGACTCCAAGTGTGGTGCAAGACACCCTGCTTTGGGAGGGGTTTCTGTGCAGGAAAAGCTCTTCTGAGCCCCCAAAATCTCTAATGGCAGTTTCCAGAATGACAAAATTGAGTATTTCCTCCTCTTTTCTACTCATACTTCAGACTGTGAAATTTCATCCTTTGAAAAAAGTAATTTCTGCCTTTGGTGAGTTTAAGTACCTGAAGAGGGAGAAATGCAGAAAAGAAAGGAGCTCTCTTAAAAAAACCCACACAAATATAGGAAGGAATTTGTCTCACGTTTGTTATTACATTAAAATAAAAAAATCCAGAATTTTATCTATTGTAATCTCTTTTTTTTTTTTTTCTGAAATACATTCGTATGAAGAAAGAAATGTAAAAGCTTATAAATATACTCCAGGGTGAAAAAAAACACCACCACCAACAAAACAACAACAAGAACAAAAACCAAACCAAACCAACCAACCAAACAACAACAACAAAAAAACAAACCAACAAAAAAACCCCAAAAAACAAACAAACAAACAAATACACAAAAAAAACACAAAAAAGCCCAAACAAACAAACAAACAAAACCCCCAAAATGGCCCCAAACCAAAAACCTCCTAGCAAATGTAATGTGATTTTTGTTTGACATTATACTAGTGGATACTTATTTTGATATGGGTGGAGATGTGGAAAAAAATGACACACAGATCACTCAGGTATGAAACTTGCTGAGACATTTCAAGGAAAAAAAAGTTATATTCATTTGCACATGAGAGTGTCTTTGAAAATTTAGTTCTTTAATCTCTTTATGTATCATTTCTTTGTGTCCTGTAAAATGGTAATGTTGTCTCTCTTGGCTTTGCATTGTAACAGAATTATTTTGGTGTTTAAGCAGCACTTAGAATATGAGACTCTGGATTTAAGACTTGAGGTACTCCTGTGAAGGAAATAATTTGTGAGTAAATCCAGATGAGAATCTGCTATAGCTATTTTCTGTCTCCTTACCTTTGATTCAACTGGAGAAGCAGGATAATTTATCTTCCAGAAGAAATTTTGGAATTTTTTTTCTGCAATATCTTTTCATGCTTTTGCTCATGCATCGAAGCCATGACCAGGATATTTGAATTAATCAGAACAATTCCTTGAAGTCTTCCAATTCCAGACATATTGTAAGAAGGAGTTATTTAAAGTTATTTAACTTTCTTTTTTTTCTTCTTTTCTTTTTTTTTTTTTTTTTAGAAGCATCATGCAAGTGGCTAAGCTTTCCCAGCATGGAAAAACAGATATTTAGAGAAACATAATTTCAGACTCTATGGTTTTATTGTAGTTCCTACCTACTCTTAACTTTGAATTCCATATTGGGCTGTGTCTAGAAATCTATTGGTAATCATCCAAAGAAATGAGGGTAAATAGAGAAAGAAGAACCCACAAATAAATATGACAGAAGAGGGGAAACAGAAAGAAGGAGAAGACTACAAAATATTAATGTAAAAATCAGCAACAAAGAGAAAGGGCCATGAGAAATAGGCAGCTCATAGGAACTCCTGCTGGGGCTTTTGTTATAGAAGGAAGAGCCTGGAAAACAAACAGAACCATAAAGTTTGTGCTCAGTGTGTGCCTTTAAGCCATTGGCATTAATTAAGATTCTATGGCTTACAAACAATTATGACATAATTAAAGTGAGATTCTTTCTACAGTAAAACAATAAGAAATGACTTTTAGAAACCGTGGGAACTATTAAAACGGCACATCAGTACCAAAATGAGCAATATTTACTAGTATTAACACTATTAAAATGCCTTTTGAAGACAAACTTAGGCAATTATTACTCAGAAAAAAACGCAGAGTTCGAGATCTAGAACAGTGATAATTAAATCCCTTTCTCTATATATCTCTAGTTTTGGTGTTTGACAGAATGGAGTCTTTAAGAGAATCTATTTTAATGGTCTTGAATTAGCAAGATTTTCAACAGAGAGAGTGCACTTAGCAGGAGGTTGATATCTACTGAAAGCTTCATTATTGATATTATTATATAGATTAGGGAGCTGTTTTAAGGACCCAGCCTACAGAGGCATATACCCACGATGTCTAAGTACTACAATGTCTTGCAAAGTTTCAGAGATTGGATATTGTGTATTTACACTCAATTCCCACCTACTGAAGGAATTTTAGAGCACAATGTAAATTCCTCTTATATTTATGCAATTAAGATGATGGATAGAAATATGCTACCTCTAAATAAAATCTTATTTTGCTTTACATCATAGATGTCAAAAAAGGAAACAAGCAAATTATTGCAATCTGGGAAAAAGAAAATCTTGGGAAATGGAAAAAAACCCAGCAAAACAAACAATAAATAAATTTTTAAAATTCTTGGTCATTATCCTTTGCATTGTTCATTACACCATAATGTTCAGCTCTAGAGTATAGTCGAATTAGAGGAGAGAAAATATTTTTCTTCATCCCAATATAAAAAATAGAGAAATTTTTTAGGAGAGCTTGGAAAGGCAACAGAGTGATTCTTGTCTGTGATTGACAGTGGATGAACATCTCTATTGCACATATTATTAGAGGGGATTTGACACCTGGTGTCATGGCATGGTCTCCTTACAATAAAATTCAGTCCTTGATGCTGTTTATTCATTCTGCATCAATTTAATTAAAGAGATGTGCAATAATATTTAAGTAGGGGGATGCAAATTTGGGTTATAGAGAAGAGAAAAAGGTCAAAGTTTTGTATGAATAGTAATATTTTTATTACATTTAGGCATAAATGAGAATGAAAAATGTAGATAGGAATAATTATAATAATAATTAAAAATACAAGAACGTGCTTCTGAAGTTAAACTTGATGGAGTTCCTCTAGCAAATTATTTAATATGCATGATTTAAGGAAAATAATAATAAAAAAATTGTTCATAGACAAGTCTTTGGTCACACTGATTTGAATTTTCCCATTTTTCTGAACAAAGATGAAATGATTAATTTTGTATCAGTTAAAAGTCAGAAAGTATTAATATCATCTGTCCTGGAAGCAGTTCTTGTAAAGTTCTTGTAATTCTGTTTAGGCTAAGCTGGCATCTTCTGCTGAATTTTACACTCACTCTGATCCTGTAGTCCAAATCACTGCAGATTTACACCACATGCAGATCTGAGCCATGGTGACATGATACACCCATTCTGAAAATTTCATTAGCAGTTATGTTGACTCAGGTGGGTTCTGGTCAATTTTGAATAATTTGAGAATTTGATATTTTGCAAAGCATTTTAATAGTTTGACTATTTGTTTCAACACAGGAAGAGATATGACTACAATGAACAAACATTCTGATTCTCAGTCTTTTACATGCTGCACTGTTTCAGGAATTATATCTTTGTCATCAGAACCCCACTCAGCTCAGATTGGAAGAGTACAAGATGATCCCCTCATGCTGTAAGGGTTTTGAACTCTAATTTTGAGGCAGTGTTGTCCTGCAGAAACAGCTGTCTGAAACCCACTGAATTTAATCAAAATGTCCTACTTCATCACAAAAGGTAAGATCTGCCGTGCATAAACTTCAGATGAGATGACTGGCCCAATCAGCCTTTCACTGCAACACAGCAAGGCCAAGAAAAGCTCTCCTTGAAATTCATGGCTAGAAAACCTCAGCATTAATAAGAAACCTCCTATTTAAGAGGAGTTAACTCAAGCAGTTCTTGACCCAGCTGGACCCCAGGCAATAATAGAATACACTGACACTATTTTTTCAGGTCAGCTCACTCCTTCTTCAGAGACCATAGCTTCCCAAGAGCTATTCTAGAACCAGAAATTATGTGTTTGTCCCTCACATATGTGAAAATTTTCGTTTCAGCTCTGTTCTAGTATAAGATGTTCATGTCCATGGCAGGGGGTTTGTAACTAGATGATCTTTAACATCCCTTCCAACACAAACCATTCTATGATTCTGTGAATCCAAGTCTGAGAAACATGGAGCCCCCTTACTCCACCAAGTAACTTGGTATACTAACATTTTCTTATTTACCACTAGATCTCACTAATTCCTTGTAACTATTTCTGACTGTAAGTGTTAATCTGGAAAAAGCAGGGGACTGAGTTTTCTCATAATTTTATAATTAGGAGATTTGTAAATTCAGCAAAAATATTGTTCCTTATTTGAAAATTGGTCTAAAGATTTATAGTTGGCCTCATTACCTTATTAGTGAACTAAAAAATGTACTCTTCATAGCTATTTTTTTTTTCTCTTTTCCTTTTTCTTTTTCTTTCCTGACTGAAAGAACAAAGTCCAGAAAATTTCAGTGGATGGCTGGATAATTTCCCAGGTAGAATCCTTTCTTATTGCAGAATTGGAAAGAAAAGTATCTCACACAGAGCTCTTTAAAAAGTAGGATATTTCTGAAAAAAGTCCGTTGTAGCGAAGACCATCATGTTAGCTGGTGATCAGGCATAGTGTCTGTATCTAAAATATGTTAATCTACAAAATCAGACAGTGGGCCATTTCAAAGGCAGTGGTTATTATTAGTAAGTCAAACAGACCTTTCTCTGAAACACAGGCTTGCATTTATGGGTTACCATTAATTAGGTATACCATAAATATAAGGCTGAGGATCACATATATTTTAATTTATTAAAGTTAAGGTCTGCTCTCTCCTCGTGCTTCGTAGCAAGACTGTTCATTCTTTTCTTCCACCTAATGCAAGGGGATATTTTCAAGGACTGTCTTAAGATATATTTAATCACAAAAGAAATCACATGATGTCAGAGGGAAGTTGGTCTTGTAACTAAAATAGGATGTCATGGCCATAAACATGATTGAGAGGATTCCAATGTACTAAAAATTACCCAAACCAAGAAAAACCTGCAGCCTTTCCATTTTTTTGGTGAAATAACAGCTTTAGTTAATTGCAATCCACAATAGCATAGGAGCCAGGACTCCAACATTAACAGTATTATACAGAACAAGAGTCACATCTAGGATCAAATTTTCCCTGTTATTTCTCTGCTCATGTTTTCTACTTGAGCTTCACTTGCCAAGATGATGACTCTTCAAGTCATTAGAAGTGTCCCATTTGGTCCCACAGCCAAATAAAAAAGAAACCAAACCATGTTGAAATTCTTCCTACAATTCTCCTTTTACTTGGTGTCTAGAAAATAATATTCCAGGGAATTTCTGCCCTTGGCTTCTGAACTTCATTCAGTACCTGGCTCATCATTCTTGTAAAAGAGTATATTAGCACATACAGAACAGGAGTACATTAGCAATCATAATTTCTTTCAGGTACTAAAGGTAGTTCATTTTGTTGGTGCAAAAAGCCTCAGGTGTTAAGTAGGTAGTATAAGAGCTGGAAGAAGAACCCATAAATAATTTAAAAAAAAATAATTAGGCATAGCTACATGGAGGTTTAGCAGTGGTTTCCATAAATGGACACCCTGCATATTGGGTTAGCTGATGTGACTTTTTTTTCTGTGATAAACCATAAAACCTCAGATTCAACCATTTCCATAGCTAATGTTTTGCATATCCTGTAATATAATGTATTTTTTTTAAATCACTACAGATGGGGAAATGCAATGGCTCATGAAATTGGTGAGGGAATATAAGGTCTTTGGATCAAATCTGCTCTTACACAAGTATGAGCTTGTAGCTATAAGACTGAAAACTCCAATCCTCTGGAACGAGGCAAACCTTAAACCTTGCAAGAAGGTCAGTGGGAAAGAAAAAATGAAAGAAGAAATACACTTTCTCTCTATCCTCTCTGCATTGGTAAGCAGCAGAGCCTCAGCTATTTCCAGCGGAAATTGAAGCTTGGTGAGAATTCTCTTTATGTGGCCCGACAAAGATGAGTCGCAGCACTAACAGAAGCTGCTTAAACGTGGTCAAATTCCATGTTCTCTGTTCACTCACAGTGTTATTAAGGCTTGGGCAGATAGAGAGATATAGGCCAGTTAGGCATGGCTACTATTTATAGCATTAGCTTTAGATTGAACAGAGTTAGATTGACAAGGACTCAACGTTCCTTGTGGGTCCCTCCAACTCAGGATAGTCCATGATTCTGTGATCAACTTCACCCCTCCTGCAAAGGGTCACAAATACTGCAAGCCAGGATCTGCTTCAAACATGGGGAGCAGATTTTTTTAATGGTGGTTTGCATCTGAATACAAGTTGTTTTACTCTCACAGGAGGGAAAATTTTGTGTTGGATTTAGCAAAAAGTGGTGGCAGTGGACACCATATATTTTTTTCAGAACATGTAACACACTGCATTTCAACTGGTGTCTTGGGGTTTTTAATTTTTTTTTATCATGTGAGCTAACAGAGCTTCTTATCTGGAAGAATATCCCTTCATTACCAGAATTAAAGCTATGTATAAAGGCCAAATATTAATTGTGATCACTATTTTGCTTTATCAAATGTAATATTGTTTTTTCTAAAGCATTTCTAGAAATTAGAGAAACTAATTAAATAACCTAATAGTGTCTACTGAGTGGCCTCTATGAAATCCTTTTCACAGTGCTTTGGCTTGCAGGCATATACTCATGTTAAAAAAATACATGCAGCTGTAATTAAATCTAATTGGAGTCCTCTGACACTATGGGCCTGACTGAGTCCCTTTGAAGCCAAAGGGAGTCAGGGGAACTCCAAAGTCAGGGATCATGTTGTAGCTCAGCAGAAAATTCAGTTTGCAAGCCTTCCCATGCGCTGGTTTGCAAGCCTTCTATTCCCCATGTCTGGGAAACTTTCTACCCACCCCGAGGAAAGAAGGAAACAAGCAAGAAAATAAGAAAGAACTGTGAGAAGGGATGAGAGAAGCAAGGTGGATGTAATGCACTGGTTCTCATCCTTTTGAAAACAGTCACAGCTCTTCATAAAGATCCTCTCGACAGGCCCACCTGAAAAAACCTCCAAAATTTTAAAAAAAAAAAAAACAAAAACAAAACCAAAGGCGAAACAATAAGAGAAAAAAAGTCTCCCTCAGTCCAGCTGTTGACTGGTCAACATCCTTTCCAGTTTACAGAAAATTTTTGTATGAGGACCAGTCTCAAAAACTATCCAGTTGCCCTAGACCAGGCCACTGGACAAACCTAAAGTGTTTTCGCACAAAGTGTTTCAGCATCATGCAGATATCTGTAATGCACCGTTTAGAATGTACCATCTGGTGAAGAAAATAAAAATGTGGTGGTATAGAAGTGCATTCGTCATTCCAAAAGAAATTGGTCTTTCCAGATGAGAAATTTGTTGTCGGAGAAAGGCCACAGGTCCATTCCTCCATCTGTACAGATCAACATGAACCTTGCTACTGCAGAAACAGGCATTCATCATCTGTTTAAAAAATAAACAAGGGGAAAAAACAAAAGGATATCTGAAAAGTGAAACAGATAAGTCTAGAAAATGTTGGTAGTGCCAGCAGTGTGATTCATATAAAAAAGAAAATGCAACAGCTCATGCAATAACTGTCATTCCTTTCATTAATTCCTTTCATACATGCAGGGAAAACAGGAGCTTTTCCTCTGAGAAAGGCATGCACAAAAATGCACACACAAACAAGGTAGCAAGGCCTTAACCTGACTACAGACCTATTCTGACTGGTTAGGAAGAAGCTGAAGGATCAGTCTCCTGTTTTCACATAAAGTAATGAGGTGGAAAAATAATAATTAAAAAAAAAGCTAAAAAAAAATATAGGAAGAAGAAAGAAAAAGCTTTCCTTACCCTGGTTTTAGCTGAATAAACATCCACTGTACAAGACCATGTGATCCATGCTGTAGCCCTACAAGACGTTAGGGGTTGTTTCTTGAACATTTTCACCAGTCTTTAGGTGACTGGAGGCTGCCTGACCATCTCATGCTGGTTTTCCAGTTCCCATTTCCTCAAATACTCAAGTCAGACTCCACCAGCTGCTGAAATCTACGAAATGTGAAAACAGAATTCTAAGAGGTCTTAGTTCCGTTGCTGCAAGCTCTGGAAGTGTCCCAGCACCAAAGCAGTGCAAACTCTGAAGTCCATTTCATGTCTGAATAAGTACATAGTAAAACAGCCCACTGTTAAGTTTCAGCAGCTGTGAGCACAGTCTGGCCCGGAGTTTGTTGATTTAAAGCTAATTTATGCTTCAAATATCTATGTGACCGCAGAGTCGTTCCTAAACTGTTTTGTCCAAGTACAACTGAACAAAGAGTGAAAAGGTGGCTCTGAGATCATGCAAAATCAAGTGCATTTCAGCCAGCTTACAGTAAGAAAACTGTAAGCTGCCTGACAGGATCCAGAGCACAGCCTAACATCACCCACCTCACTGCACACAGTCACCCTCACCCACACCCTGACACATGCAGAGATCACAAACTTCACTAGTGGAGTTTCATTCCGCTTATGTTGGCCAGTAAATTAATCCAGCCAGGCTGCTGGACATCTCTGAAATCTAAAATCCTTCTTGGCATCCCACAAGTGCATTCAAATGAGATGTATTTGAAAGTAAAAAAGTAAGGTTAGTGCACATACTTTCCCTATATATATATATATGTGGCATGTACATGCATACTGACATAAAGGCAAGTAAACAATTACAGACACAGATTTAAAATGTGAAGAATAAACAAGGGCATATTTATGGAAAGGGGAAGATCCAGCCTCAACACCTTGAAGATAAACTCTTGCTAGAGGCATGACGGTGTGAAATGTTTGTGTGAGTGTTGAGCATGCAGTCAGGAGTGTGCTGAAAGTGCCAGGTGACACTTAGACTGGAATGTTCCACCCTTTTGTGGTACCAGATTTCTAGGAGAGATGTTGAAATCAGAGAATACAGACAAATCAGGTGTAAGAAATGTAGTGTGGGGAAGATTATACTTATTGTTGTTACTCCAAGGACACAGACTGTTAAAAGTATTTATAAGGAGACCAGGAATGCTCTTACTTAGAGCACATCAATAATGTCATGAGAAGATATGTGAAGAACTGAAGTGCCCTCAGAGAAAAGAAACTGGACCAGGTCAGCATGAATGGACCCCACCAGTCTAGATCATATTTTTTCCTAAAAACTAATGAAAAATGGAATAATGATGAATTCAACCATTTCTAGCAAGCCAGTCAGTACTGGGGAAAGTGATGAAATTATGCAACTTCCACTTCATGTACAAATGCAGATCACAGCCCATTTTTGCTAACACCCTTACTTGTTTTCCTCAGTAGAACGGCTTTCAGGAAAATAAGCCTAACTTCTGAGCTTAACTTTATATTTTCATTTTGAAAAAAAATGTAGCTGTCTGTCAGTGTGAGACCACGGGATGCCTATCACCTTTAAGTTGTTTGTTTTCTTAACTTAAGGAAATACATGCAGACCTACCCCTTCACCCTTCCTCCTCTGTCTCTCTCTCTCTCTCTCTCACACAGATATAAAACCAAACTCTTATGTTAAAATAACATCATTAAGGTTGCAAAGTCAAGCCTGCAGAAATTAGAGAATGTGAAAATTAAGTTTTCCTCTGAACCTTAATTAGCTGAAGGTGGCAGGCACCCTGTGGAAAAAATAGCATGTGATCATGTAATTAAAGACTGTGCCATAATGCCCCCACACAAGGGTGCCAAATTAATGTTGCGCGGGCAAACTTAATTCAAGCATTCCCTAACTTGTTTTGAGTGCTTGACTTTGCAACCTTAGTAATGTCCCTTTAATGCAGTTTCGTGTGTGTAATTTTAGACAGAACCATCTTAAGGAAGTGTTTGGTCTGAAATATTACTGTCACTGAATCTTATTTAGACTCTTATTATATTATCATGATTTCATGGCATTTTAATTTATATTGCATTATTGGGCTGTTAACTTACTTCCACTACTCAATTAGGCTGACAATATTGTTTCACTTCTAATATGCTTCTCTTGCTATTCAACATATTATAATTATTAGAAGGCTATTTGTATTTACCTACTGCCAGTTAAACAAGATTCTCTTGAGTGTCACCATGTTAGCTACAGACCTTGATAGGAAAGAAATTATCCTAATACAGTCATATAAACATGTTTATAAACTTTTCAAGCTCATGTTCAGAACATAATAATATAAAATTATAATAATAAGTGCAGAGTAGGACTACATTTAACATAAATAGAGCCTGGCATTGATTAGATCTTTGATTATTTAATGGCATACAGTTGAGAATATCACGGGCATGTTTGTATTGGTATTCCTTACAACCTCTCATAATGCCATGACCATTTAATGGATCTTTGTATATCGAATCTTTTTATACTAAATATTCTTATAATTATAGCTTTCACTAATATCTCCTTGTTGTTTGAAGCAACACTTCTGAATTCAGAAAGCTGCACACATCAGAACTCACTGATACATAAACTCAGAAAGCTGTGCTTGTGTTAATAGATGTGGGTTTTTTGAAATGCTGTGAGCTGGAGATATTTAGAATAACCTCCACTAGCATATGCTTTTTAAAATGCCTGCTTCTATCTATTGATTGCATAGGATACCAGTACAATATGTTAGGTAGTAATTACTGGTGGGATCCAATCTGATCAGTCTTCTTCTGAAGATTGATTTCTAATGGACCTCATTCATTAAAAGAAGATAGTTGGGACAGCCCTTTCCCATTTAATCTTTATTTAATGGTTTAGACAGTGAGCGGGTCTGTCGTTACATTTTTTTTTTCATTCTGGGTGAGGAATTCAAGCAATAACCTGTTTTAAAAAAAAAAAAAACCAACAACAAAAAAAAAAAAAAAAAAAAAGAAAAAAAAAAAAACAAACCAACCAAAAACATTTCCAAAAAATGTAAAAATTGTTTCTTTCGTCTTGAATGACTCTCTCATGACTTCAGCAGATTTGGGCACCCTGGAACATAACTGAGCTCTTAAGAGGAGGAAAGTGAACAGCTTTCTGGAGCAATCCATCCTGACCCTCTATGTTTGATAAGAATTAAGTACACAGAAAACATCAATTTCAGCTAGGCCCAATTTAAATGTTGTTAGGTTTATGTAGGAACAACATTTTCAAGGATTTAGTCCAAAAGTTCCATGCCATTCTGTTGCAGCATTCTGTTCTCCCATTTTTTAATATTAATTTGAGTAGTGCCTCAGGGACGAAAAAGTTATTCAATTCCTCCCTGGAGTTTAAAACAGACAATGCATATATAGGTAATAATATCAGGTGTCTTCCTCAGTAATCAATTAGCAAAGCTGTACCTGTGTGTGGAGGTGTGTGAGAGGGAGCTTAACACACCTAATTTTGCAGTGCAAGTTAATAGCTTTCTTCCTCTAATTAATTTTGCTGCTAGCCTGAGCTCACTGTAATTGGTATATCCAAAAGCAAGGATTAGCAGAGTGGACCAGACCACCGGCCTGTTTACTTCAGCAGCTTGCCACCGACAGCAGACATTAACGGGAACTCAGAAAAGTGGCACATGAAACCCCGTAATGAGCAGCTGCCATGTAATTTCCTTTAAAGCTCATATCTTCCTCGAGCTTTTTTCGTGTTTGCTTGCATAACATTTTGCAAGCAAGAGAGGGCTTGGATTTGCAGCAGTCCAAACACAACCAGCTCTTTGCCAGAATCCAAATAAGCACCTTTTTTTGCAGATTATGCAGCTTGAATGTACACCTGTGCTGCACATGGCTCCACAGCTGATCTTTCAAACACGGGTAATTTAAACTGAATGATTTAAGGTTTAGATAGTGTTTTCTTGGTTCTCGTTGGGAAATCCTGTGGATATGCACTCTGCTATCACTCAGTTATTTTCTGAGATACATGAAGTTCCCAATATCTCCTCTATTAATAGTGAGGTGCAAGATGGAAGCACAGTGAACACTAATGCCAAATACTGGAGGGGATAAAAGGTCGTTTGGGAGGGGCAGGTTGGCCATTTGCATGACAAGAGACAATCCATGAGTGCTGTGTGTCAATATCACAGAAGGAACAGAAAGGAGATGCTAAGGCATGTTTTATCACTTCCCTCCCACTGACAGCCATTATTTTCCCTGCTCCACCACCATTTACACTGAGAACACTTCTGTTTCTTCTCATCCCGTTTCTGACTTTACCTTCTGACACCTGTGTTTGACAAGAAGTCTTAAACCTGTATTTTCAGAGATCTTCAGCAGCCTAAAGAGCAGGTCTGAACACACAGGAAAGGGGTGAGTTGAAGGAAGATCCATAGCTCCTGACTTGAAGAGCAATTGTTTGTTTCTTTCAGTCTTACCGCACTCCTCCTCCCAGCCACATCCCATGGTGTCAATAAAGGAAGTTTTTCATTCCTTCCCACTAATCATCTCTGACATGAACTTGGAAATCTTGTCTATGAGAATCAGCCTGTTGTATTCTAGGATGGTCTCAAGGAGAAAAATGCAGATACAGCACCTCTGAACAGCAAGAAATAGAAGGCTTTTTTTTTTTTCCTAGTGTTATTTTTCTTTGCTATTTTCTAGACAGAGAAAGAACGAAGGCCAAAGTCAGTGCATAAGAAAGATTTGGTATAAGACAGGGCACACTGATCCTTAATAAGAAAAAAAAAAAAATCCTCTGTTATTTCTCAACAGTAGGAGGGAGTCTCAGCTTAAAGTTATGTGCTTCCTTACATGACAGGGCTCTCATCAGCACTCTGTAAACTGCTGGACCAAATTCTCCACTGTGATTTCATTGGGGTTGTAAGAATGGAGAATTTAGCTCCCTGTTGATAGATGGCTGGCTGTGTACGTGGGAGGGGGCTGAGGGGAAGGCTGTTAATTAAATTTGAAGGCGAGATTCTGCTCTTTGCAGCTGAATTAAAAATAAAATACCAATTGAAGTTTAATTACTGTCTTTGCTTACTTGTGCATTCAAACTTGAAAGATGACTTCACACTCTGTTTTTAAGCTCCTGTGGCTCAGAGATGATTATGGAGTTTGAGTGCTATGTGACACACAGTCTTATCAAATACCCCATGCTACCACAGAGGCATTTATGCTGCTGATAAGGTAGTCAGCAAGTGAAGTCTCTGGGCCAAATTGAGAGGGATGTTACCCTGCAGCATGCAAATAGGAAGGGGGCCTGCTTTAGGAAACCCCAGGCTTCCCTTGGCCTCAGTTGAGGTAATGATTACTCATTAACCAGTAGCAGTTATTCATTACTGGTTAACTATGAGATAACTATTGCTGTCCTGCAGTGGGAGAAAAGATTTAATTAAGACTAAATAACAGGAAGAAAACCTGAAAGGACTTCTGAAACAGTGCCTTCTGCCCTTTCTGTCTGTGAAAAAGGGATATTTTTCACAGCAAGGACTGAAAGACTGTAGAGTGGATCAGTGCTGTTTCTATCAGGAAGAGGAGGATGTGAAGGAGTATAATTAAATGCTTTTATATTAACATTGGCCCAGTAGTTGTATATCTGGTGGTGCACTTCTGTATTCCCTCTCCTTCCTTGCAAAACACAAGAGTTGTGTTACTTTTAATATCACTGAGCATTATTCTAGGAAGTATCCTACACAGATTATGTCTGGAATACAGCAGTAGTGAGTTGATCCTGCCTTAACACCAAGTGCCCACCAAAACCACTGCGTCACTCTCTTCCTCAGCTGGACAGGGGAGAGAAAATATAACAAAAGGCTCGTGGGTCGAGATAAGAACAGGGAGAGATCAGTCGCCAGTTACTGTCTCAGGCAAAACAAACTTGACTGGGGGAAATTAGTTTAATTTATTACCAATCAGATTAGAGTAGGGTAATGAGATGGAAAACCAAATCTTAAAGCACCTCCACCTCTCCCTTCTTCCTGATTTTATCTCCTGATTTTCTCAACCTCCTCCCCCTCAGTGTCACAGGGGGATGGGGAGTGGGACTGTGGTCAGCTCATCACACATTGTCTCTGCTGCTTTTTCCTCCTCAGGACTTGGATTCCTCACACCCTTCCCCTGCTCCAGTGTGGGGTCACTCCCATGGGAGACAGTCCTTCATGAACTGCTCCATCAGTGTGGGTCCTTCCCACAGGCTTCAATTCTTCTCACACTGCTCCAGCCTGGGTCCTTCCTACAGGGTGCAGTCCTTCAGGAATAGAGTGTTTCAGTACGGGTCTCTTCCATGGGGCCAGCCCTTCATGAACAGGCTGCTCCGGTGTGGGTCCCCCACAGGGTCACAAGTCCTGCCAGCAAACCTGCTCCAGCCTGGGCTCCTCTCTCCAGGGGCCACAGGTCCTGCCAGGAGCCTGCTCCAGCACAGGCTTCCCATGGGGTAACGGCCACCTTTGGGCATCCCCCTACTCCAGCGTGGGCTCCTGCAGGGGCTGCAGGTGGATCTCTACATCCCTGTGTTCCTGCAGGGGCTGCAGGTGGATCTCTACATCCCTGTGTTCCTGCAGGGGCTGCAGGTGGATCTCTACATCCCTGTGYTCCTGCAGGGGCTGCAGGTGGATCTCTACATCCCTGTGYTCCTGCAGGGGCTGCAGGTGGATCTCTACATCCCTGTGTTCCTGCAGGGGCTGCAGGTGGATCTCTACATCCCTGTGTTCCTGCAGGGGCTGCAGGTGGATCTCTGCTCCCCCGTGCCCTCCCTGGGCTGCAGGGGCACAGCTGCCTCTCCATGGGCTGCACCAGGGGCTGCAGGGGAGCCTCAGCTCCAGAGCCTGGAGCAGCTCCTGCCCCTCCTTCTGCACTGACCTGAGTGTCTGCAGGGCTGTTCCTCTCACATGGTCTCGCTGCACTTCTTCGGCTGCTGTTGAATTTTTTCATCCCTTTTTAACTCTCTTACCCAAGAGGCATCACCACCATCAAGGCTGGGCTTGGCCTTGCCCAGCACGGAGTCCATCCTGTGTCCAGCTGGCATCGGCTCTGTCAGACACAGGGAGTTTCCAGCAGCTTCTCAGAGAAGCTACTCCTGTGGTCCCTCTGTTACCAAAACCTTACCATACATGACAGATATAGAGAATCTTACAGAATTTTAAGCACTCATATAAGGAGAAAAAAAAAAATAAATGCGAGCACTAAACCCCTCTGAGTCCTTTTTATGAAAATCTTACCCGAGGGTGCTGTGATGTTTGAGTAAGGGTGTCAGAGCCTGTACCACACACTTCTTTACTCCCCCGACTGCCTCTGGCTCTCTGCCTCTCCTTTTTAGCAATTCATTGGAAGCTTAGGTGGAGTTGGTGGCCCATAGCTATAGTAAATCAAACTAATTACATTTGCACTAAAGCTGAAAATGTCTGCAGTGGATATTTTTTCCTTTTTTTTTTTTTAATTTAAAGTACAGACTATTAATACATCTTTACTTAGTCTAAATTTTACCTTTAATGTAAAGCTAAGCTGAAGCAACCAGAGTTATTCAGCTGCAGCAACTGCAAAGTCCAAACCCCATTTACAATGCTGAATTGTTAGGATGCCTCTTCATGCAAGACCATAAAAATGGGGGCTGATGCCAAGGAAGACAAGCAAATGATCCTGAAAAACACGATGCGGGAAATCTATAACCTTCTAGAAAGCCTACTAGAAAAAAGAGAAGGTCCACTGGGGTGTCTGAATTTATAAATCATGCCCATGAGGACTATTAAGTTTATCCTAAAGTCCACATACATCCAGCAAGCAGAACAGCTTTCCTGCATTCATTAACTCTGACAGGATTGATGCAGCCGTGCACAGACAGATGTTTTGTATCACTTTAGATGTGGTGGGGTGTTTTGTCTGCCCTCAGCTGACAGTCCAGGAAACCACAGTTCCTGGTACTGTAGCTGTCACAGCAGTTACAGATCATCTGTGAGCTGCTTGGTCAGCCTGTGTAATCCGGGATGCTCCTTGCAGTGCCAGACACCCACCTGCGAGCAACTGAGCCAAGCTCAGCTGTGACTGCTTCAGTGTCATGGAAAACACTGAGGTGGAAAAACCTAGATCTGCAATATTTCAGCTTGTGAGTTCAACCTCACTCCTCATCTCCACAGGACGTCCTTGGGCATCTTTTGGCCAGTGGACAATCTGCTAAAAAACCCCCCACATATTCACAGAACCTGGATCACTGTCCAGCATTTGAGATATTTGTAGATATTTATTACTTGCTGCCTGTATGGTAACAACCTATTCTTGCAGTTGATCTTCTCATGTTTGAGAGGTCTGTGTGCCCCCTTTTTGGGGTAAAAACATACCTTGTATAGTTGGTGTTCATTTCCAGGATGAGAGATGTATTCTTCTTACACTCATCTTGTAGGTTTGCACAAGCAGTGGTAACGTCAGAAAAAGGAAAAGATGGAACATAGTTTTGCAATACTTTCATTATTATTCAATGGGATTGCTTAATTGGCAAAATTAATGGATAATTACTGGATAATTTGAGGGTAAACACAGTCCTTTCAGTGTATCAGACTAATCAAATCCAAACATTTCTGTCCTTCTGTGAAACAGTTAACGTTTGGAGCAGAGAAGATAATGCAAATGAAAACTATTATGCGGAGTTAGTTTAACGATACGCAATTTAAAACTGTAGCAATTGTTTTTGGTCAGTTTCTTGCAATCTGCAAGGTAATTTTTTTCAATTTATTTGGAATTAGTCAAGTGCAGTGTTGAAAAGGCAGAGTGAATTGGTGTTAAATAGTTTTTGGAAGATGTAATTGTCTGATGATTTGTAAATAGCCAAGCTTATCAAAAAAGTAATTTAAATGTTATGCTGACAATTTTGTTCAGTTTGGTGTACTCTGTAAACTTGTGAATCCAATTTTTAGCTCTCATTAGCATCAGAATTCTCTTTCCAATGCTAGATGATTGCAGGTATTTCTTATGTGTGCCCAAATCATCTGTTGCTGAACTTTTACTGATCCTCAACCTGCACAGAGAGCACACAGCCAAGCTGTAATTAAACGTACTTCTGTTTTCTAGTTGCCATAATCTAGATATTGTGTTAACAGAGAGGAGCTAACCACTACTAGCAATTTATAGTCATGCACCATAAGCCACAGTGATGAGTTCAACTCAAAAAACAAGGCTGTTTTGAAATTGTTGCTTTCATTGAAGTTTTAATTGCTTAACATAGTTTTCTTTTAATTTTTCATGGTTTTCTCTGAAGCATAAAATTTGAAAAGTTCCTGCTTTGCCCTTCCCTCCAACAATTAAAGAAAAAGAAAAAAAAAAGGAAAGAAAAAAAAAAAAATCACAGCTGACACAGAACTCCTAACTGAAAAGAACTTGACTGTGTTTTTCAGAATTGGCAATAGAATTTTCTATGATCTCATGAAATTATGGTTAATGTCAGTTTCAGTTTTTCCTGATGTTTCTGTATTCATGCATTCCTCCATGCATTCCAATATTTTATTTTATCCAGTAGTACTGCATTAAAAGAATACCAAAATATAAAGAAAAGCACCCCAAATTAGGAAACATTGTAAAGCTCATCATTGGTATTTTAATCTTAATTCAACTTTCTTGCATATTTACATTCTGAAAATTCAATTTTATGATAGAATCATATTCCTTTCCTCCTACTGGACTCTTCCCGGGTCACCAAACAGCTAAAAGTCATTATTCTAACATGATTAGAAATAAGCCAAGGAGGAAGGAAGACTGATGGAAATTGTAAAACATAATGTGAAATGAGCTAAAATTAAGAGGTTGTTTGTTTTGGGTATTTTTTGGTCAAAAATCTCAAAAAAACCCTAGCATTTTGACAATGATGGTTTTGTTTGTGGACTTCCATGCTCTTGATGAAAAATACTTTGACAAAAGAACTAAAAAACCGGATTTTTGCCTTTCCAGGAGAAAAAAGAAAAAGAAAAATACAATGAAAAGAGAGTCATATTGACCAGTTCTACCAGCAGCTGGTGGCACGTGCTGTAACCCATTTGCACTGGCTTGGACTTTTCTTCAGCCCATGTGTCCATCTGAGCTTGGATCTCCTTTTAGTTCATGGAAAGAAATAGGCTTTTTGGTGAAAATTTAGCTTCTTTGGTTTATAGAACAAACAAAACAGATTAAGTGTACCTTTTATTGTTTATTTTATCACATCTCTTTATTACTATGAAGTTATCTAATGTCTCATACTCTGAAGAGCTTTCTTGGTGGAGATGTCTGTATGCTAAATCTCTGGAGTTAAGGGACATGTCTGTGCCCTGACCAAATTAAAGAATGATTCTAAGAAAATAACCATTCGGATAAGTTTGGCGTATGAAAAAAGTAAAACAGAAAAGAAAGAAAATACGAAAAGAGAGCGGTGATTTGGGTAATTTCATTGCAAGCTACATGTACCCTGCCAGGGAAAATATTAGCTGGTGAGGTGTGTTTTAACCCAGCAGAGGACGCCCCGAAAAACTCTAGAAGTCATACAAATTCCAACAGTAAATTAGAGATTTTCAGTGGTTGAAAAAGACTGAACAAGCTGCGTACAGAGTTCTAGATTCTCTGTTACAGATATCTCTACATCAGGAGCACAAACTTCCTTGGAAAACATGCTAAATATACAAAAACCACTTAAAAACAGGAACAGTTGTGTTGTGCAGGAGGCCGGAGAGTCTGATCAGGCAACATCTCAAAATTTAGAAAATAAACCAAATAATCTCTTTCTTGTCCTTTTTCTTCCACGCGTTATTTATACTATGTCAAGTTAGTCTGGAACTCTTTGTTTCACCACACAAAAGGCAGAAGTTGGATAGTCTCTACTGAAGAGTCTTACCCTATGCATTTCAGAAATAGGCTTGTTGTCAGAAAAAGGAAACAAAAAATAAGTCTAGCCATCACCATTTAAATTCTAGGTCAATTATTCACTATTCTGACTTCTGAGCCTGGTACACTGTCTTTTAAGGTTGCAGCCTGAGGACAGGACCGGGAACACAGAGCAGCTTTTGGTTTTCAGTACTGTATTTTAATTAGAATTGGCTAAATCTTCCTTTACACCCCTTCTTTCCTATTCTCCCTATTTCTCTACTTATATGGTAGGAGAGCACATGAACTACAGATATATATACATATGTATATATATGTATAAGTATATGCACATGACCCAAATATATATATACATATGTGTGTGTGTGTATATATATATATATTTTTATATATATATATATATATATCTACTGCAGGCATCACTGCTCTGCTGTTATATTCCACTGCATTGAAGAAAATGAATCTTTTCAAACAGGTGAATTTTCCAAAAGAAATGGACCAGACTCAGTTCATTGAATAGAAAATGTAATGGTGATCTAAACCTATTACCTTCAATGGAGTCTGTGACATTTTCTTCAAGCATATTGATCTGCTGGAGAGAGAGGTGGGGGACCGAGGGAGAAAGGGAACTTTATTTTTTTAACTCACAGTGTTGCGTCAGTCATTGTAATGCTGGTCACAAAGTATGAAAGACTCATAGACTCAACAGGGCCAGTCCTTTCGCAGGGGCTGCAATAAACACTTCTCCAAGGCAGAATTAAAAAGCTGGTTTAAAATCAACTCTAATTGTTCCTTAAAACTGTCACAAATAAGCCTCATTTTCCTCTGCTCCCCTCCAAAATTCTCCCTTGCACAACAGTCAAACTGATTTCAAACACACCCAGCGCTTGTCCAATGGTCCATTCTTCTTTTGTAATTTGTAATACCTTTCAGCTAGTTAATCACATTTCTCTCCATGCATATCTCTTTCTACTAGGCTGTTAATAGAGACTGAACTAATTTCAAATCTTATTTAACCTAATTTGGATTGGCAACATGTCCTTTAGAAAGCGGGGGAAAAAAAAAGAATACCATCATCAGCCTGTTTCTTGTATATTTTCTAGGTTTACTTTTTTATATTTTATTTTATTTTGTTTTGTTGTAGAATCATGTCCCTAGAGATTAGAAAAGCAGCAGAGAATTCTGCCTCATTATAGAACTGACATTTGTGCTGTTATAGTTAGGGTTATGTCAGTGTTTCTATTATAATGTAATTCCTCAGCTTTACTGAATAAAATAGTCTCTTATTTGCAAATTTTTTACATGAACAATGTGGATTCAGGTTTTGTTGCTATACTTGTGACAACAGATATTCCATCTTTCCATTGTATAGGTGTGTTTCTAAATGTGCTGCAAATATTTTTGTATTTAAAGAACACTAGTAAGACCTTCAAACTATTACTTTGCTGGTACCATCACCGGTAGAGATAGAAGACACATTAAAATTCTCTGGCAGGATCACAGTGCTAGTAAAGTTCTTTAATATTAACATAATATTGAGTCCATTTATTTTGGCGTTATCTTAATTTGATCCATTTTGCTCCTTGTCCATGGTATATATATTTTTTAATTTGTGCTAGAGCATGAAGCTATTGCATTTTGTTGTAATCTGAATTTTATAATCTTGCCTATTACTTACAAGCAATCTGCTGCTACAGTTGTTGCTAGGTGTTTTTATAAACTAATTTAACATCTGTTTGTACTATGTAACAGTATCAACTTACAAATGGGCAATAGAACTTAGCATTGTTGAGAATTACTATGCAGATAGATGAAGTTACATTAGTAAAAGTAAAAACCACTCAGTATTTTATTGTAACTTCGTAAATAAGTTTTGTTATCAAGATTATTTTATTTTCAGTAGGGTTTCTGAGTTGAATGGCTAGGTTATTTACAATAAAGTATCAGCCAATATGTTTTATTTGGAAATAAATAAATAAATACTTGGAATTGTAGTTAAATTGAGTTTTAAAGTTCCAAACCATTCTTTATCCATAATGTGATTCTGGGATCTGAAAGCATATATACAGCACGTGTTAGCAAGCGAACAAATGTAAAGTGGGAGTTAAAAAATTGCTCTGAATCATTAGAAAGATTTAATTAAGATACAAAGCCTGTAAAGTCGTCTGGGCTGCACTGAGAGAGGAATTCAGCCCATGAAGAGTATCAGCCTAGAGAACTGAGTGTACGTGCTGCAAACACCTCCATTCAAATCTGTTTACTTACCTTGGCATGTTTAATAGGAAAAAACATTGTCTACTGCTGCTTATTTCCTTCGAGTCCCTACCACACAGTGTTCCTCTTCAAATATTTTCCAAGTGGTCCTCCCACACGTGTTAAGAATTGTATCATTAGCAGAGCTAAAATGGGCTTTCCTGGGTGTCTGCTGAGGTTGAGGTCTTGTTTGCCAACATGCTACACATGTAAAAGGAATAGGGCACTGCCCCAAAGAGGTGAAAAGGGATAAGAATTGGTCCCTGTCTTCTTGGAGTTAAGGTTTAATGTGCAGAGAAAAGTAATTTGCCAAGGGTCACGTGTGTCTGTAGGGCAAAGAGGAACTGCGATCCTTAAATTCATATGTACTCAAACTCCAAAAGACAGCACAGAACCTTCAGAAGGATCAACTCAACGTACCACGTTCCCATGATCCTACATCTTGGCTAGTCAGAATTCCAAGTCTTCAGGACTTAACAATGTGAGACTTCAGGACTAGAGTACTTCTGCAACCAAGATGTGACAGGCAGCTGGATTAGCTCACAGTTCTAGCGCAGAAACAAAAACCAATATGCTCTGCTCAGCTTTGTCTCTAACAGTCACAGTAAAAACCTGTAACAAGATTTTATTCAGCAGAAAATGCCTATTCTGTAGTATTTCCTCAGACAAAGGTCTATTCTGTGTTGGTTATCATCATTGACCAGGTAGCATAAAAATAATTCAAGAACATTTTGGGGGGCATATAAAAAGAACACATCCTCTTTTCCTGAATTTTGCCTTTGACCTGTCATTGTTGACTATTGTCAGAACAATAATAAAATTGCAGTTCAGCACTTGCTTTAATGGTGATGTTCACGTTGAAGAAACAGAAGGGAGGGTTGTTCTTTTGTTTTGTTTTGCTTTTCTTTATTTGCTACTGAAGAGAGTTAACATAGAGGAAAGGGAAAGGAAGGATGTGACGGAATTGACACATGCATACACACACACACAAAACAAGGGGGACTGAGGAGGGGTAATTTATTTTTTTTTCCCCTATCAGCCTGTTGATTTATAAGGATGGGTACAAACATCTTTTTATTGTATGCAAGGGTACATGTATACATGCGTTCAAGTCATCCATGTGATAAAGTTAAAAACGGCTGTGCAAGGATGGGAAACATTTCTAATGTTACTGCTAGTGTAACATGCACTATCTTCTTTAAGGTATTCCTAAATAAACGGTAAATCAAATGCCTTGAGACATTAGAAAATGTGCTGAATATCTCTGGCAGAGACCTAAACATGGCATAAGGACCACCAAGATCACTTCAGAAAGTGTGACAAGCAAATTATTTTCAGGAAGTGGGGAAAACAAGAGCAATAGCTAAACATTTGTAGAGATATCCAACCGTTTCACATAATGGTGTTTATTTTCCCTCCCTTTGGTCAGACATGTTCTCAAGCTGTATATATGTGTGTGTATATATATATGTATGTATGTATAATGTCAGACTATGACAGAAACACATCTCCAAAGGAGTACAGGGAAATGTGTGATGAAAAAATAACAGCAAAACAAATGATTGCTAGTGACTGTATCAGTTTTAATACATAATTACTCCTCTCTGCTTGTGTATCTGGAGATGTGACTGTGAAGTACGAGTCCCCTGCAACCTCATCTAACATCAGGATTAGCCCTGCTATTGACAGGTTGACCTCACGAGGTTTATTCCAGCCACGAGGAGAGAAACTCCTGATACCTTCAATGTTTCTAGAATGGGTAGGAATGTCAATGAAGACATTGTGACAGACTTTAGCAAGAACTATCAATCTAAATACTGATATCAAGGCCAAGGGGACTTGATTGGCATGTACAGTCTTGTCTGAAACTTGTGCTGCTGCAAAGCCACTAATTAAAATAAAGGCAGCATGTATTTGCTACATCTTATTTTAATGTAGGCACATTCTTTGCCTTTTATCTCTAGACTTCTTCCTGTTCAGAGACTAATGGTGATAGCTGTCAACTGGTCTAGCAAACCAAGTCGCTTTTTAGAGAGGCATGTGGTGTGATCATTTACTATAATGGCCTGGATTGACATGCAGCTGTAAAAAACACTGTGAGAGAGCTCAGTCCACAGTTCTAGAGCATGAAGGGGGCATTTGTCACTTTGCTCTCTATTACTCACATTGCAATAGTTTGTAGGACTCCTAGCCGTGGATTAGTGCCCAGTTATGTAAGATGTCTGACATTTTTGTGGACATTACTGTTTTTACATCCAAACTCACAAAGGAAGTATTTTTCACTGGTAATAAAGCATAACAATATGACTGACATATGTGTAATTCTCAGAAAAATATCCCCCAAATAATGTCACCTTACAGAACATATTCACAACTATGGAAAGCTTTAAACCATGTACTAAATAACTTTTGCATTAAAATGTCCATTTTTTTTATAACGACACTTCTCTTTGTAATTGATTTTATATAGATGAAGTTTTTACTCAGAGACACTTGTGACTTGTTACAGCAAGCCATTTTGACTTTTCCATTTTATTCCAATAATGTTGAAACACTGTATTTTTTCTAAGGGAAAAATATTTTAATAAAGGAAAACAAGTGAATATGTATTTGTAAGGTTGATGTTTTGTTTCTTCTAAAACATAAATGATAATCCCACGTGATACAGATTTTATTTTATAATATTAAGTGAGTAAATATAATTGCTATGTGGATATACATGTAAAGATAATCTCAACAGGGAAAACTAAATAGGCTGGAAAGTAGAAATAAAATTATTTATCCAGCTGACGCAAAAGTATTTAACTACATGGAAATGAAATGTTTTCACATTACAAAACAAAAACAACTGTAACAAGAAGCACATACCCCATCCTGCACAAACCCAAACTTTGTTCAAACAGATTGCTTCACATATTTTTTCCTCTAATTTCCACTTTAGAGGAAAACATCCTCATTCATCTCAGTAAATTCCTAAATAGATCTTGGGATATACTGTAAACAGCCCCTTGATTAAGTAACTGCTCATCAGATTATGTGAAAAGGAGATAGACAATGGCGTTGTGATATCCTGATGAATCTGCTGTGTGAGAGGGCTCACTGTGGCACAGCCCTCACCTGACACCAGCTTTTTCCACACTGCCAGGATGGTGCTGTGTCCAATAGTTTTTACAGAAGAGTCATATTCAGATGTCCATGCAGTGAAATCTGTGAAAATCTCTAAGAAGTGCAAAATGCAAGAGGCAAGAAGGTTCTGCCTGTTGCTGTCACTAATTATATCCAATTATCCATAATACTAGATCTTGATTTAGTGACCACCCATTCTGGCAAACTTTGATTCCATTGGCCCTGCTTCTACATTTAGGAGAGCTTGCTTAGTCTCTCATTGGACTGTTCAGCAGGATCTGCACTGGATCTTGTCCAGTTTCTTATGTATTTTCCTGAACTTGATGGAATTGCAAGGGAACAGAATGACCAAAGAGCAGGCACTGTTCATGTAAGTGAAAGAGTGTTTCACTTTTCAGACAATGGCAATTACGATTCATTGAATTAACATCCATTTTCAAAACGTCTGGATGGATGTGGTTTTGGATTTTCGTTTGTCTGTATTATAAATAGGGAGAGCTCTGAAATAAGGCCAGAAACCTTCATCCATAAGATAGCAGGCAAGTTTCAAACGAAAAACTGTGGTAGAAAGCTACATTGATTCAGAATTGTGCAGTTTTATTGTGAAAGAAAAAAGAAATGTGTCTGAAAGCTTGTGGGGATTAGCAGGAAGGAACCCACATTGACTGCATACAGCATGTTCCAAGTAATAAACAACAGTGTTATTAGTGAACATAAAGCCTGTGATAAACAATGCCATGATGTTTCATTCACTCTAATAGGCAGGAACAGATAATTGGGACAAATAAAGTGCTGAAAACTGTCTCTAACCACCTTTCTGAGCTGCTCTTGGAACAAGTGAATCAGGTCCTGGCATGCTGCAAAACTCAGCAGTGGCTCTGGAAACCACGTTTTGTGTTTCACTAAAAGAGTACGTTCCCGTTTCTAATGGAAAACAACAGAAGCTAAAGATGATCGCTTGAATTGTCAGATCTTCGTGTTTTTTTCTTTTTTTTCTTTTTTTTTTTAAGTGGTAATGAGGAGACAAGGAGACAATTCCACACATTCATCAAAGAACTTGCAGAACTCTCTGGAATATATTTCCCATTGAAGTCACAAACATTTCTAACTATGGGCACTTTTAAACTAAACTAAAGTTATTTGTTTTATCTTTCAACACTCTTCTCCCTCTGCCCCCACATAGCAGTTTGTGCATGGAATAGGCGATTCTATTTTATTTTCATCCCATCTGTCCTTATTTTCTTTCCTCTTCCTTTTTTTTTTTTTTTTCTCCAGTGCTTTTTTCATAATTATTTGAGAACCAGCTAGAGATTTGCCCAGCACTAAGGGTGCTAAGGGAAAAGCTGGAGTTGTTCTAATGCATTTGTGTCTGGGCTATCCTCACACAGCAGGGGGGCTTTGTCATGTCAGCCATATTTTAAAATTTTGACAACATTAATCTTGACATTGAATCATAATTACTCCTCACCTGGGGTTTGATGTACCCAGAATTGCCACTTGCTGCTGTGAGCAAGTGTTTCACATTAGCAGCAGTATAAGCCCAGGTAGCTCTTAAAGTGGGAGGATAGGGGAAATGGGTCTCGGCAATTTGCTAAAGCTTTTTATGAAGTCTTAACAATGTAACATGCCAGCCTAGATTTCAGTAAACTGAGCACTCTGAGATGCTGCTACTGCAAATGCAGTGGTCTGGCAGCAACGGCTGACTTTCAGATCAAATAGATAGAAACACTTTGTAACTTTTAAATGAAAGAAAATCTCTTTCTGCTGCACTGACAACTCAGATCAAGTGATAAAAACTGTACTCTGAGCAACAATTTTGCATGCGTGTGGGATATGTTTTGTCACTCTTCATTCATATGCTGTCCTAACTTTCATCCCAGAGTTGTGCCAGTTTTGCTTTAACAAACACTCCAAATATTCCTGCTGGATCAACATAGCCATGAAAGCATGTGAACTGAGGCAGGGAGATACTAAAAAAGTGAGGGTGTGTGGGCAGGGGTGGGTTAGAGCACTGGCTTTTGAGCTCCATGAGCTGACTGTGAATTCCTGCTCATCCCAAAGTTCCTCTGTGACTTTCAGCGCTCAGTGACGATGCTTCAGCACATTCAACACAACTTTAGGTATTAAAGTCATACCTGAAGAACACCCGGAAGAAAACTTGTTCTCCCTGTGTTTCTCCTGCAGTCAATTGACAAAGATGGAGAACTCAGAGTGATTCAGATTACAGGTGGCCTTACTCTCCCTCTATCAGGAGCTTAAGTGACTAAGCATGTCAGCTAAATGCCTCGGCTTAGAGCAATGCGTCAAAGTCTTAGGACCAAATGGGATATAAGGACTTGAGTATCTAATCTAGGACTTACACAAAATGTACAGTAAGCACTTAAACTGTCATCCTTAGCTGACCCCTAATGTCCAAGGAGCTTAAAATCCTTTGCCACCTGACTTCTTTAGTTTAGAGTTCCCCAGGTACCTATAACTGTATTAAGGCTTGGCAGCCTAACTCACACCTAATATTGATTACAATGCAGCAACTAGGCTTTCTTCTGCTCAGGCCTCCTGGGGGATCTAATTCTAGAAGACAATCTTAAAAAGGCCTAATAAGCATTTATAGTAATAGGGATATCTATGCGCTGCAGTGGTTTCCACCTCTCTTTTCAAGCAGATTAATGGTTGTCATCTTTTCTTTAAATTAACATCTTAGTAGTTTGAGCACTTTGCGAAGACGTGGGAGATATGTTCCACACTTTATTGAGGCTCAGATATTTCTCCGTCGAGTATGTGCCGAACAATGTGATGTATGCCATCCCAGCTGGAGGCAAAAGACAGAGAACAATGATTTTCAATCTGCTGAAGCTATATCATTTTATAATCTGAATTTTGGTGGTGAGGGATGGACACAGAGCTATGGAGTAAAGAGGCAAAAGGAACACTGTAACATGATAGTAGGTTACTCAGTGGAGACAGAGATAAACCACATTTTGCATATTAAGCAGGCGTAGTGTGTATTCCAACAGTGTCTATAAATTAACATATATGCTGTTTGTCCACGTTCTAGTTCGTAGTGCAGTACTTTTTTGCATGCTGGTACTTAAATGATCTCAGAATTTAATCCCAGACCCAATAAGAGAAATGTCTAAACGCCATGTGTTCTGTTCAGAAGCTTGAGTTACACATTTAAGCTTTTTATTTGATACAGAAGATGGCTGAAAAGGTGTTTTGCATCTTGTGATAAGTCAGCATTGTGTCCAAACCTTGATTCTTCAGTGTAATGAAATGTCATTTTCATACCAAATAGAGAAGAAAAGTTGTCTGAAAATATTTAGACATTTTAGATACCTCATTTAGATACCAACAAATAAGTATTAGAGAGCCAAAAAGAGAGAGACCTGGTTTTAGCCACATGTCATGATCATATTTATAACCCTTAAAGATCTAAATCAGAGGTGTTTTTCTGACCTTGCAGCTCTTTCTGTCTGCCATATGACTCCCTGTGTTTAAAGGGAAAGCTCCTATCCGTTAACCTCTCTGAATCAACAGGCTGGGTCCACTTTCTACTGGGCACATGTTCACACCAGAGCTGGCAGTGTCTGCTGAGGAGAGAACAAGTATAAACAAGTATCTCCACGATTAGAAGCAGCCTTCCTGTATTACTCTTGAGGAACATTGCTGAGATGTGGAGAAAGGTCCTACTGGTATGGATGTAAAGCCAATATTAGCATTGACATGCAGTAAAACTGTAGATATGCACATGAGGTTTCACACGTGTGTGTGTATCGACACACTGCCCATGCAGTCACCACTGTTAATCTGCCCTTTGCATCACTTTTTTGTGCCAGTAAAACACAGATCTAAACATCACCCCACTTAGGAAAGCTGATAAGTCAGAATACAAACAGGGAAGAAAGCTGTTGATAACTGGAACCTTAAATATTCAGTGGTAAAACCCAGTTATAATCTACATTAATTCCTTGAGATATTAGTGCTTGTCTTATGCCTCACAGAGTAGGATAAATTCAGTAAGAGCTTGTGAGGTAGCATGTCTAGCGAATATAATAATAAATATATAATGCTTAAGAACAGAAACACCTGAAAATGTAGATAGGATTTTTCAAGATTTCTCTGATTACTTTATTGACCATTCTTGCCCAGTTTATTTTGATTAAAGCCTTTCCGTATGCGTTTAATTTTGTCAAGCTTTTTACTGAAAGACCCATTTCACACAGCCCGTATAGCAATATTTGAGCAAAATGAGCAGCAAGTATGTGAAAGGGATGCATTAGACAGGTGACTTCCTGAGGAGAGATAAATTGGAAACCATAAAAGGCAGAGAACAATTGGCCTCATGGATTTTTCCGTGCCTATGTGAGGCATGGCAGTCTAGAAAAAGTCAGGTTAGATGTTTTGCTGGGAAGCAATTAGATTCTTCTCAGATTAGCATTGGTACTCTTTGTGCTGCAAAACACAGCACAGATTCGTGGCTGTGTTGTGCCACACAACAGATTTGTGGCTGCGAAATTTTGCTTGTTTATTTTGTTTTGTTTTCTAAATGTCACACTGAAAGGGAGTAGGAACATCTCGGAACACGTTCATGCAATATGTTTGTGTTTCAAAGAAGCACCACAAAGTTTTCAAAACTCTAAAGTCAACCAGAGGAGAAAACTCGCAAGAGCACCGTGATCCATAGATGAGATCCCTGTCTCTCTGATCATTATCTCAGATCTGCACCATTACTCTTCATCACACCAACCATCACATTATCTTCCCTGAATTTGCCACGAATTCCCTCAAGCAACGGGAAGGATGGATAACAGCAAACCTTTCTATTGCAATGTATGCCCCACTGTATTGCCTTAACCAGATCTTTCAGATGGTCCTTCCATTCTGTTTCCATTATATCAAAACTTCAAAAGCACAGGGTTACATTTCTTCACAAATTGGACGAGATGTAGAATTACTGTGATGGCAGCTGAGCCACTGGAGGTTGTTATACTTGTCTCAGTCAATATAAAATGCCACTCTCTCACACACATACACTCAACTTAAAATCACAGGAGAATGGGAGAACTAAAAGCGATAGCTGCATGCATGCCTTATGACTGTTTACTTATGAAAAATCTCCAGGGTTATTCAGCAGAAACACAAATATTGGACATTTGTTATATATAGTTAACAGTTAGATACAAAAATATGCTGAAGCAAACAAAGGAAATTTATCAGCCAATTTAAGGCTTCACACCTAAAAAAAATACTCCTGCTTCTTTGTCATTTGCCTTTTTGTGTGTAAAATTCAAAACGTGCATAACAACAACAGATTAATACAATTCTTGTTTGTAAAGCTACCGAAACAATTTTTAATTATTAAAAAAAAATTTTTGCATTGTAATTTCAAATAGAAATAGTCTTTGTTGTTAGAGAGAAAGTAAGGCCCCATATAAGCATTTGAATTGGATTTTACTGATGTGGGTTTCATACCAAATGTGTCCTCACTGCCTTTGCTGAAGCCTAATCCTATTTACACCCTTTAACGTTAAAGCAGCATTGGACATTTTCATAACCAAAGTGACAGTTGCTCAAATCATGCCCCAAACCTTTTCCTTTCTTTCTTTTCTGGGCTTTGATTTAACACTTAAGTGCTAAATTTAGCACTTGATTACTAGTGCTATTAGTTTTAAGTAAATGAGAAAGGACTTTTCTCATAAGGACAGTTTCTAAAGTAATGAAATCACTTACAACACTAAATCGCATTGACTTTAAATTAAACAGTAATTGGATAAAATATATTAAACACCTATGAAGAAATGTTGGAAAACTGACCTTACTCAGGTAAGAGTTCTAACCATTACTCTAGGGAATCATATTCCTAATCTCAGTGGCCAAAGAAAATTAATTTAATAGAAAGGAAACTTGTCAGAGGCATACACTTGGAGTGAATGGCAACTTGGTATGTTAAATTTTCACCCACATTTGAATAGCCAGAATGACAAGATTAATATTTCCCTAACAAAAGTATTTTTTCTGTGTCTCATGGAAATGGTGAGAAGAGAAGCTGTTTTGGTCATGTCTGGGTTTTTTTAATGTCTAAACTTAAAGTCTTGTATTCAGAATTTTTAAGTCACTGTTTTTCACTTTTATTAAAAGAATGTAAATAGAACATCATGTATAGCACAATGAAGAGTCTTCCTTAATGATTAAAAGCAGAAAAACAACCAAGCCAAAAAACATCAAGATTAATGAGTCCAATGAGTTCTTAAAATGAAGAAGCCACAATCCCCCTCTCGAATTTTCAGGAGAAATTGATAGGTTTCCAAAAGTTTCGATTTCATTCTGATGCCCTTATACTTTGGGTGCTTAACATGAGGCAAGATGGAAACTGCAATCCTCTCTAAAATATTAATTGTGAAATTTAGCTCAGAAGTATAGTCACCTAGATTTGAACAGATAACTGCAAGTACTTCCATGGAACTCCTGCACAAATCACCTCCAACCTGGCACCTACCTATGAGCAGGCAAGTGCCTCTCCAGTCTCCATTAACCATGTTAGCAAGGCTGTAAGAGACTATTACAGAAACTTAGACCCACAGTTCACACAAGAACCAGAACTCAAAAGTCTCGGGATGCTTTTAGCAGCAGGTTTCAATTGCCCAAGAATCACAGAGTAGCTGAGGCTGGATGAGACCTCTGGACATCACTTGGTGCACTGCCCTGCTCCAAGCACAGGTTAACACCAGGTTCCAAACCAGGCTCAAAGCTAAAACAAGTGCTATAACAGGCACCTTCTTTGGAGCTGAGTATTCTTCCAGTGCCTAATCGGGAGACCAGACAACTATTTTAGAACAGATACCAAAGTTTTAGAAAATTAAAACAAGGGTAGATTGATCCAGCCACTCATGTTACCTATTACTAATTTATGATGTATGATAGGAAAATAAATCACATGCTATTGATTCTGGATTATGAGTGCGTTGTGTTTAATTACTTCTACAGCATCCTTTATCTCTTTTCCAACCCTGGAGAACGAGAATTGTTATTACATATTATCATCTCATCTTCAGGAATCCAATGATCCTTTGATTTCAAGTATAAGAATTCTCCTGACCAGAGAGTAAAACAGGTACTTGAAGAACTCTTAAAAGTTAAAAAACCCCGGGTTTATCTTTGATACAGCTCTTTGCCTTCATAATTGTGCTAATGATAATTCAGTCTTGGTTCAAAAGAAAAATTTACCTTTTGGATCAACATCTCAGGTTGTTTGGTTTTTTTTTCTCTATGAATGAAAATATCCTCATCTGACAAACTTATTTTTCATTACCGTCATCACTTACTGCATTTCACAGTTCCACACAGCGAGATGATAAAACATCCATCACAACTCCTACTAAGCTGCAGCAAAGTTCATAAAAAGTGAAGTCTAGTTCTGCAACTTAGCTAGACTTTGTTGCCCTGCAAAATTTGTTTCACATTATAGTTTGAAAAGTAAACGTGGAAAAAATAGAGTGATTATAAATGAGGTCTCCAAAGAAAAAAGTAGAAATATTTAATATAGATTATTATTCAAACAAGATTTTCATATCCTAAATTTTAATAAAATTAGATTTAACAAAGCTCTCCAAGGAGTTGGCCCTTAGGAGTTTATCAAGATGAGCATTAACTGAAAGAAAAAAAAAATTGATCTTAAGCCTAAATTGAATTATGAGTGAAGAACTGAAAAACATCCCTGATATACTGGAAAAGACTTGTGTACAACTTTACTTTTTTTAAAGAATAATATTTAAAAATTATAAAATATTGAAGAACTGGAGAAAAGGGAGCACAAAAAAAAATTAGTCTTTCGGTCCACTTCAAAATATGTTTTTTATGGTACGAGCAAATAGTGGGACTGAGATAATTTCAAAGTGAAATCAGATGCACTGAGTAGGAGAAAATTAAAATAATCCTGATTTTTTATAGTGAAATCCTATGGGACTTAGGCTCCCAGATACTTATGTTGCATTTCAATTTGAGGTTTTTTTTTTTCTCTTAAGCTGACTAGATGCTTCTGAAAACATTGCTCTGGGTCAGTCTAATTCATAATTAGATTTTAAACTACTGGATGTACTGGGAAGATCAGACAAAATTCAAATTTTCTTCATCTCTGCTAGAATCCCTCCAGGACTGCTATTCAAAAAAAGGAACAGATATAGTACAGGTTACAGTGTGCTGCAGGGGAGTTCAACTCTCCTCTTTAATGTCAAGTGGAATCAAGGGTCACGCACCATTTGACTCCTGACCTGTCTTCCCATTCCTCTTGAGGAGAAACGACGTTCACCTCTCACAGACAGAGCCTGAGCTTCCCAGTTGCTAAGCTGTGCTGGCTTTTGAGTGATGACAAAACTGTTTGGGGTCTCTTGTATTTCGGTCTTGTGTCTCTTTCGTGGCTAAACCACACAAATAACAGCATTAATAACAATTACACAAACACATATGATCAGTTAATGCAGCATTTAACTTGCTTATCAAAACATGTTCTTGCTCCCCAATGACCCTTTTGTTGTTTTGTCTTTTTACTAGATATAGTTTTGTCTGTGTGCAGGTATATTCTATATCAGCCACCAGAGAAAGCCACAGTTCTTTTACAATTCATCATCATCATTAACTATCGTCATCATTATCAAGTGACCACCCCTACTAAACCGAGATTGAGGTGGTAGAGAGAAGTATTTCCAGAATATCTACTGAAAGGTATTTCAAGTGGTTCAAAAAACAGATATATCCCAGCATCTAAATTTTAGCCATACTTTTTGAAAAGGCCCATTAAATGATTTTTAAAGACACAAGTGAGACATACATGCTTTTCTCTTGTTAAAAGCCAATGAGAAGCACCTGTCTCCTACTTGCAGTGGCAACTCAATTGCTTTGTCAGAGGTTTGCAAAGGCCCTTGCTGACCACTCCCACTCTGTCCACAACACTTGACCAGACAGGCTGAGATTGTCCCATGACTGCAGATGTTCAAGGAAAAGTTGGACTGGGCTCTGAACAACCTGGTCTAGTGGAAGACGTTCCTGCTTGTTACAGGGGGGTTGGACTAGATGGTCCTTAAAGGTTCCTCTAATTCCATGCATTCCATGATTCCATGATTGTGTGACCCTATATTCCTCTTTCTCCATTATGACACTTTTTCCAAAGCTGTTTTCTGCAGTGCCCAAGCCTGTAAAGCACTGGCATCCAGGTCCAGCTGCGTGTTGCTGTGGTCTAGCTGGCAGCAGCGACCAACTCTGCTGGTAAATCTGGTGCCCAACCCACCTTAACTGAAGAGTGATGGCTGACAGATACCACTGCACAAAATCTATACCTGGTTACATGCAGAAGTCACAATTCTCTGCTCTCCTTCATGAAGGCATCATAGAAGTGCTTTTCTAGCCTTAAAAGCTAGGAACTGAGGATAAGTGGAAATATTTTAAATTTGATATATCTTTTCTTTCTGGTGTTGATATTGCTGCAGTATGTTTTTTTATGTGTTCATATTTCTATAGCTATTGCTTATAAAATGCAATTTTCTGTATATTTTTCCATTGTATTATATGGCCTCACATTTTATAATCCTACAGCATGAACTTCATGGTTTCTTTGTGTCTACTCTCTTTGATGCAAATATCAATATGCAGTTGCTGTTAAAATGCCATTTCTTTCCTGTATAAACATAATCAATACATGGAAAAAAGAAAGAAAGGAAGAGATTATATTTTTCCCACATATAATATTATAGTTTTTGTCCAGAGGGACAACTTTTGATCATGGTATCTTAATTTCTGGGTGACACCTGGAACAGAATTTCAACCTTTTCTATTTAGGGCTTATATGTTCTGGTTGTTCCAAAATATGCAAGTGCATATCAGTGAGGGCAAATAGAGGCCTGATCTGAATGATGGAGAAATTCCAGAGAAAAATATGAAAGAACACACAATAAATCTGGCACATTCTGAATACATCAAACACACTGCACATGCACACGTTGGCTCAGTGGCGCAAGGATGTGGCACAGGGATCATAAGTCTTTTCTGATGAGGCTTCTGTACGTTCATAAATCCTTGACAAACTACACTGCAGTGAGTGGAGCTAATGGAGTAGGGAGGTAAATTCCCTTATGCCAACCTAGTCAATCTGTGCTTTCACTCAGATATAACTCTTCCACCTTCATGTTGAAGTTTTGCAATGTAACCTGTGACAGAAATGTTGTAGAGGCCTTTATCTCCCATCATGACTGTCTGAGGGATCCAAGATGGCTTTTCTTGACAAATTCCACTGAAAGTTCTCTCCACAAGATTTGGTGCAACCGGATGCAGAGAGGTGACTGGAAAAGTCTTCCACCCAACTCTTGAACAATCTGTTGAACTCCCCTTAACTGATGATAAGACCTGCGGAATTTATGACTCCAGATGTAGCTTCACGGTTTAGGAATTGTAATTCCAATGTTGAATCCTACCAAAAAATTTACCACTGGCAACAAGCACACATGATTCAGGACAAGCAACGTCTTTATTTTCTCTCACTAAAAGCTATATCTTCTTACACCACCCTGCTTTTTCTTTATCTAGACACATACACCCACCTATATGCATTTTCCACTCTGACTAAAGAAAATTGCAGCTTTACCCCACTGCATCAAGGTGTTCATAGTGTGAAGTACTTAGAAAAAGTGTTATTACAAGTGAACGTTGCATTTTATTGATGAGAAGTCATCATGAGTAACTTTAGTGTGGAAATCATCCAACTACCCCAGAGAAGGAAGCAAGGTAACAATCTTAACAGGCGAGAACTGCCTCTTTTTATATTGATGTTATAGATGGCCTTGAGACTTGAGCATTAATAATTTCTGTGGATTCCAGGGAAGTTCAATTTTAAATCCCTTGCACCCGCTTTCTCCCTGGAATGCTGGCTTCATGTCAGATCAACTCTTAAAAGAAACATTGCTTTCTATATTTTTTAATGTTTCAAGAATCCGTGAGAGAAATAAACTATCAGTTAACACCTGAAACCCACAAGGCATGAATTAACCACGGCACAGATCCTAATCCTTATTTCACCTTGATTCCCTTGAAGAATGGAACCTGGCAAGACCAATGAACAGAATTTAATGCTGCATTTGCTGCAGGTGCCTTATTAGGCCTCATATAATTTGCACCAGGCACAGTTCAGATGGTTAACTTGGTTCTGACTACTTTACTCCATTGATAACGCAGGAAGCCAGGGTGTGCCATACACAGATGATGGACACTTGGAGCCACAGAGTTGGCTTGAACTTGCACTTCAGAGGAGCCAAAGTGCCTAACTTAGTCATCTGTACTTAGTAAGTCTGAATACATTTTTTAATCTTTTAATCTTTTAATCTTTTCAAATCTCCATGTCCCAAATGCAAAGTGGAATGATAACATCTTCCCTACAGGCCTAGCACAAAACCAAATACACAAAACTTGATGAGTGGCCGACAACTACAGTAATCATTAGGACTTTCTAAACTTCTAAAATAGCTAACCAGAATCCTGTTGCAAAACCAGTCTCATCGAAGCGGTTTATTGTTTGACAAACACTGGTGGGTTATTTAATATTACATTCCCGTTATTTTCTTGGCATGAGACATTCCCAGCTTAGCTAGATGCGAGAAGAGGTGTGGCGATGTGAGACAGGGGGATGGGAAAGGGAAAGGGAGATGCAAAGGGAAAGGGAAAGGGAGATGCAAAAGGAGAGGAGAGGAGAGGAGA